>CM076575.1:745430018-745997218 GCA_034641835.2 Pinus albicaulis | reverse complement strand
TCGCTCTTGTTCACAAGAAGGATTTATACAGAAAAACCATGGATGAACTTATTAGAATTGAAATAATCTCAAATCCCTAGGAAATTAGTGAGTGGAGAGCCATGTAGCACGAATCTAATTTTTTTAATTTATTATATACTAAATTTCTCTCATCTATATTTATACTTTGTTAATATGAAATTTATATTTTATAATTTCTCCATTCCACATACAAACAAATATATGTAAAATAAACAATTCAATAATGTGAAAAATTTTCACACTATAAATGCATATCATATACTTAGTAGGTACTCCTTCAAATCAAGAGTGAGGAGTGTTTACTTGTTTTTTTAAATAAAAAATGGGGAAAATGTTTACTAGCTTATGATTAAATAAAAATAAAGCATAATAATAAAATTATTATCAATGTTAACATTAAGCTGATTGAAAAATTATCATATCAATTAAATAACTCACTTTCATTTAAACTAAATATTTCCATTTAAAAAAATATATAATAATTATTTTATTTTTTAAATATAATTAGTTTTCAAGTTATTTATTAAAAATTTCGAATCAAACTCACTTTTAATGAGCATTATTTTAATAAATTTCAAATTCAATTCTTTATATTAATAAAAACCTCATAGGCTTAACTTTTACAATTATATTACATATCTAAATTACTATGACATTCAAAATAAAACTTAAATAAGCAGGCTCATGCATCAAATCATTTACCGAAGTTATAAATTTGTTTATAAGAAAAGATATATTATTTTATTAAAATATAATGAATTATCTTAATCTTGGAACTAGGAAATGTACAACACTTTTACATAGGTTGATTATGATAGATGTAATGTGCAGCTAAATATTTATTTATATATCATAAATAAAAACCAAATATATCATATATAGGTTGACTCTGATACATATAATGTGCATTGAAATATGTATTTATATATCATAAATAAAAACTAAATATATCATATATTTACATTTGATTTAAACAAGCCATTTTTGGCATGGCGTTTTACACTATTCTGATGTTAGCATATTAATAAATATGATAAAATTTACATTAAATTATGTATTTGTAAAGATTTATTTTAAGTGTTTAAGGGATTTTTTGAAATTGATTAGGCTAGGCATTGTCTACCTTTTTAATCTCCATTTGACATTTTTTTGTGAGTTTTTTTGACATCGGTCAATTCTAACTTAAGAAAAACAATTAATTACACATCTTATTGTAAAATGGGTATTTTTTCTAAATAGAATTTTCTTATATATAAATTAATGTTATACATAATAATGAATAATTTATCATGGAGAAACTTATCAGAATTGGAATAATCTCAAATCCCTAAGAAATTGGTGGGTAGGGAACCATGTAGCACGAATCTAATTTTTTAAATTTATTATATATTAAATTTCTCTCATTTATATTTATACTTTTTTGATATGAAATTGAGATTTATACTTTCTCCACTCCATATATAAAACAAATATATGCAAAATAAACAATTCAATAATGTGAAAAATACCAAGCTATAAATGCATATCATATACTTAGTAGGTACTCATTCTAATCAAGAGTGGGGAGTGTTTACTTATTGTTTCAAATAAAAAAATGGGGAAAATGTTTACTCTCTCATTATTAAAGAAAAATAAAGACATAATAATAAAATTATTAACAATGTTAACATTCAAGTGATTGAAAAAATCTCACATCAATTAAATAACTCACTTTCATTTAAATTAAATATTTCCATTTAAAAAGTATCATATAATTATTTTATTTTTTAAATATAATAATTTTTTAAGCTATTTATAAAAAGTTTTTGATTAATCAAATTCACTTTTAATTAGTATTATTTTAATATATTTCAAGTTTAAATATTTATATTAATAAAAGCTTGATAACCTTACTTTTTACATTTATATTGCATATCTAAATTACTAATAAATAAGAAATAAATATGTATAGCTATAATCTAACATTGCAAATAAATATAATATGACATTGAAAATAAGATACAAGACATCAACTACTGAAGCTATAGAAAATTTTACAAGAAAAAGTTCTTATTTTATTAAAATATAATGAAATATCTTCATCTTGGAAGTAGAAAAAGTACAAGGGTTTTACATAAATTGATTATGATACATGTAATGTGCGGTGAAATATTTATTTATATATCATAAATAAAAACTAAATATATCATATATTTAAATTTGATTTAAACAAGTTATTTTCTGCATGGATTTTTACACTATTATGATGTTAGCATATTAATAATAAATATGATAAGATTTACATTAAATTATGTATTTTTAAAGATTTTCTTTAGGGGTAACCTAACCAATTTTTTTATATAAGAGAAAATATCTAAATTTTTGTTCAAGTTTGTATGGAAATTCCAACTTTGAGGATTCTTAAGATAACTCCCACACAAAAGTGCTTTAATTAATTATGATAAAGTACCACCTTAAATAGTGTTCAACCTGAAAAGTTATTGGGTATTTTTTTTGTTTAGGAATTCTCATTCTTGACATAAAGGCTTCTTAACTAGGGTTAAATTACATGGTGGCTTGTTATTGTGGGACCCGCATGCTGTGCAAACAAAATTGTAATTATTTTTTCAAAGATGAGAAATAAAAGAAAGAAAATTTTAACATCCACAAGGCTAAATATAGACTATGAGACTTATTTTAGAGTGCAAAAATTGGAAAAAAAAATATGAACCTCAAGAGATTTAATCCTCTTCAAAATGGATCTATATTGGTTCTATATATGCATATAGCATGTCTAGCTTTTCATTTTTTAAATTGTATTTTTGAATGCATAAATGAATACAATACCTTGAATGTTTACTTGGAGGCTAGGATTATGTAAACTACATGAGATAAATGTGAAATTCCAACAAATCTTTGCTAGAAAAAAATTTAATTTTAAGTTTATAACAGGAATTAATGGCTAGAAGAAAATGGCTCCAAATTAATTTAAAATTTTTAAATGGAGATAGCTAATTTTTTTAAATTTTTAGTTTGATTCCATAATATCATGGAATCAAGGTCACTTTAGTGAAATATGCTCTTTATTTTTGTGTGTAGCTACCCACAAGGGCCCATAAAGACATATGGTAATGTTTCTACTCATTACCTTGCATGTTATAGCTTGGATATAATATGTATATAAGATTTTGACATAGTGGTATGATTGGATTAAAATGATTTAGCGAAGTAGTTAGAGCAACATCTGCTAGACACATTTCCTCCCCTCCATCCTCCACCCTTTAGGTAATTATTTTTCCTTTGTTGCAATATTTTTGCGGTAACATCATAGACGTGTTCAATTCCTTCAGTGTATTTTTCTATCTTTAGAGGTAATTGCTAGTATTATAAATTTATTAAATATAATAATATTTATGACAGAGTTTAATAAGAGCATAGTTATTTTTATTTTTTAATTTATATATTCATTGTTTTATATATTATTATTATTATCCAATTTTAAGGTTATGGCCAAGTGAGACACCAAATTGGTGTATGAAACTCCCTTGTTTATCGGACAAAAGACCCACTTCCACTATGTTAAGTCTACTAAAACATACATACTTTATCCCCTTTGAATTTGAACCTATGATCTCTTAAAACTAAACACATATTATTAACCATTAAACCCATTCAAACTGTCAATTTTTAAATATAATAAATATAAAAATATATATATATATATTTTTTTTCTGATATAAATTTTTACATTTATAATTTACTTTATATAAAATTTAATTAAATAAAAAATTAAATTTTTAACTTAATCCATAGACACCAACCTTTACTACAATTTGGATGCCTTTGCTCAAGTTAGAAGTTATACATAAAATTTGATCTTATTTCTTTTTTTTCAGAAAGAAAAAAACGATGTTTTATATTATGATAAAAAACAGTGCATAATACATCATAAGAAAGTGAAGTGAGAAATCACTTCCCAATATGCAACATTGCTCCTAAAACCATAAATAATGTGATCTGGCAAAAAAACCAGCACATGAGACTCCTATCAAGCATATAGTCGTTGATGATGTCAAAATGGATCCCCCAATTGCCAATTGGAAAAGAAATGGAGGATCAACAAAATCCGTAGATGAGAACCCACAATATTCGCGACAAAACAAAAACCACAACAACGATGAATCAGACATCCCGCGGCATTTACTGTAGCAGCATATGAATATGGGCATATGGAAGAACCAAAAAAAACAAGATAGTATCATCAGCAAAAAACTATTCGCCCATGCCACATGAGCTGAAGGGGATGGCGGAAATCATTTGGAGACCCAAGGAGGGTCACAAGCTCCATCCACCCTGGGATCACCAGTTGAAAAAATAGGAACCTCCCGAAGGTCAAGAAGTTCATCTCGAAAGAGGGATTTCGTTTTCGGCCTCCCCCTGAAGTGTCTGGAAGCGGACTTCGTTTTTTTCCTCATCGTAATATTGCAACCCAAAGCCGGCGAGATGACAATAGCAGGTTTCCTAGGGATATTCTCAAATATAGTGAGGGCTGCCAGGTCAAGGTTCGGGTTATTAAAAAGGGATTCGACATCACATCCAATAGTATTAATAGGTGATTCCAATAAATCCCCATTCGCACTATTATGTGGAGAGGGAGGAGGGAGGGGAGGGCATGCGGATGAATATAAAGAAGCAGTTGAGGGACAGGTTTGATGGCGGTCATCTAGAGCAATAGAGACATGGAGTGAGTCTGGTAAATTCACCTTTTCGGTATTATGCGGAGAGGGAGGAGGAGGGGGCGGTGATGCGTCTTCTAGGGGCGGCATGGAGGGGGAAGTATATAATGGCTCAGTGATGGGACAGGTTTGATGGTGGTCAGCAAGAGCAGAAAAGACATGCGGCATTTTATCCTTCCTCATGATTGTCGATCCAAGGATTACTTGGGCTTCTAATTGCTTGGGCGAACCGGAATTCACCTGGGGAAAAAATACATTGATCTTATTTCACTTCCGATACATTTGCTTAAACTATAAGTTATACTCAATCCTATGAGAAATGCCCAAATAAAGAAGAAAGTAATCGCAGCGGAAGATGCTCGAATTTTATTTTTTTCTTTTAAATTGCGGATCTTCATCCCGATGCATTTTGTTCTATTTTTATTTCAATCAGTTAGATAGCTTTGAGATCTCGTTGGCGTAAACACAACAGTGAATTCGCGAGCAATTTTACTTTATATAGATTTTAGTTTTAGAAGTCCTTTTTACTTCCGGGAAAATGCGCGAAAACAAACTCTCGGTTTTTTCTTTTGATGCCCTCAAATTTTTGTCATCGAATCCTCCATTCATATATGCGTTCGAACGTTTACATCTGAAAAAAACAATCACCCTCCCAGTGCAGTTGGCTTCACAATACATGACTTTTACGAGTTATATGGATTTGATTATTGACTTGTTTCAGTATGTAACTTAAAATCTACTTTATTTATTAAAATCTGCATTATTTATTAAGATGGTAAATTTATTTCACTAATTGAAATTTGGTTTTTTTTTTTTGAAAAATCTAATAGCAATGTCTAGTTTTTATAATAAAAATAAATTCTAACACCATTAAAAACCTAATTATCAAAAACCTAACTCTAAAACTATCAAAAACCTAAAACTTAATAACTATAACTCAAACTTTATATCTAATTTTATAAAAATCTCACAAAAATTTCCATTATTATACAAACAAATTTGAAGCAGTGTTAGACTAAGCTAAATTCTACCAACTCCACACCCGCACTGTAACAAATTTCGCTGTTTACCTAATACTTTTACAATGTTAGGTGTGTTTTTGCGAGTTTTTTTAACTACGTTACTTTATGTACTTTTCTATAGTTACTTTGTGGGGCCTGTATTGTCTCGCAGAAATGTCAATGGATTGTGAGATTCCTAGTTCGTTACTTACCGCCAATCGTCACCACTGATGGGAACATAAGGCCCTTGAGGTATATAATGAACAGAGCCACATATAGTCATTTCAGTCATAATGGATTATGTATTTAAAATAATTCATATAGTCATTTCAGTCATAATGGATTATGTATTTAAAATAATTTTGATATCAAATGTTCTGAAAACTTTTCAAATTACTGAAATTATCTATACATTAAAAAAACATTTTCAACGACAAAAATTCACAATGTGACAAATACACACCAGTATGAAAAGGTTTGGTTTTGAAATTTTGCAGATGCCCATTGCGAAATATTTTATTCATGGCAGTGCAATCATTTGAGTCATCTATATAAGTTGACATGGATACCACATGTGCTCCATGAAATCATAGATCCTTTAAAGCTCATTATACACAATTTTGTATGAAGTTAAGGCTTAATCATCAGAAACGTCAAATGTTGAATAAGCTTTTAAGAAGCACCCAGAAATTATTAAAACATATCTGGACTTCATTTCAACTCTACACGTAGATAATTTAATCAAATATATCTTAAATTTTAATTAAGAAAAACAAGTTACAAATATTTTATTAAAAAAATGTATATACGAAGTACACCTTTGTAAAATGATATATATATATATATATAAATTAGCTAGAATTTTTTTGATATATATATATATAAACTAGTTAGAAATATGTCATAAAAAAAATGTATATATAAAGTACACCTTTATATACATATAAGTAACGTCTGGCATCCTCTTTAATATCAAATATCAAGTGTATTTCGAGAATAAATTTTTTTCTTGTATTTTATATTGGAAATTGACTTGGTTTACATTTAAGATTAAAGTTTATTTTTTAAAACATTGAAAATTGTAAATTAAGAACACATTTTATGTAATTTCTTTTATTGTATAAATTAGAAAATTTAAAAAGTAATATAATAAAAATTCATTATAAAAATACACGGATATATATTATAGATTTTTATGGTGTTTATATCTAAATAACTATTTAATTCAATTAAGTATAAATAAATAAATAATTTACTTTTTATCTCATTGAAAATTCGATTATGAGCTACGAGGCTAGCGTTCTTAGCATAGTCATTACTCCAACATTAATCGATGTAACAATGAATTCACCGACAGAATATAGTATCACAATAAATGCAATAATAATAAAGCATACAACGATGGCCCCATTCAAACTTACAATGAGTTTAACAGGTAAATGAGAAATAACACCATGCATACCTACCTACTTAAATGTTGGGTTTAGAGAGCATCTTAATATGTGGTGCAATTAGACTATGTAAGAGTTTTACAAAGGGCTTCACTTACTAATTACTAATGTAATTGGTATAGTAGTTAAATGTATATTTTAATAAATTAAAATGAAATTCATAAATAAGTGATTTGTAAATTATATTGGTGAAATGTACAATGATAGATTTATTTTAATTATGATCTATTTACTTTTAGGAATCAGATTTTTTGATATGAAAATTATTTTTATAGTATAAAAGTTGGAAAAATGTTTGCACCTCAAGTTTCTCTAGGTTCTTGATAAATCACTAGTCAACTTCATTTTTTTAATGCTTAAAGAGATACAATATCTTGAAAGTTTCCTTGGGCACTTGGATTATGTAGACTGCACAAATTAAATTTTGCAATTCCGACAAATCATAACGAGATTTTAGAAAAAATTAATGAGAAAAATATACTTAAAAAAAACCAAAACTTAAAATTATAATTGTTAATATGTTTTTAAATACATGTCAATATTATTAAATATTGCATAGTAAAATAGTTCATTTATGATCCATATTGAATATTTTTACTATTATTAATATTTTTTGAATGCCATATATCTATTTTGTATTAAGAATTGAATGGGGCACACATCTCCCTCTTATTAGAAAGTAACTCAATTATTATTTTTTAATTATTTTCATTTTGGATATTAGAATATTTTATTATGATAAACACACACATATATTCAAACACTTTCTTTAAATTTTATATTGCAATATTTATAAGGAAAATATAAAAATTTGTTTTAAATTAGTTTGTCTTTCTAAAATTGCTAAAAAAATAATAAAGGTGGAATATTTTACCACTCATTCATATTAAGTTGTAATATTAACAATGAACTAAAAATGATCACAACCAAAGTGAAATTATTAATTACTTTATATTACTGGTAACTAAAATTATATATATATATATATATTACTTTTATTATTGATTGTATTACAATGATGAATGTGATCATTATAGATTCATTAATAGAAAATATTTCAATATTAAATATAGTAACAATGAACTATATAATAACAATCTCACTCAAATTATTAATGTGGAAATAATAATAATAATAATAATAAAAAGATGATAATGATGAAAGAAAAAAAGAAAAACAACTTTGTTATATGTTTTTTCATAATGAAAAGTACAATAAATATGTGAATCTATAATCCAGTTAGGATATGCAATACTCTGGAAATAATTAGACAGTGTCAAATTAGTTAGATTCTTGATTTAATGTTAACATGACTAATATACATATCTAACTAGTAAATGTTAACCACTTCTAAAATACACGTGAATAAAGCGTGTTAATAGGCACTAAAAAACCAATAATGGCATGGAGAGATGACAGAGAAAATCCTTTATAAAATTCACGTGAATAAGGTGTGTTAATATACACGTGAATAAAGCGTGTTAATAGGCACTAAAAAACCAATAATGGCATGGAGAGATGAAATAGAAAATCCTTTCTAAAATACACGTGAATAAGGTGTGTTAATAGGCACATTGTAAGGGAACATAGAATCAAACATTCTACACAATTGAATAAGACGGGTAGATTAATACTCTAAAAACATGTACTCCAAATATGCCAAAAGAAAATTTCACTGCTGGATGCATTTCCAAATGTTGTATTTGATTACCAATGTAAATAGCGTTTAAAGTGAAATTGAGAAAAATATTTATTTAAAAAGATGTTTATATTATCTTGCAGTCCATTAGATTTAAACAAGTGATTTATAGGAATAAAACAAGGAATGTTTTAAGTGAAATTAATAAGAATATTTGTTTAAAAGATGTATATATTATCTTGCAGTCTATTAGATTTAAACAAGTGATTTATATGAAGAAAATAAGAAATAAGAGAACAATATATTTATAAAGAATAAGCAGTTCTTTTTTTAAAGAAATGGGTTTTAATAATTAATAAAAAAGTTAAAATTAATAATCTAATTAATTTTCAATAATATCTAAAAAAAAATTAGGAATTAAAATTAATTTTTTTATGATAATAATAAATTAATTAAAAAATAAAATATTATAATCTTATAATACTATGAGAATATAATATTCTAATAATTACGATATTAAAATTTTACAATCTTATAAAATATAATATTAAAATAATGATAATATTGAATTAATATATCGTAATTAATAAAAAACTTAATAGCTTAATTAAGTTAGTTGCGTTTAAATAGTTGTAATGATGTTTTTTTTAATAATTTATATTATTAATAATTGAATAACTTTAATAATGTAATTAATTATTAGTAATTTAATTAATTTAATTAACCTTATTTATTATAATATCGTTAATAATATGAATGAAGTGTCATATTATAAATGTGAAGGGCAAGGAATGAAGGAAAGAGAGGATGGGTAAGGAAAATACAAATAAAAGGTAAGAAGAGTAGGATTATTGAAATTTTAAGAATTATTGAAGAGGGGACTCCAATAGTTTTTTATTTCAAGGCCATTGTTTATGTTTAGATTGTTAGGGTTTTTTATGACTTTCAAAGTTGCTTTAAAGCGTTTTCTTAAATAATGGTTTTCTCTAGCAAAAATTGCAGTATTTTCAAGATTTGTGTAGTGTTTGGTATTATTGGAGTGTTATGTAAGGGTGGAAGATCAAATATTTTCATGTTTAATATCAGCAGCATGCTTTTTCATCCTAATTCTAAAGGATCTTCTAGTCTCCCCAATGTAGCATTTTCCACAGGAACAAGTTATTCTATAGATCCCTTGGTGTTCATGTAGGTCAATATGATCCTTTATGGACCTCGTTTCTATATAAATAGTTTTCAGTGGTTTGAAAGCAGCGGAGAAGTCTTTCTTTCTTATAATTTTGGCAAATTTATTGGAGACACCTTTGATGTAAGGAAGATAAATTATTCTGCATGAAGGTTGGGGTTCTCATGGATGGAACATTCTTTTTCTCGCTTTTTTGATATATTTTCCTTTGTAGCCAATATTTTTGAAGGTTTTGATCAGATGGTTCTTTTCTTGGTTAACATGTTGAATGTAAAAAATTCCAAGGGCTTGAATGGCAAGAGTTTTAAGAACAACCATAGTTTGTGAGGGGTGATGTTGGGAATTCACATCGAGGTAACTATCAGTGTGAGTCTTGGTGACCAATACATCAATGAAATGTATGCTAATTTTTTATTCAGTCACCATGGTGAATTTAATGTTCATAGATCTAGTGTTAAGGTGGTTGAGAATTTTTTCCAATTCAATATCGCCATGAGACAAATTGACAATGGTGTCATCAATGTATTTTTTCCACCAACCTGTATTTAATGGTTAAGACTCAAGGACTTGTTTTTCAAAATTTTCCATAAAAAGGTTTTCTACAACAAGAGATAGGGGGGAACCCATTGCTACTCCTCTGGTTTGTTCATAATACTTCCCTTGGAAGTTGAAAAAGGTATAACATAAGAAAACAAAAGAAACAATGGAAGTTTGAGAATCAACCACTTCTTTTATAATACTGATGGATTTAGTAAGAGGAATCATAGTGTAGAGAGGTACCACATCAAACATGATAAGACGATCCTTATCCTCAATTTTATCTTTATTAATCATCCTCACAAATTCACTAGAATCTTTGATAAAAGAATCAGAGTTACCTACAAGGGGCTAAAGGATCTTTGGGACATATTTAGCAAGTTCATAAGTGGGGGAACCAATAGTGTTGACAATAGGTCATAAGGGAACCCCATCTTTGTGGATTTTAGGGAGGCCATAAATTCTTGAAGTAATTTCATAATTGAGCGTAAGTCACGTTTTATTACATTCATCCAAGTTGGAATTCTTGATAATATTTTTCACACTTAATAATCCTAGAAATTGGATTATTTTCCAACTTTATCTTGTTGCCACTACAATCCAGATGTTCATTATTTTTTTTGATATAGTCACTCTTATCCATAAAAACTATGGCGCTACTCTTATGAGCCCTAAGGACAACAATATTGTCTTTTTTTTCATACTACTCATAGATGAAACTTCTTCTTTGTTAAGATTTCTCTTAGGAGGCTTGGAGTTTTTTAAAAGGAATGTACTCTACCTAGATTTTGGTAATGCATGGAAGAATATGAATGCCCATGCTGTAAAGCGTCGATTGTCCAAATTGGAACTAACTCTATTGAAGCATATTATATGTCAATATAAACATTACTTTATAATTCAATATAGATTGTTAGATGTGATGCTCAATGGTTATATTTGCGTGAATTTTCACCATCAGCCACACTACAACAACAACTACATCAACCATTTATGTCAACTGGAACATGTTAGTAGGAAACATGATAATCCAGTCAACTAACATGGGTGATGGGAAAGGTGCATTTTTCAATTTAGTTTAGTGTTACAAGCTCATATAATTAAAGAATTAAAAAATACACGCACATAATGAATTTCAATTAAAAATTATGAATATTTTATAACTTATTAATGAATTTTTGATTCCCTTGCTGTGAAAACCATCATGTTTGTAATGTTTCATAGTGGTGGCCAATGTTCCTACAATGGGGTGGGGGTGCATGCAAGCTAATGATGACGTCTCATGAAAAGTTAGTGGCAATAAAAAAATGGAATAACAACAATCTATTAACTTAGAGGGATGATTTAAGGGCCTTTCACCTTTAATTTGAATATGGTGTAAAATGATGAAAATTATAGGTAATTGAATTAGATTTTTGAATATAGTTAATTTTATTATAAAATTAATACATGGCCTCAACAACTATATCCCTATAGCCTCTTCCCTTAGCCCTTATTCTTTCCTTATCATGTCTTCATTGGGGCCTTCTTCTGACCCTAGGTATATTTTCACCATTTATCCTTATGTTTGCACCTGATCTAGGATATTTAGTGTGATGAATTTAAATTATTTTCATAAAGTGCACGGAATAACCATATGTGTAGAATAGATGAAGAATCAAACACATGAATAAACGAAAATATAGACAATTGCACCAAACTTTGATAACATATTTCACCCAATGTGGGCTACGTCTCTGAACTTTTCTCAACTGTGTAGGAACTTCATTAGCTATTGTTCAATAAGGCTCTTCCTTGTCTATACAAGGATTGAACTCTCACTCATGTGGAAATTTATCTCCTACAAAGATATTTTATCCTTTGACAATAGACAAGGAATGAACTCTCACAAGCAAGTGGCATAAAATTTTCTCCCTTTCTTCAAGTTAAAGGGGATGGAATCTCACATTATGTGGCAAAATTCCTCTTTGAATTGGTTGCTCAAATCCAAGAATATATATACAAATGCATGTTCTCCCTTTTACAAATATCGAAAGGGGAAAGTCAATATTAAATTAGACTTACATTAGTTTTCATGCCAAACTATTCAATAATATGCTAAAAACTCAGCGAATTTAGCACCAACAGGTATGTTTCATAATTTTGCAGTTTTTTACTATATACATGACCAACTTCTGAAAAGTGCATCTGTGTCTCAAAATTTGTGCCAAGTTTTAATGACAGATGTGGGCTTTCGCCATGAGCCCTCAAATATGCTACTCAGATCTAGATTATGTCTGCACCAGTAGACTGGTTTCAAAAAATTGTGAAGTATGATTATAAGCATCATATGGTTTTGCCACCATCAGCTCAAGATCCCTCTTGGGTTCATTTCCTTGAAAAAATCCACCGCTAAAAGTACAAAATTCATTAAATTCTCTTGCGCATTAAATTCATGCCAAGATTAGCCTCACACTCCACGTGTTAGACCTCTCTCCATCAGTGGATGAATGAGCAATAGTTTTAAATATTTTAATGTGGGGCAGAATTAACAATAATTCTGTTGGGAAGAGGTCTTAGGGTCAAACCTTCGGGCTTCCCTATTTTAGCCTCCAAACATTTTATATGATAATGGTTTAGCAATAACATACCATATATTTTTGGTTTGTTATAACCATAGATATTTGCGCCAACCCAGGAGATACATTAGAGGTGCCACATGACGCAAAATGATTGTGCCACATGGAAATATTTGACTTTTTTTCAAAAAACCCAATCACTTCCAATTGTGCTTGTATAATGAGTACACATGGTGTGCCCCAATGATGCCATGTCGCACATTATTACTAGACCATCTCATGTTCAAATATGCCAAATATGAATGACATGTGGCACATCTACGATTTCCATGTCAAGCTGTTGATGTGATGTTGACATCAATAGTATGAACTGCCAAGTCATCATCTATCCAAAACCTTCCATGTTTCATCAAAAATCCAAACCCTCATAAATTTTGCATACAAGCACTTTTTGGTGAGATTTAGGTTGCATTGGAATTATCTAATTGATATCTTCAAAATAGCAACATATTCATGAAATTTTGAACACTTCGATTTTTGAGGTTTCCTGTAGCCTTTTGGATCATTACATACATAGATGATACATGTTTTCATTGATTTACAATAGAATCCATACCCTTTGCTACCTTTCAAAGGCCTAAACTATCAATATGTTTTTTTTTTTCAACAATAACGGTTATTTTTATTTAGGGCAGCAAACTAGCTGCTGCATGCTCTTACAATATAGCAATGACAGTGATAGATTCTCGTGGTTAGCAGGTCGGAGTTGCTGTCGAAGAAACAGAGAGACAGGTCACCGAGAAGGGTTCATCTCACCTTGGGGAGAACCACAACCTTTCGAAGATGAGAGACGTTGATAATGTTGTAATTGGGCTTCAGGTTGAGAACAGAGTAAACGCCGATTCTGGAACTAAGTTGGCATCTTGATTTTCCTTTATGGACGCTTGAAATTTTAACTTTGAAGATAAGGAAGCCAGCATTAGAATCAAGGAGCCGGCCGGCTAATCTGGTCGGGACCAAGAACCAGATAAAACGACGCCTCTTTTTAGATAAGACATCAATGCGCGCCCAGCTCAATCCCCACATACTGCAAAGTAGGGCAGTAGGGGACACCGACAGGAAACAGAGGCCATTGAAAGGAAAACTAACAGGAGGGGAGAGCAGGCCTAAGACCACAATTTTAATCAGATTGATAATACATTATGGAGAGATCCCGAAAATCAGGGTCCTGAGGAGTAGAATGATAGCCATAGGATCATTTAGGAGAGGAAGTCCGAACAGCAGGAACATTAAGGAGTGCAACAGGAAGATTCAATCGAATTGACCACCAGAGATCTCCGAATACAGAGGGAGCCAAGATTGGCCTCCTTATTAGCTTGAAAGTTGAGATTCCTTAATATGTGGAAGAAGGAGATTTTAATAAACTTGGGCAATAAGAGCTGGATTTTTTTGATAATAGTGGCTAAGTGAACCTGATGGGGGGTCTTATGAGAGGTCAACGCCTGGATGATAAGTCTGGAATCTCCAAATACAGAGAGAGAAAGGATATTTCTATTAATCGCCAGATTCAGGCCCTGCCACAGTGTGAGAGCCTCCGCTCTGTTGTTGGATTCGATACCCAGGCCCCAATGGAACCGCAATTCAGTTGAACCTCCAGGACGCAGAAGAACCCCACCACCGCCAGCTACCCCAGGGTTTCCTTTAGAGGCCCCATCGAAGAATAAGCAGTGATCATCCAAGGCCGATCTCCACTTGATAAACTCCTGTTCATCCAGCCGAATCTCCCAGTTGGCATGGGCAATTGCAGGAGGAGTGGACCTTTCCTTCAAATTCAGAACAAGTTCTTTAAGCCAATGCTCCTCCTCAATGTCCATACTCATTTCATTCCTTAAGGTAGTATTGGCTTCCAAAGCCTCGCCCAGCATAGCTTTGATTTTAGAAATAACTTTGGTTGAAGTGCAGCTTTCTTCTCTGAAAAGTCTATTATTCCTCTCCAACCACAAATTCCAGCAAATGAATTTAGGGATCCACATCCAGCTTGTTTTGAGAAGACTTTTTTTTGTAAGGCAAAAGGGAGATAAACTGGCCCAAGTTCGAAGTAGAGAAGGGATGTTGCCTGGGAGGTCTAATTAAGCTGGACCTAACATTAGAACACCCCTCTAGACTACCTAAGCAAAGGGGCAAAGCAACAACAGATGATTAGCAGTTTCTTCATCAGACAAGCAAAGGGGGCACCTGGAAGGCCCTTCCATCCCTCATCTACACAAATTATCTCTGGTAAGAATGCTTTTGTGCGCTACATTCCAATAGAAGAAGTCAATTTTGGGGAGCGAAGGGAAATCCCAAATAAATTTCCATTGAGCTGGGTCCGGAGGAGCATATGGAACAGCCATCATTCTTTTATAACCTTTGGAAGCAATGTAAGAGCCTGAAAGGGAGTCCCATCCTCTGTTGTCCTTAGAAGTGGCCTTTGAAGGAGATTTTCCTTGAAGCAGATCTAACAGTAACAAAGCTTCCCCCTGCAACCAATGGGGAACCTCCCCCAGATTCCAACTATCCCAGAGTCTATCGGCCTCATCCGTCTAGTTAGAAATATCCCACAGAGTGTTCAAATTGCAGGACTGAAGCCGAGATTTGATATTTGCTAGACCTTCCACTTGAATCAGAGGTTGATCACCCAAAATCGAGTCCTCCCAAATTTTGATTTTTCTCCCATTACCAGGGATCCAGTAAAGATTATGGCTGAATTTCTCCCTAGCAGAACTGCAAAGTTTTAAGATCGGAGATCCTTTTAAAGATCTTGGGGGATGATCCAAGCATCTCAAGCGCTGGCCATGGAAATATTTCTTCCATAGGACTCTTTTACTCCAGCTAGAGTACCCAGAGACTAAATTCCACAGGATCTTGGATCCCAAAGCAAGGTTTTGGGCAGCCAAGTTACGCAGATGGAGACCTCCTTCCAGAAGAGGTCTCTTGAGAGTCTCCCAGTTCACTAAATGAAGCCTTCTATCGTTGTTGTTCCCACCTTCCCACAGAAATCTTCTCAACAGACTGTCCATTTTACTGAGAAAGGTTTTGGGGGCAAGGAGAATGGAATGTTGATATAGTGGCATACTTATAAGGACCGATTTCATAAGGATGACCTTCCCAGCATTATTCAGCCAAGAGGCTCCCCAGGCTTGGATTCTGAGCTTTAGCTTGTCGAGCAGGGGCAGCCAATGAGCAACTTTAGCCTTGGATTTGAAGACTGGGATCCCGAGATATTTAAATGACTCCCAATTTCGAATTCCATCCATTTCTAAGAGCCTTGCAATATCTGACAGCTCCTTGATCGAGCAATTCTAGCCGTAGATAGAGCATTTTCGATAGTTAATCTTGCTACCCGAGATCTCCCTGTAAATGTCCAGCTCCTTCTTGAACGATCTAGCAGAATTTATGCTGGCTCCTCCAAGCAGTAAAGTGTCATCAGCAAACTGGGCATGATTAATGTCTTTCACCTTGTGAGTCGTTCTGAGGCCAGGCAGGGATTGGATCTGCTGGTTGTGATCAAGTTGGAAGCTGAGCACTGAGGCCTGAACAGCGTAGAGGAGCGGAGACAAAGGACAGCCTTGTCTAAGGCCCCTAGAGGCTTGGAAGAAGTCAGTAGAACGACCATTGACCAATGGCACGATCCATGGAGAGGCAATACAGGCGTTCACCCAATTTATGAAGGTTGTTGAGAAGCCTAACTTCTTCATCACAATGAACAAAAATTCATGTCTCACCGTATCAAAGGCGTTAGCCAGATCGAGCTTAATCACCATTCCTTTCTCATTTCTTTGGCAGCTTGAGTGAACTTCTTCTTGCACCAGCACAATGTTGTCCAAAATCTTTCTACCTTTGATGAAGCCACCTTGATTTTCTGCGATGATGGCTGGAAAAATATTCTTAAGGTGGTTGGAAATTATTTTGGAGACCAGCTTGTAACTGGAATTGCACAAGGAAATGGGCTTGAATCTGCTGAAGTCGGAGGCACCTTTCTCTTTCGGGATCAAGGCGAGAAAGGCCGAATTGATTCCGCTGCCCAGCTTTGCACAAGACTAGGACTTCCTGACCATTCTCAATAGATATTTTTTGATTGTTGACCAGCAAGTCAAGAAAAACCTAACTGAGAACCCATCAGGGCCTGGGGCTTTATCAGGCTCCATGCAATCCAGAACTTTCTTAAGCTCGTCCATACTGATCGGAGCAGTCAACATAGCATTATCCGAATCCTGAACGCAATGGGGAATTAAGTCAATCGGGTAGGCATGAGGATCAATAGGGGGGTCATCAGGAGCCGAACAAAGATCTTTGAAGAAGGAGTAAGCAGCTCTCTTAATGCCATCAAAGTCTTTAATCATAGTGTTTTGGTAGTGTATCTCAGAAACTGTTTTCAAATGCTTACGAGCTTCGGCTTGCTTATGGAAGAAGCTGGTGTTTTTATCTCCAGACTGTAACCATAGATTTCTTGACTTCTGTCTCCAGAATTCTTCTTCATCCCTGCTAGCTCTGTGAAAATATTTTTGCAGATCAACTTCTTTTTGGAGAAGACTTTGAGTTACAGAAGTGTGCTCCATAGCTAATTGATGGGCAGCAAGACTATTAAGAGATTCTTTTCTTTTGGCAGAGGGGGTTTTCAATCTTTTAGCCCACTCCTTAAGACTTCTTTTCAGGCCCCTGATTTTTTCTTCCCACACAAAGAAAGGTGAACCATGGACAGGCCTATTCCAGGCTTCAGAAACCACCTCTTGGAATCCTTCTTGCTGAATCCACAGAGGACTGAAACGAAAAGGGATGGGACCCAGATTACCATCCAGGGAAAGCTCGAGGAGGATGGGCTTATGATCAGAAGTGTAGTTTGGGAGAATTTTAGAAGTGGCCATAAGACCACATGTCAGGAAAGAAGTATGGACAAGGAATCTGTCCAACCAGGCAGCAATGTGATTGGGGGCTAATCTTTTGTTGGACCAGGTGTATTTCCCTGAAGATGGTTTAATATCCTCCAGATCCCAGCCCAGCATAATATCTTCAACCCATTCTTTGGTAGGATCCCTGACAAGGGAGCCACCCTTTTTATCATCAATAGCAAGGGTGACATTCAGGTCACCTGCAATAATGATATTTCCTGGATTGTGCTCTGAAAGAAAGGATTGAAGCGAGTTCGAACAATTTTTTTTCTCGCCTGGCAATACCGGAGCATAAAGATTAAACATACTTACTTGTTGACCAGAATCTTTGTGAAGGAGCTGAGTGAAAAGCCAATGGGGGCTACTTTTTTCTTGAATAAGATCATATATGGTGTTGTTCCAAAAGGTGGCTATTCCACCAGAAGCGCCTCTAGCACTAACCGCTCTTCCATGACCTTTTTGCCAAAAAACTTTGCTAGATTGGAGGAGGAGAAGATCCTCCAGCTTTGTCTCCTGGATGAGGAGGATTTCAGGCGAATATATTCTCACTATATCTTTCAAGGCTTCCTCTTTCAACCTGCTACCTAAACCTCTGCAATTCCAGGAGACGTATTTCATTACTTACTGACTTGGGGGGTTGTGGCTCCTTTTGGAGCCCTATTAAGCTTGCGCCCAGATCTGGTATTCATCATTCCTTTGAGGGTTTTTTGGGAACCTTGGAGGACATCCAGATAAGTTTTTTCCTCTCTCTGTTTCTTCTTCGATTTTCGACCCCTGGTCGTCTTGATAGGAGTGACTTGCGAATTGTCAGATTTTGAGCCTCTCTCTTCTGTTTCTCCCTCAGAATCGGAGGCAAGACTGATGTGCTCTCCGTTGCCTTCATTTCCCCTCTGAACATCATCAACTGGTGGAAAAATTGATTCGACTTCAGTTTCTTTCACTTTCTTCAACTTGTTTTCTGTTTCCTCTTGGGGCTCCATGGAATCCACCTTTTCACCTGAGGAGGAGCCATCTTTAGAAGCAGCTGTGGCCTTTGGGTTAGTTTGTGACTTCCCCAATGGCACGGAGTTATTCTACCCCGGAGGCTTTGGGACATCCTTACCCTTTTTAATTTCTTTCCATCCTTCTTCTTCAACCTTGTTCCCTATTGGAGCTTTTGGGCAGTTTCGCTGGAAGTGTCCATGCTCATGACAGTTTCGACATTTGAAAGGCAACTGCTCGTAGTCCAGCTTCTGGTAATGCTGCCATTCTCCAACTGCAAGTTTGACCGCTTCTGGCAGACCGGCTTCCAGATCGACTTCCACGCAGATTCTAGCACAGGTATATTGGCCCTTGTGGTCAGCTTTGTCGATGAAACGACCCAACCCATTACCAATCTTCTGCAGGGATTGATAGCTCCAGCAATGAATCGGGAGGTTAGGAAGACGAACCGAGACCGGCACCTCCTTAGGGACATCGACAGAGGGATCGAAATCGGGACTCCATTTGTTAAGCTACAGTCCCTAATTTCCCATGAAATACGGCCCATTTCTGAACACCAAATCACGATCTTCTTTGGAGGTAAATTCAAAAATGAAATAGCCTCTTCCCACAGCATAACAAATCACGTTGTTTTTCAGCTGAGGTCTCCAGTTTCGCTGAATCCAATCGTCCGTGGTTTTTGTGGATGGCCAGCAGCGCATAAAATGCCCTACCAACCCTCTGTCAGCCAGAGCAAGATAAATTTTGATTGATTGTTCCTCTGGTAGTGCAATCTCTGGAATTTCTTCAAGCTTTTTTATGAATTTCGGCACTTCAGAGTTCTGGTGTTTATTCCCTTTCTGCGTTAATAGGCTTCGGAATGCGTCTTCAGAAGATGACGGTGGGGTGGGAGAGGGCTCCCCACCCCCAGGACCGCTCATGGCGACGGCAAAGCTCGAAGGCGGCTGCAGACCTAATCACAACCCTTCAGAGCAGAGCAGAGCGCACGCGTTCTTCTCACTTTAGGGTTGAACTCCCTAAACTATCAATATGTTACATTCATAAGTAATGCTTTAAATTTAATCAATTTTTAGAAACTTCTTCCCATTTATGGGTATTTCAAAGCAACATGTGATTTACAATGGTTGTCACACTCAACGACTTAAAAATCTGCCCATATCTTACCTAACCAAGCTAACATGTTCTCTTTCTTTCTTCGTTGAGTGGTTGCATATAGGGTTACAATGTTCTCTACTTTCTCATATGTAGGTTAATGCACACGAGTTTCTTCCTTCATAGGTTCTTTCATAAGATTTTGGTCCTTATTTGGATATAGCTCTAGATGGAGCTTCCAACATGTAGCTCTCTAGTGCCCACTCTTTTTACAATAGGTGCATTTTCTTTTCAACATCTAGACTTTATTTCCATTATTTTTTTCCTGATGTGGAGAGAGGTCTTTATGTCATGTCTCTTTCCTGGTCGACATAATTTTCCTTGAATATTTTTATTTGGTGAAGCTATGGTGAGGAGAACTTAACTTATCTCATCCTCCAAAGTGCTCACCTCCATTTGGAGATGACTTGAAATCATGCTCATTGAAATGGTGTGATGTTCTCTTTCCTTGCACTGATTCAATCTCTCTACTTGAAAAGTCTCTTTCTTTTGTTGATTTGGAGATTCTTTGATCGATGGTGATCCAGGGTAAAATCTTGATACCCTTAACCAAGACCTTTTAATTCGGCTGATAAATAGAATTTCATTTAATTAAGACGTTAAAGAACTGAAATGAAAAATTGTAGCTGTAAATAAGAGGAACATAAATGAACAAGATCAGCAATCATAAGAACACGTTGTTTGATGACGGAGTTCGTCCAGGAGGGACTACATCTCCGGGCCCCGGTGTCAAGATGGTGTAAGCCACTGCATTATGTGTTGTATGAAGAAGATGTACATGGATGTGCTTTCCTATGACATACAAGGAAAAATTGCCCTCACGCAGGAGTGGCTTGACTTCTTTAAGCGATGTTCTACTGTGGAACTCTCATACATAAAGAAAGAATCCTATCAGTATGACCATAGCTGACATATAAAGAAAAGAGTATCCCGCCAATCCTAGCAAACAAGGGATCTCAACAATACACATATGAAATTGAGAATCCCGCCATTCCAGCATAAAAGGGACTCATACATGACACAAATCCATCTCTGAAAGTACATCAATAACAACATAAAGCAAGATCCCACAACTCATGTATCAACCGGGATCTGCAAGACATAATGCATCTCAAAGAGAAATAAATGAAGAAGTACATGGAATCCACATCATATACCTCATGCTGTCATTTGCTGAAGGCTGAGCTGCTTTGTGGCTGAATCTGAAAACACCATCAATCTTGTGGCATCGAAAAAGGTGAAAACGACTGCTCACATGCATAAATCTGACACCAGCATAACCCACTTCCAAAAGTGGCTGAAAAATAAAAAACTCAGATGCAGAAACTAAGCATGCCATCAGACTCGTGGTGCTGAGTAGTGCTGAAACGACATAAAATTTGTCCCATTTGGACAAAGTCAAAATTTCGCCCTCCTGAAAATTGGCCTCAATCAGGGTTCTGTCTGCCTCTTTCTAGGCTCATGGTTCCACTGCACCTGCAATAAAAAAATAATAAATCTGGAAATCTGTGCATCTCCTCGGATTTTGTGCCCAGGCTTGGCTGCAAACTAGCATTAAAACTCAGAAAAATCATGCTCCATCTTCGTCCTCCTTGGCCTTGGGTGCACTCTGCAACTTCTGAGTTTAAATAAAAATTGCTGGGCGGAATTTACCAAACCCACCGTTGGGCGCAATGGTAAAACTTAGTAATTTGTTAAGGGAGGTCGGGGGATCAAATCTCGTCCCACCCAACTTAGCACGAGATTTGTTTAAAATAAATGGGCGCGTTCTTTTTTGGAAGGGGTCGGGTCCGCCTTGGGCGGCCCGCCCAACAACCCACCATTTAAATGTTGACCGTTGGTTTGTATTGATATGTGTTGGGCCGCCCGTGGATCGGGTCGGCCCACGTGGCCGGGCAGGTTCGATTCCGGCCGGCCTATTATTATATGGTGCCGATGGGGGTGGCGAGGGTCACGGCCCCCACCCCCCTTTTTTTTTAAATAAATATTTGTTATTAAAACAAACTGGGCATTTTTTTAGAATTCGGTTTTGGACCATAGGGGTCATTTTAAATAGGCCACAATTTTTCCTAGAATCTGGCCTGAGCTTGCCGGAATCCGGTGGCCGGAAAAAGTCCAATTCGTGCCTTCCTTAAGGCTGTCCAGTCACCAAGTCAACCTGGAACTTTGACCGCTTATAACTTCTTCATACGGACTCGGAATTGAGTGTCGTCTGCACCGTTGGATTCAGAATTACGAGATCTACAACTTAAACTTGGTTCGAGAGATTTTTGAACACTTTTATTTTTTAGCCTTGTACTCAAGCCATTTGTACCTGTACCTGATTAATCCACCTGGATCAGATGGTCTTAGAGAATGCTCCATCTTTCTCTTTTCCATAGCCTAATACTGCATATAGAGGTATTTATACCACTTGGATGGGATTCATAATTCCTTGACCATTACTCCTAGTAATTTTCCTTCATATATCATTTTCTTCATTATCTTTAATCCAATGCTTGTAGTGTGTTGTTCAAAAGATCCAAAATAATCATCGTCATGGGAACATGAAATCGAATAATCATTAACATTGTTTCTCTCATTTTCTTATTCTCTATCGGGTTAGGATGGCTTTGTAATCCTTGATTATACTGAAACTTTACCAATTCCTATTCTATGGCTTGTAATTGAAGCTATAATGTTTGATTCTCCTCTTCTAACTCTTGTAGAAATCTTCTCAACTCAAGATTCTCTGCTTGAATTCTCTTGTTGATTTCCTCGAGTTATTGGAGCCATGCATTCTTCATTTTTTTCCCCATCTCTGTTGCAACACCTACAATCACAATAACTATGGCCTTCATCTCAGATCACTTGAACGAAAACCCAAGACTTGTTGCATTGTAGAAATAATTCTCTATTTCATTTTTCTACCAAATATCTTAGTCTTTAGCTCAAGATATATTTTCCAATAGTGCTCATAATCATGCCCATCTTTCCCACAATTAGTGTAAGAGGGTGTTCCTTCATCCTTGTTTTTTTTCGTTGTATTCTTTATATGGTCTTAGAGTACATACTTTTCCCTCTTTTCAAGATGAGTTTCTTTCACACATGCTTCATCTAGTTTAGTGGGATTAAACAATGACAATGAGTGACGAAGTTAACTATGTAAAGAACCAACATATTCCATCAAATTTTGTGGTGAGTCTAAAGGAACATTCAATGGCAATGCCTGCTTCCTAAACTCTTCTATGAAACTTTGCACAATCTAACCTCTACCTTGTCTCAAATGTTTCCACTCCATCATGGCTTTTACTTTGTAACCTAATACGTAAAATTTGTCTCCTAATTCAGATGTAAATTAAGACCATGACAAAAGGATTTTATCATTATGTTTGCTACCTTTTTGGAGTTTTCTCTCCCACCATGGAAGGGATGTGCACTCTAGGATAAGAGACGCTAACTCAGTCTTCACCTTGTTGTCTTCGATCTATTGTACATGGAAGTAAAATTATGTTTGTCTAATCCAAATTTTCAACTTTTCTACATTATCTTCTCCATTAAACGTGCGAAAATCAACTATTACATTTAACTTCAACAATTTCCTTTTAGAAAAATATTTCTAATGATGGTTTGAATGATGAGAATGAGACAAAGAAGAATAATAACTTGAATTTGAAGATGTAAATGGAGGATTAAGAGGGTATCCTTCAAATACTTGATTCACTGAAGCACTATTGTCTATTTTGGCTTCCTTCTTTTCCTTCTTTGCCAATCTCTTTTGATAATCTACGAACAATTTTTACACCATGTCTAACATTTGGTAGAAATATTTTTGGAAATCCTTATCATTCTTTATGGGAACATTGGAATTCCCCACTTATTTTTTTGAGTTGTGCTTAAAATCTCACAGTTTAAAGTATTAATTTTTCCTTCACCCTCTTTGAGCTTGGCCCTAGTAAGCATCCACACTCACAATTCATGTTAAAGAAGAAGACTGTTGTGATACAAACATGATACAAGAAATTTACTTTGATGACTTTAAAATGAATTTCATAGAGAGCATGAAATAACCATACATACAACATACATGAAGACATGACAATATAAACAATTGCACCAAAATTTGATAACAGATTTAATCTAGTGTGAGCTACATCTTTGAGCTCCACTCAACTGCATAGTTGCTTTATTAGCTACTCTTTAATAAGGCTCTTCTTTGTCAATACAAGGAATGAATTGTCTCTCATGTGGCAATGTATCTCCTACAAAGAGGCGTTCTCCTTCAACAACACAAAAGGAATGAACTCTCACAAAGAAATGGCATAAATTGTTCTCTCTTTCTTCAAGTTAAAGGGGTTGCAATATCACATAGAGTGGAAGAATTAATATTTGAATATACTACTTAGACCCAAGCACATATGTAAAGGCATGTTATCCCTTTCACAAATCTCAAAAGGGGAAAATCAATAATAAATGAGACTTACATTTGTTTTCATTTCAAAACTCTCAGATGAATTCTCAAAACTCAGGAAATATAGTGCCAATAAGTTTGTCTCATCATTCTGCAAATTTTGACACTAAACATGACCAACTTATGAAAAGTGCATCTTTGTCTCAAAATTTGTGCCAAGCATTAAGGACACATGTTGGATTCTACCATGAGCCCTTAAATCTATTGCTTAGATCTATATTTTTTCTACACTAAGGGACTCATCTCAAATTTTTTTGAAGAATGACTATAAACATCATATCGTTATGTCACCGTCACCTTAGGACCCCTTTGGGCTTTGATACCTTAAAAAATGTGCCACTTCTAAAGGTACAAAATACAAGGTTATATTGATTTTTTTTGGGGGAAGAGGTCCTAGGGTCAAAACCACGAGCCTCCCTATTTTAACCTCTAAGAATTTTATATGAGAATGGTTTAAAAATATTAAACCACATACGTATGGTTTGTTATAAACATACAATATTAAACCCTATATATATATATATATATATATATATATATATATATATATATATATAAACCAGAGTTGACTATTGCCTAATAATTTCACCAACCCAAGGACTATGTTGGAGGTGATCATTGGGGTGCCACGTCACTCTTTTTTAATAGTCCAACTCATTCCCAAAAATGCTAAATATTCATGATATGTGGCACATCAATGATCTTCCATGTCAACTTACTGATGTGAGTAGTATGGAATTCCAAACCAACCTTTGTCCAAAATTTTCCTTATTTCATCAAAAATTCAGACCCTTATAACTTTCGCATGCAAGCTTAAGTTGACAAAATTCAAGTTGCGTTGGAATCGTCTCATCAAAGTCTTTGACATGACACTATATTCACTAAATTTTGAACACTTTACTTTTTGAGGTTTCCGAGAGCCTCCTATATCAACACCCCCTTCAACCTAGGCCTCATATTATTTTCTCCTATATCCTTAGTCCATGATCCATCATATGTAACCCTAACCCTAGACACAACCGTTGGCCTCTAATTCCATAACCGTGCCTCCTATCATTGGATCCTTCACCAAAGGATCCCAAATCCCCTTCACCTCTTCCATGTATTCCCCACCACCCTCATAGTAGCCCCTCTTCTTTTGGGTCCTCACCTCCGAGCTAGTTCATTGGCACCCATCTCTTAAACCATATATCCATATATATTTCTCTCTCCATCTCTTCCCAGAACCCCTACATCGATTTACCCTTGGGATGCTAACCCCATACACCCGTGGGGCCATAGGTGCTACACATGTAGGTCCTAATGATCCACACATTTTCCTTGGACCTAAAGAATGTAGCACCCTTAGGATATTTCACTTATGGGCCCATACCTCTACCAGGGAAAATTTTAAGAACCCCCCTAAATTTATATATATAATAAATGGGTGAATCCCCATAATACATAAGAAAAATGGAAGGCGATTTTATTAACAATATAATATGTATATATAATGTTTTGGAGAATCTCTCACGAGATTATATTGTCTTATAAAATCATGGCGAATCACCAGTACAAATGGCGAATCACTACTACAAAATGGTGAATCGTTGTCTAGTGGAGTTCGGGGTGTTGGTTCCAATGAAGATATGGTAGTTGAACCAGGAGTAGAAGGAAGAGAACCATCGAGACCAAGCATGGCACATGGTGACTCGTGAGGGAACTAGTTCTTGTGCAGTTTGGAAAATGCATTCTTCTAGTTCTGCTAAGCATAGTGTTGTTGCTTATGCTACTACTAGCATTGATATTGAGTTTGGAGAGGAGATTCAACAAATTGGGATCTTTGCAGATCATTTTGTTTCAACGATCCTCCAACACAAAGGCCCATGCTTCTGTTGATTTCTCCAATGAGCAAAAAAAGTCGAACAAAAATTAAAACACCAATAACCAATGAGCAGAGTCAATACGACAATCCCAACACACCTCCAAACTAACAGTTGTGCCTCACTGTCTACTACGCACATCCAAACCGACTCAGCTCATGGCAGAATTTTCTCGTGGGAATGGATCGAGGAATTCGAGGAGATGGTATCAAAAATTCACGAAGCTCAACTCATCCCTCCATAGTCCAATGCAACAATGGAGATCGGCTCTCCCCACGCATATAATCACCAACAGGCACCAACAGTTACACAAGTATTACACAATCCAGACCTCTAACAACAGTGGCCTCTCACATGTTTGACCGATGACGGTGCTTGACTAAAAACTTTAAAAATAGAATTTTGACCAGGCAAAGTAGTGTTCAATTTTTTATCTTGTAATTAAATAATTCAACATCCCAATATATAAAAATACCATCAAAGGAACATTATGCACTTCACTCATAAAACAGTTCAAGATAAGAGAAAGTGTAACTTCTCATTCCATTCATAACATAACTCATGATTAGAGAAAGTGCAACTTCCCATAATGGTAAAACAAAAGGAGGAACTTTAATAATGATAAAACAATTCCAAAGTGTGGGGTATCCCACTTTTTATTCACACACCAAACATCTCATCAACAACTTACTTGCATTCTTGCACTTGTCCTTTCCATAAATCAGGAAATTGATTTTACATCAGAAATTAATGAAAAAAACTGCATATGGTAGAGAGCCTTAGTCGCCAGCTAAAATTTTAATGCTCGTCGTTATGGAAATTTACTTATTTCCAACTATCCAAACCTTGAAGTGAAAATTACATTACAGTATGTACAAAAATGGATATAGTTTGAACATGTAAACTCCCCAATTTTTCTTGTGCCCCTCATTCATGGCTGTTGTTAAGCTGTAACGTGGGAAACCCCCCCTTCCCTTACAGTTCGCTGCTTAGGGTTGCACGGTTTCCATATCCAACCATCAATCCAATTAGCTTCTTATTATTCAGACGCTGTTGGTACACCATTGGTTTTTCAAATCTCTTACCAAATTATGAAAAAAATCAAATAAATAATGAATTCATGATTATCTTTGGAGAGTATCTATGTATGATTAATTTCATTGTGACATAATAGCCAAATAAAAAATATCATTAGGTAAGAAACCCAATTTAAATCTTGAAGATACATAATCTTCAGTGATTTCAATAACTGAACAATAATTAATTGCTCTGTACCTGTTATGGAATGGTATCATGTGTGGCAAATGAGTATTTATGTATGATGAATTTCATTGTGACATAATAGCTAAAGATAAAATATCAATAGGTAAGAAACCCAATTTAAATCTTGAAGATACAAAATATTTAGTGATTTTAACAACTAAACAATAACTAATTTCTCTGTACCTATCAAGGAACAGTATCAGGTGTCAGGGAATGGTATCAAGTGTCACAAACTCTGTGCTAAATTGACAGCATCTTCTGCATTACTGACTATTTGATTGAAACAGATATATCTCCCATAGGCATATGGATCTTCATAAGCACATATATGAGCATCTGCTAGAAAATTTATTTCCACACTAGCTAAAGTGCCCTTCTCATACATTTGTGCATCCCCTGCCATCACAAAGACTAGCAACTGTAAATAAACTAGCTAATATTTTGCACTTCCATAGATTAAATCCTCTCCAAGGGATTACTATACCAATAAATTAGATCCTCTCCAAGGGATTACTATACCATATTTGTACGTTCTAGAACAGAGTCTATTTGGTATGCAGATCTCTCATCCTCACCTTTAAGATATGCAATGGTAGATCCTGAGCTTTTGTATGTGATACCAGGTCCCACAATCAGAGATGCATTGATTATCACCATATTCAACCCTTTGTCATGCAACCCTCTCTGACAGTGTCTTGGCTAATGCGTACCATAACTGTGAACAAGAAATATTGCATAATTAGAATAGGAATACCATAGATCACTTCAAGGCTCGGAATACTGCTTTGAACTCCACAATATTTGAGAAACACCGAAATTTTATACATATACCCCTTAAAAAAATGATCAATACCCCACCACGATGTATTTAGCTTATCTATGTAAAAATATATATACTTAGCACAAAGCCATTTTAGCCCTACTTCAGTATGCACCAAAGATTTAGACAAAGGTTACATATGTAGACTTTCTCAGTATTTGATGCATTTATAACCTAGGAAACTTCAAGGAAAAAAATGAATTGGATATGGATTATTGCATATAGAGAAGATATATGCACTCTATTCTCTATGATGTGGTATCACTTTGGAAATCTTAAGAGACAAAAGATCAATTGGATATGGATTGTTGCAGGGTTAGCTGCAATATGTAGCATGTATTATCATTTGAGCAATTTCAAAAATCCAAAATCTAATTGGATATGGATTTATGGACTGAGAGAAGCAAGATGCATTGTACAGCTCAGTAAAGTGATAGTGGACAAACTAAAATATGAAAGAGTCAACTGGAATTGGATTTATCTCCTATGATTGGAAGGAGCGATTATTCTTACCCACCCAGATTCAATTGTTACAAATGACATGTTGAGTTAATATTAAGTATACTACTATCATGGCTTCCATATTGTTGTAATTGGCCTTGGAAAAATGTAGATGCAAACGTTGAAGTTATTTATTAGATTAAGTAACTAATTTAATAAAAGCACTTGTAGATGAAAACTTCTGAGTTACTTACTAAATTAAGTAACTAATTAGACTAATGCTATCGAACATACCATTCAGTTAGATATCGTTAACAAGTTAAAAGGAAAAACTGATAAATTAGTCCACTTTACTTAGATTGTATAATAAACAAGTATTTTGTCATATAAAAAATCAGATATACAAACCTTCAATTTCCTGAAAATATTTGCATCACTCCAATGCATCTCATCAAGGGCATTAACCTTGCAGGGCATAAACGAATCTTCATATGTTTGGAATTGCAGAGTCAACGTACTCCTATGTTATCTTCAGCCTAGAATCCTCTTTGAGTAGTTGCTCTATACATTACAATCAACAGCACTGGGTATAGCTAAATCTCAACCAGAGGATTTGTATATATCATGAGTTGGTCTAACAATTATGAACATGTGTTTCCACCTTGGAAGTAAAAAGTTCAAATACATAGGGGTTGGGTATGTACATATTTTTTATACTAAGCAGTCAATTCATTGCACGGATTTGGCTTTTTGCTAGGCTGTGACCTTAAATTAACTCATGTCTACATTCAGGATTTGATATTTTAGAATTCTTCATATCCTATAGAAACATGGCTTGTATATTTACTGAAAATGAAAAAATTGATAAATTTTTTTGTGTAAATGAGGCACCTTTTCATCTGCACAATGCAAAGGTATTTATTGGGTTCATGTAATTCAAATTTTTTTGAAATGCTGGCATGTTTAGTACCACTATTACTGATAATTGAAGAAAATCATGAAAAATGAAGTGTCTGTGATTCTATTGCTTAGGCCATCTTCTTATTGTATCATCTTATTTTGTGAATGTCCTAGGCATAGTGTTTTCCTTCCGGTCATAAACAGTTTACTAGTTATTTCATCAATATGTTTTGTTTGTTTTTGAAAAGGTATTTGTTGGTATTGAATAAATCCACTTTTCAGCTTGTATTTTTAAACTAAAAATCCTCATACTTGACGTGCACACAAATTGACTCATTTTTTTCATTTTGCAGATCAACATAATGCCCTGAAGTTTTGGTTTCATTGCATGTAAGATTTTGAGCTAACTCGCTTTAGCCTTTGAGTAAACAATTCACTCATCATCAGGGAATGAAGAATAGCATAACACTTCACTTATCGTTAGGGCATCAAGAACACTTCTCTCATCCTTAGTGGACTGTTAGTGATCATGTTATTATTACCCAATTTGTGTTTTAATTTGACTTGTTTACTTGGCTTTCTGGAGAGCGTAGCTACATAGTAGGGTACCAAACATTGTAGCTATTGTTCGTGTGTAAAGATGGCATTCATAGCACATGTCAAAGATCATACATGAAAACCATGTAATGATAAGAAGGAAAACTGTATTAGAGATGTGTGATGATTACATCCTAATGGAGGTCTCAAGTCTCTTATCATATGGAAGTATCTTTTATTCTCATTTTCCATGATAACGGTGAAGAGGAAGGAAACTAGTCAGTTACTAGTCACATTTACACCCTCCATAAAGAAGATGGAGGACTTGGGCTAATTAACAGCCATGCTCCAAGGACGGTTTTAGCGACTAAATGGCTTGCAAGGACAAATGAAGGAGAAGCTCCTTATGAGGTAGGTTTCAAGCATAGGCTAGAAACAACTTCACATATACACAAAATCCAAGTCCCTAATGATTTATGATTTAATCATAGGTGCAAATTCCTTTAATTTGCATAGATGAACAATTGTCAAAACAATTTGGAATGATTGCAAGTAATATTTCATGAGTTTGACGAGGAGCTAAGGATTTTTAAGAGTGTTCTTACACTAAGACACCAAGTGGGCCACATTGTTAGGTGGGCCAATGATTTGGGTTTACATGCATGGAACAAGCATGGGAAAAATAAATTGCAAGCGTTAAATCATCTAATGGGTTAGATTAGCGGAATGGACCCTTTGCAAGGTAAATCAATGGAATGGTATATTTAAACTTGTTTAATCAATAAAATGGACCCTTTCTATACGCTTAATAAGTGAAATGGAAAAAAAACCAACATGTTCTTAACCATTAGGACCATTTATGACTTGATTTCAGAATAGGACCTTTTTAATGGAAAATTCAATTGGAGCAATACAGAGCTATGGCCAGGGTTCATTGTGGATAGAATTGATAGGTTTCTGTTAATTTTCGTAGATGTTCTATGCTTGATGCAACTTTACTTTTACCAACAGCAATCACATAAAGAATCAAGTAAAATGTTGATAGAACATACCAGTGATCTTCAGAAGACAAGTCAGAAACAAATAAAAGTGTTGGTGCATTACGGAAGTCAACAAGATGCTTCAACCAACAAAGAATTCACGGTCAGCCAACCCATCACCTATCACAACAGTCCTTAAAACAGTCACATGGTCGACTCAAAAGTCAACCCAGAAAATTCAATGTTGCCCCAGAAAAGTCAACGCAGGGAAGCATCAATAAAGTCAACGCAACTCCACTTTCGGTCAACCTTTGACCTCGATTTTTGTGCCAAAATGTGCGGCCTCCTCAGATTGAAGTCTCCTCCAAATTTGAGCCCAATCGGACCATGTGTTGACCAAAGTCAACTCTGGTCAAACTTCCCTAGAAACCCTAACCACAGAAAATTTGCTGCAGTAAATTTCATCCTTCTGCTACGGTAAACTTCATACTTCTTGTTGCAATAAACTTCGTCCTTCTCTCCCACGTGTGAGATGAAGCTACTTCTCAAATGCTCGTATAAGAGGAGGAGATGTGTGATGTGTTGAGTGCAAAAATGCTCCAACGTTGACCCTATAAATACCAATCATGTGAGGTGTGTGACACATCTGCTGGGGGTAAAAACCTTAAGGCTAACCTGCACTTAAATTTATTATAAATAATAAATTCAAAATAAATTTTCTGCTCATTAGATTAAAATCAATTTTAGATCGATTTTACACCTCTCTGAAAGAGGAATCTAATACAAATATTGAAATCTTTATCTGAGCATCACAAGATGGATTTTGGACCTAGTTGTCCAAATTTAACACTCCCTCTCAACTAGGGGGAACTCCATTCACCAGTGCAATAAAACATCGTGCGTCATCCCACCATAACTTGCTTTTTTGGCCTCTTTATTTCAGAACAGGAGCGGGTCAGTCACAAAGACATCATTCCCAGCTGACAGATTTAGCCCAAAGGTCAAAATCTCTATCGGACTCACAAAGAGTCTCCAACCAACCCAAAATTGGTTCATCTTACCCGAAGTCAGCAGGAGGTCCGAAACCTCACTAGACTTGATCCCAGATCAAGTGGTTGGACCATGCCATCCTAGATAGAGAGTATGGCAATTGCTGATGCGTCCATCAGTCTTTGCAACTAGTCTCTAGCCTTTCCCATCTCATTGGCAAAATGAGAGGTACTTCCCATGAGCCCTGAGCTCAATGGGTAGGATGCATACGGGGCATAGATAATGTGAGGTGAACCAACTCAATAATCACAACGGTGGGGTCCAAGCACACCAACAAGGTTCGACAAGCCTAGCCTTATGGTTGCTCATAGCTCCAAGAAGCTGTCCCCAAAGCCCCCTAGAGCTACCAGAGCTCATTGTCCAATAGGACCCTCAGAATAGGGTCGTTCCACGATACCAAGATTCTCACAGAAGGTTACGAAAATGACCTTCCCCAAGGGAATTGTGAGAATATCCGTGACTTGCTCATCAGTTCCTATATGATCGAGCCTTACGGTGCCTCGCTGTACCATATCCCAGATAGTGGTACCAGCCATCAACATGCTTGGATCGTTCATGGAACACAAGATTCTATGAAAAAGAAATCCCCCTCTGGTTATCACAAAGGATAATGGTGGCATCTAGCACATGCTTGAACAGCTCACTAAAGAGCTTTCGCAACCAAGTGACTTCATAACAGGCCATACATAATACAATGTATTCGGCCTCAACGGTGCTCAAGGCTACCGACTTCAGTTTCCTGCCCGAAGTAGATCTACATGTGAAGTAGCATCCAGATGTGCTCTTGCACTCCACCACACTACTAGCCCAATCGACATCAGTATATCCATGGAGTGTCATACTCCCGGTAGTGTATCTCAGTCCATGGTCTATCGTGCCTCAGAGATATCTCAAGAGTTTCTTGACACCAACCCAGTGAATGTTATGATCAACCATGTGTTGACTTAAAGTTTTCACTGCACAACATACGTCCGAATGGATGTTCCCTAAGAACATCAGGGCCCCCTACAAGTTGACGGCACTCAGTAGGATTTTCTAACATGGGCTTAGCAGCGCTACCACTCAACTTATTAATGTTGAGTTCCATCAGTGTCGACATGGACTTACAGTCCACTGTACCAGAAGCTTCATAATGCACTTTCCTTGAGAAAGGAAAATCTCGCCAACTCTCTGCTATACCTCCAGTCTTAGGCATCAATCCTAGGTCTTTCATCTTGAACTCAGCAGCGAGCTCCCTCTTACACTGAGAGGGTTAGCACCTGTCAGAAAGAGATAGTCCACATACAACACCAAAATGAGAGGCTTCCCCTAGACAACCTTGAAGTAAAGGTTTGTATCAGCATTACTTCGAGTGAAGCCCAGCTTCATCAAGTAGCTATCTATCCTCTCGTACCAAGCTCTAGGTGCTTGCTTCAGCCCATAGAGGTCTTTCTTCAACCTGCAGACATGGGTGTCTCGATCCTGGACTTCGAATCCCAGAGGTTGTTCCACATACACCTCTTCTTTTATCACATCATGCAAAAAAGCGGTCTTTACATACATCCGATGAAGACTCCATCCTTGTGTAGCTGCAAGGGCTATGATCGATGGAATGGTGGTATATCATTCTACAGGTGAAAATATGCCATCATAGTCTATTCCTTCCTTTTAAGAGAAGCCACAGGCAACGAATCTTGCCTTGAACTTTTCAGCACTTCCATCAAATCCATGCTTGATCTTGTAGAGCCATTTTGCGATGACAACTAATTTGTCCTTCGGTCTTGGAACCACATTCCAGATATCATTCTTCATTATGGACTCATAGTCTTCATGCATAGCATCCTTCCAGACTTGATGCTTTACGACTTCCTCAAACGATCCAGGCTCAGATTGTATAATAGTACTCATGGCAGCCAGATACCCTTGGTATCTACTCGGCTTCTTGCTTTCACGGAATGTCCCCTTCGGGGATGCATCTCCCTAAGCATCTTCGAGAGTGTCCCTAAGCCATGATGGTCTCCTTCTCAGTGAAGGAGGTGGATCAATCAGGTCCATTGGTCCTTCAACATCAGGCGTCGTCTCATCCTTCAGTTCTTCTTGATTTGCAGGCCTTGCTTCATGATATTCCTTAGATCTTGGAAGATCTACTACTTTCTTTAGGGAAGCATCTTCGTCAAAAGTGACATCGTGGCATATTTCTTCTTCCCTTTGACCAGGCACATAGACTCTATAGGCCTTTGAGATTTCACTGTAGCCCACACACATTGTGGTCTCCCTCTTGATGCTAGCTCCTCTGCAAACGTTCTTAAACTCATTTGTCTCATATAAAAAGAAGATCCTGCCAAGGATGTCACGAGCAACATACCAAACATATCTTAATGTATCAATGCAAGACATCAAATGTCTTTGTGACGCTTGAGGGGAGAGGTCCCCTTTGTGTGTTTTCCTTCGGCACAACTCTTCCATACACCTTCATGATAGAGAAGGTGTCCAAACTTCTGGTGTCATAGTATCACATGTCATTGCTCCCAGTGGACTTCCTCCAGCCTGCTAGAGTGTTCCAACTCTAAAACCAATCGTGATAGCTTCCTTGAAGCTCTTCTTCCACATGCACACCTTTCTATCAATGAATGTCACATTGAAAACTTTGTCTTCCATGGCCGATATAGACACAAAGTTCTTCTTCAAATTTGGTACATAGAGTACATCCTGCAAGCAGAGGAATTTTCCTTGAGACAAGTGGAGGGTCACAGTTCTTGTCCCTTTCACGGGATATGTGGCATTATCTCCAAGGATAATTTCTAGATTAGTATCCTTCACAACCATGTCAGAAAGTGCTTCCTTAAACCCAGTGATGTGCCTTGAGGCACCACTATCTATCAACTAGACATCCATAGTGTTGGGTGGAGATGCGGTAGAGAGGGAAAATACAAGAATGTATTCATTTCTTTTATCGATAATATTTGATTCCTCATACCTGGAGTTCTTTGACCTTTTGAAAGGTTGATCATTTCTGTCGGAGGGAGCCTTCCTATTTCCCTGGAACTCGTTGTTCCTTTGATTTCCATCCCTTTGTTTGTTGTTTTTGTTATCATCATCAGGAGAATCCTTCTTGAAAGGACATTCTCTAGCATGATGACCTGGCCTATGACAAGTGAAACACTTCCCCTTTTTTCCTTTGTTTTGACAGCAGCAGTAGTAGTGGATGGAGGTTCTTGTATCGTACCCAGTACATATTCCATGATATCATGGTATTCTAATTTAAGATCCAATATCATCTTCCAAGCATGGAAGTCATCCTTCCCAGTCAGCTTGTCAGCCTCCCTGAAGCCATAACTTGTGGAACCCATTTTTCTCTTTGGCAATTGCTATAAGTTAGGGCTTGTATTCACCTCAGCTATGATACCATTTTAATTTTCGTAGATTTTCTATGCTTGATGCAACTTTACTTTTACCAACAATAATCACATAAAGAATCAAGTAAAATGCTGATAGAACATATCAGTGATCTTTAGAAGAAAAGTCAGAAACGGATAAAAGTGTTGGTGGGTTATGGCAGTCAACATGATGCTTCAACCAACAAAGAATTCATGGTCAGCCAACCCAGCATGTGTCACAATAGTCCTCAAAACAGTCACACGGTTGACTCTAAAGTCAACCCAGAAAAGTCAACACTACCCCAGAAAAGTCAACGCAGGGCAGCAGCAATAAAGTTAACGCATCTCCACTTCCAGTCAACCTTTGACCTCGATTTCTGTGCCAAAATGCATGGCCTCCTTAGATCGAAGTCTCCTACAAATTTCAGCCCAATCGGACCATGCATTGACCAAAGTCAACGCTAGTCAAACTTCCCCAAAAACCCTAACCACAGAAAATTTGCTGTAGTAAATTTCGTCCTTCTACTGCAGTAAACTTCGTCCTTCTTGCTGCGGTAAACTTTGTCCTTCTCTCCCACGTGTGAGATGAAGCTGCTTCTCAAATGCTTGTATAAGAGGAGGAGATATGTGATGATTTGAGTGGAAAAATGCTCCAACGTTGACCCTATAAATACCAATCATGTGAGGTGTGTGACACATTTGCTGGGGGTAAAAACCTTAAGGCCAACCTGCACTTAAATTTATTATAAATAATAAATTCAAAATAAATGTTCTGCCTGTCAGATTAAAATCAATTTTAGATCGATTTTACACCTCTCTGAAAGAGGAATCCAATACAAATATTGGAATCTTTATTTGAGCATCACAAGATGGAGTTTGGACCTAGTTGTCCAAATTTAACAGTTTCTATTATAAAGCTCCTTTTTCTCTAAGTAATTCTAAATTCTGCAATTATCTGAAGTGCTCTATCCAATCACAAGACGATTCTACTCTCAGTATCAAACTCTCAAGCACTTGGTCTAGGTCATTTAAAATATTGCCTTGTATGTTTCTCACAGCCAGAATTTAAAGAAATGGTGAGAAATTCTCGATCTCTCCCAGTTCATGGATTTTCCTCCTACATTTGGGAGAAAAAAATAAAGAGATTAAAATTGAAAGGAAAGAATGGGCTAAATCCCACAAGGAAGATCGTCCCATTCCGGAAAGACGGGAATCCTTGAAGAAGTCAAGTCCCAAATTGAATAATAAGGGCTTGGTGAACAGACTCGGGCAAGGGGAAAAGGAAGTAAGTGCTTAACTATTCCCTTGTAAACCAACATGTACGGGACCAACCTAGGTCCTCGCCCTTTTGCATGGAAGCCAATCTCCAAGCTCTTCCCTCATGTCACAACATGATTTGATAAATTTGGCCAGGGTTCAATGCATTAAGAAAATTTGACCAAAATTTGTATTTTATGTAACCTAAATTGTAGGAAAATCAACCACCTGTATTTTAATATCTGGAAATTATGTTTTAGGTAGTGAAACACGTCCAATATGGCCATGAAATAACCTAAAAATACTCAATTTTTTTCCGTGATTTGTAAACACAGGGGTGCCATGTAAAGTTTTAGGCCCAAAAAAACACATTTGGGATCCTATAAACCAAAATTAGTTATTTTATAAAACATTTAAAACTCCTAATTAGCACTTACTGTTTGTTATTTAACCAACTTCCATTGAAATAACAGTCATGGGATGTTACCAAAGAGTTAACCAATAGATAAATGCACACAAAAAATCATACATTCACTGGAACTTCCCCTCCCATGCATGACCATCTAAGGGAAAGGGGAAAAAAAGAAGAAAATAAGTCAGCGAATCATCATAGTCAGCCAATGATTCTTAGTTTCAAATCATTGGAAACTGCAAATCAAGTGCAAATTTAACCCATGCATCCATGAGTTGACAAAAAGAGTTTATAGCACCCACAAGCTAATCATTCTACGAGTCTACCCAAATCTGACACAAACTCCTAAAACTTGTTGATTAGAAATTCCCCAAGAAATTTCACTCGGTTCATGAGAGAATGAAAGACAAGTGCAAATAAACTTGCTATGATTTAACAGCGCTAGGTTTGTGAGTTAGTTCCAACTTCCTTGTATCATATGCAAATGCCTCAATTGTGCATTGAGATTCTCTTTTTGAACTTATTAACATTAGAGCAGCAACAGACATTGTGGAGAAGATTATAAATGACCAAACCCATATTGTAAAATTTCATGTTACTCTACAACCTACAACACCCTTACTCCATGGTCCACCTTTTCTATCATCCAGAAGGGAAGTTATCATGAACATGAAAATGTGCAATGTAATATTAATAAAAAAGAAAGACAATGAATATCATATATTAATTTCAAAACCTGAAGATCAAACTTACTTCCAAAATTGTTCTCAGAGAAAGCCTTGCATATAGGAGATCAATTGAAATCCCACTGAATTTAAACCGCATCAAGGGAACATTTGTACTCTTCACACATTGAACATTGAAGACAATTAATTAATGCCTGGCACGACCATAGCAAGAAAAGCATCAAGCAGAGGCTATAAGAAGATTATGTGAAAGTGAGAAAGAACACCCATCATGAAGCATCAAGTAATATCATCCACAACATCAACATCACTAACATCACTGTGTGAGGATATCAACTATGCCATTGGGACTGTCAAACTGCAATTGTATAACTGCCATCATTGCTAGGTTGTACATGCCATTTAAAAAATGTCAAGGAACTAGATTAAAAAGAGAGATATCTCAAAGATCGAATTAAAAAGGAAAATCAAACAATCATCATGATACAAGAAACAAAAATATCAAGTGAAAGAGTTAAGGAAATAGCATCTTTGTGTTGGAGGAGATGTGAATATGTAGCCTTAGATGCTAGATGAAGTGTTTGGGGTTTGGTAATTCTCTAAAACCCTTAGGAAATATCCTTCCATGAATGGATATCACTCCAAAATCATTTTGGGCATATTCCAATATGTAGGAGCCAGGGAAACATGGTGCATAACAACAGTCTATTGTCCACATATACCCACATAAAAATTGGGATTTCTAGAAAATATCAGGACAATAAGGTCAATCCACAATGAGGAGAAATGTATATTGGGCGGTGATCTCAACATTATCAAAACCCTTGAATAGAAGAAGGGGGGATCATAAGATTAGAACTTATAGAGGTGCAATAATTCAATGACCTCCTATAAAAACTTAAAGTGACAGATATGACTGCCATAAATGGGATTTATAATTGGAATAATCGTAGAGGAGGAAAGCACTAAGTTTCCAATATACTAGATCGGTTTATAGTTTCACAGGCGATTCTGCAACAAGGTCTGGCCTTTTCTTTGTGAGGTCTTTAACAAGGCCAGCTAGATTTTGAGGTAACAAGTATTACCACCATTTCAATTCCCTAGGGGATTTAAGCTGCTGGTATTAAAAGAAGAGCTAATAAAGGGATTTTTTCAAACAAGAATCTTATGAATTGATCATATAAAATGTATAATTTGCAAACAAAGGATATGATGAGCATACAAGTAATGGTATAGAATATGCCAGGCACTCGAAAACTTCCATAGGCTGCTCCTTCCAGAGCCCAAACATATAATGGACATTCATTCTCAATTGCAGATGAATGCAAACTTCCTTGGTATAAGATGTGGCCCAAAATTTGAGAAGCTTAGTCTCCAGTGTTTACTTCATTTCATATGTATGATCTAACAGAATATGGACAGAGTATTTATGTACTGTGGCTTCTACTCATTGGCCATGTCACATGGTTGAAACTTGAACCATATCTACCAGAACAAAATGAGTAAAATTTGTCTAATTGCAAAACCAACTTTTCTTTTTGGTGACATTCAGATATTCTTTAAATTTAGAGTACAAAATTTGGTTTAATGTGATAAAAACAATCAGAAGCAGTTTTCAAAATCTAAAATGTGGGATCTTGAAAACGTTATTACCACAGTCTAATATAATCCTTTCTGCATAATAGCTTCAATTTAATTTAGTAATCTCCAATATTTTGCATGTCTAGTACTTGCTTTCAAATATATCAGTCTATTGCTACATTGTTGGAAAGAGTGAAAGATTTTCTGAGAACTGTTTCATATAGTGTGTGCCATTGTGCTGCATCTATATAATGAAAACTAATTACAATTTGAGGTGTTTAAGAAATACAAGTGGAACTAACCAAGATCATTAATGTTAGAATTGAATCATCAAGTTTCTAATTGAACTCTTATGATTGATGGATCACTATGTGGCTGTGATTTCAAATTTTGTTTTGTTCATTGTAATTGTTAATTAAAAACTTATTATTTTGAACATTTGAAGAATGCTCACACATTATCTTTGATGTACCTAGAGAAAAGTTGCACCTTTTAAATTTTATATCTGTGCATTCTCTTCAGATATATTGAGAAGTATGGCACACAAGTTATTGTTGGTGTCAAAATGGGAGGGAGGGATGTCATATAAGTTAAACAACCTCATGCTTCAAATCTTTCGATAACAGAAGTGCAAAAAATGTGAAAGAAAGAAGCAGATGAAATATTTTCTTATGTCGATTGGTGGTTCAGTATGGACTCTGAAGCGACATCCCAGAGAGATAAGGTAAGATTTGTTTTACATTTCAATGCCATATTTACTCTGCTGATTGGCCATATACATTTGACAATTTTCATTTCATATTTGTATAGAACTCAGAAATATGTAATGAAAAAAATGAAAATTGACAATCCCAAAAATATCCTAAGATTATGTCAAGACAAATTAGGGGTTTTTGAAAATTAGACAAGTAAAATTTAATAGATTTACTAGCAGTCTGAAAATTGTAGAGTTTTCTTCCCTTTATCTTGGAATCTTTGGGTTAGCACCTCTACCTATTGCTTTCTGGACTAGTTGATCACTGAAAAAGATATCGCTGTTATTTGTTTCTCAGTAAAAAATTATGTTTTAGGGTTTGGTGTCATTAAAAAACATACATTTAGGCACTTACTCAAACCAAAGTCTACTAATCATTATCTTGAAAAAAAATTTATCAGTGGGCACTGAACTTGAAAAATAAGGAGAGAGGAACTTGAATTTCTTCCATAAGGCTATGGTGAAGCACATACATAACAATAGAATATTTTCTCTCACCTCTTATGATGGGCATGCAATGTGAAAAACTGGAACAAGAACTTGTCTCCTACTACCACTCCTTATTAACTTAGTCGATACCCTGTAGAGAAGAAGCCATTCAAAGAATTACATCTCACATTCTACCATTAATACATTTAGCCCAGAATGAAGCCTTAATGTGGACAATCTCTTTCACAAATTAGACAATTAATTAATGCCTGACACGACCATAGCAAAAAAAGCATCAAGCAGAGGCTATAACAAGATTATGTGAAAGTGAGAAAGAACACCCATCATGAAGCATCAAGTAATATCATCCACAACATCAACATCACTAACATCACTGTGTGAGGATGTCAACTATGTCATTGGGATTGTCAAACTGCAATTGTATAACTACCATCATTTCTAGATTGTACATGCCATTTACAAAATGTCAAGGAAATAGATTAAGAAGAGATATCTCAAAGATCAAATTAAAAAGGAAAATCAAACAATCATCATGATACAAGAAACAAAAATATCAAGTGAAAGTGTTTAGGAAATAACATCTTCGTGTTGTAGGAGATGTGAATATGTAGCCTCAGATGCTAGATGAAGTGTTTGGGATTTGGTAATTCTCTAAAACCCTTAGGAAATATCCTTCCATGAATGGATATCACTCTCCAAAATCATTTTGGGCATATTCCAATATGTAGGAGCCAGGGGAACACGGTGCATAACAAAAATCTATTGTCCACATATACCCACATAAAAATTGGGATTTCTAGAGAATATCAGGACAATAAGGTCAATCCACAATGAGGAGAAATGGATATTGGGCGACGATCTCAACATTATCCAAACCCTTGAATAGAAGAAGGGGGGATCATAAGATTAGAACTTATAGAGGTTCAATAATTCAATGACCTCCTATAAAAACTTAAAGTGACAGATATGATCGCAATAAATGGGATTTATAATTGGAATAATCGTAGAGGAGGAAAGCACTAAGTTTCCAATATACTAGATCGGTTTATAGTTTCATAGGCCATTCTGGAACAAGATTATGTGAAAGTGAGAAAGAACACCCATCATGAAGCAGCAAGTAATATCATCCACAACATCAACATCACTAACATCACTGTGTGAGGATATCAACTAATTCATTCGGACTGTCAAACTGCAATTGTATAACTGCCATCATTGCCAGATTGTACATGCCATTTACAAAATGTCAAGGAACTAGATTAAGAAGAGATATCTCAAAGATCGAATTAAAAAGGAAAATAAAAAAATCATCATGATACAAGAAACAAAAATATCAAGTGAAAGAGTTAAGGAAATAGCATCTTCGTGTTGGAGGAGATGTGAATATGTAGCCTTAGATGCTAGATGAAGTGTTTGGGGTTTGGTATTCCATCATTCATGTTTTCTCACTTCCACTCTTATCACCAATGTTGTTGCACTTCACTGCAACCTTTGTCCACTCTTGTTGTCACTGCTGCTACACTTCACTGATAACATTGCCACGCTTGCTGCCACTGCTATTCCACTTCATTGTTTCCTCTATCCACTCCTTATAACGCTATTAATGCACTTCACTGCTACCTATATCTACTACCACGCCTGATACTACTACTGGTGCACTTTAGTATTCATCTTTGCTCAATTAAGTAGCTGAAAACCAATCTGACTTTTGCACATCTGTCTACAAAATTTTCTGTGTGATAACTCTCTGTTAAACCCTAGTTGTCATTTTTGTAACGACATAACGTCAATATGAACTTACTACAACATTGATATTCAATCTCAAACCTTGACATTGTCATCTCACCTTTCACTATCAACCATATCAAGTCTTCATTGATTCTGCAATACTAACAGAAGCTTAAATTGTCAACACTAGCATCATAATTATCATCACTGGTACAGGAGTATATCAACCTGCTCTTTCTCACAACCATAACCTTATAGAAACTACACCTGTCTCAACAAGAGTAGTTCTACTCAACACATCAACATTTCTTAATATTCAATTGACAAATCTCAATCATACTAGGCTCTTTCTACAACATGTAAACTATGGAAACTATGCTCTATTTGTGCCCACAGTTCAAATTCTCTCAAGTCCAGAAGTAAAATTAGTTCTCGTGATAATGTCAAACACTCTGAACTCCTTTGCTAACTAGCCAATCCAAATTTTGAGTTAATAACTGTGATCAAGCCTAGCAACATCTTAGGCATTCAATGATAACTCTTTCTACTTCACATCAAGTATACATGGCATTCTGTCACAACCTGCAATTGCCACTGTTGTACTTTAAATATGTTGGTTGTCAAGGATATGTAATATTGATCTTCATTTTATTGATGAATTTTCCTTAAGTGTCTGAAAAGTCAGAGTTGGGTATGGAAATAGGTCACTGATTATCAAGGTCTTCACTAAGATTCCTTTGCTACTGATGCACAATGTGTCACAACTATCCCTAGTGAAACTTTCAAATTCACTGATGTACTCCAAAACTTTGATAAGAGATGCACAATTGGAGAGGACACTTACTCTAATGTAGGCTTGGTATTGGTAAATGCTTACATGATTGTGTATGTAAAAATGACCCATTAAAATATGCTATGATTTTTTTCCCAAGAGATGCCACAGGTAGATCCTATGATATATCACTTAAGTGTCATGCCAAAATTATTTTTCTAAGTTCAATAATAAAATTCCAAAGAGGGGCGAAAAGGATACAAGTTCTGAGGAATATTTGAATACATTTAAGCTTTTCTCTAGTTTGCATAGGTCTTATTTGACGTCTGTATACCTACTTGCTAAGCGATCTGGACTTCTTCAACAAGGTTGAGGCTTATCAAGCATGTCTATCTTGTCAATTTTCTCTGCTCCAATATTTAAACTTCAGAATCCAATGCTCATAAAAATAATGATACTTATATGAGGAATACAAAACAAACTTCCCAGATATAGGCCTTGAAAAACTTCATGGACGATTCAATTCTCAGTTTGGTGTGCTAAAGTAGGATGTATAAATATAAATTCCATAAAATTTTAGATAAACTCTCACTGCTATAAACTCTAGGACTGCCTTCCAAACATACAAAACCATACCCAAGTAGATGTAAATTACTGATTAGGGAACATTGAGTCTCACGCAGGATCAATCATTAAAATTTAGAGATACATGTTAGAAAGGAGGTCACACTCATATATATGCATGGATTTGTTTGAAGAATCAATTCTAGGGCATCAAAAAAGATATTAAGATAAGTCATTAAGGTAGAAATTTGCTTTAGGTCTTTCAAACTTGTGTCAAATGAACCTTTGCTCCAACCTTCAAAATTGTCTTCTGTTATAGGGATAAACCTTCTCCATAATTTTCCTTACATTTAAAAAAAAAGGTGTGCTCTAATTATGCCAATATGCTTTTCCAACTATGAGTGTATTCCTCAAGAGGTTTGTAATAAAATAACATGTGGATACTGCTTCAGGATTAGTGGAAACAGTGAGTGAGTTCCTCAAACAAGGCATGGCCTCAGATATAGACTGAAAAACACAATAACTTAGCAAAGCAAGTGCCCATAATAGTAGCCCAACGAAACCCTTTTGCTCATAATTTCAACCTCCAAATAAGAATTATCAACATGGGATATAAAAACTCATGAAAGCACCTGCAAACACAAGAAGGAACAATGAAACCACTAACAAAACCATAAGCCCAAAACCCTTTCAATGCAGCTGTCATCGGTCAATGCGTCCAGATCTGTAAGTTTCCACCTCCATGGATCTCCACCTCCATGGATCTCCACCTCCATCGATCTTACCTCCATCAATCTGGTAGGTTTGCACCAATACAACATTCAACTTCCACACGCCTTCCAAGCCCCAACCACCTCTCCCACCCAGTAAATTCCGGAAAACCTGTGAAAAATTGGAGCAAATCACTCTAACCCCTCCCTCCGACCCTATAAATCCAGGCGAATGCCATTGAAATCTGCTCCAAACAAAGAAAATCGAGGGCGAATTCCATTTTTCCAGTTTTATGGGGATTTATTTTGGTTAGCTATTATTTAATAATTAATTATTTTTAAAATAATTATTGGGCTAATTTTATAAAATTATAGAAAATGGGTTTTATATAAAAAATTCGCCCTATTAAAATTTAAAATCCCTTAAAATTTGCCTTTGGGCTAAAATTCGCCCCCAAAATTTTCCCTGACCTCTACCATTAGGAAATTTCCCCTTAACCCCCTCAACGCTCTTGACCATAAGGCCCAATCTTGTTCCTTTATGCCCTTCCACTCGTATTACTCAAACCCCATCTCATGAGTCCCTTCCACCACTAGCTGTAAAATTCTATGCATTACCCCACTTTCCCATTAGTCCCATATATCCATTAAATCATTGTCCCCATCTACCTTTTCATTATTTCTAATTATCTGTAAGACCATCCTCCCACATATACCCAAACTGGTCCGCATGGGTAAACATGCGATGATACACTACAATGATCTGATTCAAATCCCCATGTATACTTAAGGAAGTGGAACCAACACAACGCAACCAATCTGAAATTCTACACATGCTACAAAATAGTCAGGAGCCATCCAACCCTTCTAGGTGATCAACCCCTGAGGTAGCTGTTACATAGTAATTTGTCACCGTACCTACCATTCCTCGTCCCGCACATTGGAGGGCCTTTCTCGTGACCTATGAGCAGTGACATAACCCAAAACCACTTTCATGGCATCCCCCTTTACAAGGACAATCATTCCTATGAAGAAATTTTCCCGTGAAAAACCCTAAAAAATGATCTTTTGGCCTTGGCGTGACCAGCCAGTTCATCCCTCGCGCTAATGGGGAAAATCCACCACAGAGGGCACGCCAACTGGCGCTCTGTCCTAGTGTCTTGCTCGTGCCAAGATTAATAAGGATTGTTTTTTAAAAATAAATGGTGGAAGTTTGATTCCAACAAACTTCTGAACGAGTCTCTAAAATGAGTTGGGAGGTTTGGCTCCAGATCTCCATGTATGAGAGGTGGTTTTCCACCTATCATGGAAGCTTCCTTAAGGATAGGGCCAATCCCAAAATTGTAGGGATCCCAACTCCCCTTCCACCATCTATATAAGCTTGCCATTTTCCCTTAGCAAGCTAGTGGTAGTAGTCCTAATAGCACTAGAGAAGAGCTAAACATATAGCAAGGAGACTATCGCTAGACAGCCTTTGAGAGCCAAGTTGAAGAGAGAGAACTTTGTCCTATTTATGACAAGCTTCATTGAGACGTGCTCCGCTGTCAGCCCCACCGAAGGAAGATCTAGCATCAGAGCTTTTGGTTGTATCTTTCCTTTGTCATTTTAATGATAAGAGACTTTGATTATGGTTTCATTCATGTGTCTTTTTCTTTGATGCAATGAATTACATCCTCTCTGACTGATGTATGGTTACAAGATTTAGATTCTATGTTGTGTATCGTTGTGTTTCTTCACATATGTCCAGGTGTTTGGACGTGTTAAGAGGAAGGATTGTGATCTTCCAGGCAAAGGATGAGAAGCGTCATCCTTTCTTCGATGACCACTGCATAGGACCTGAGGTAGGCAATTCGTTATGTTTTGTCGTTTTTGTAACTAGAGACCTGCGTCACTATGTGTCTGATTGTTGCTAGACCTGATCTAGGCTAGTAGGGATCACCTCTGTCCACAGAGGGGATTTACCTCTCCAACAAACTAGCGACTCCACTAGGGAATTGATTGGGGTTTGTCTTGTCTCTTTCGTTTGCTTTTGGCTTTTTTCTGCTTGATTTTCTCTTCTGGTCTATCTCCTTCTAGTGTAAAACCTCTGTTTAGCCCTCACCATACCTGATCTACTCTCTGTTTGCTCTTTTTTATTTCTGTCATTAGTAAACTTAATTGGCGCGCTTTTTAGCCTGACAGTCGCACCAAATGGTGCTTGTTGCTAGTTAGGCCCCCGTGCCAACCCTGTTTTGGCACAAGATACAGCCAAACAGTCACACCAACCCTGTTTGGTGTTAGGGTTTACTTGTTTTTTAGCCCTCTGAGTCTGATTTTTGGTTTTGGTGTCATTTTTCTGACTGCCTGAGTGCCTTGAAGTCCTTGTTGACAGTGTTTGACCTCTATCCTCTGGTTGTTTTCCCTCTACTATCAGTTTTACATTCTAGCCCTAGGGCATCTAGGTTCTATTGTGTGTTAAGCTTCCCATGGGAGTTTTTGGTTTTCTTTTGTTCAGTCAACTTCGTTTTCACTTCCTTGCATTCGTTTTGTTGGTTTCCATTGTATCATTGCGTTATTTGAGTGATTCCTCTCTTTTTCATTCAAGTTTCTCTTTGTCTCATTTCGAGCCTAGATTACATGGTTTGTATGAGTCTTTTGGGATTCCTCTTTGATTTGAGGGATTTCTCCATCAGTTTGAGCTCTAATTGTGTGTTTTGCATTGAGTGAACTTGCTTGTTTCTACTCTTATGCTATCATTTCTCAAATTGGTCTCTTTATTAGTTTTTCATTTCATTTAGTGCATTTTTCTCTAAAACATTGAAAAATACAAAAACAAATCTTTTGCTTTCGATTATTTAGTGAAAATTGAAAGCTTTTCTGCATTATTAGTGTTATATAACTCTAAAATAAAAGTTTTTAGTTTCATTAGCGTGCATTAGGGACATTAGTGGATGTTTTCTGATCATTTTGTTATCGTTTGAAAAGCTCTCAACCTTCCCGTATTTAGCTCTTCATCAAACAAAGTGATATATTGTAGCATATAGTGTGCATTTAGAGGATTTTTGAGACATAACATTTAGTAGGGCCTGAAATTGAAACATAATTGAAGATCAACTCTAAAATTTATTCAATTTACCTTAAGGTAGCATTGAAACATTAACGAAATATCTAGAGGTCTAGGCTAGTGATGTGTTCCGGCTTCGTTAAACCTAGTAGCTATCATTCGCCTCTTGGCTTTAGATAGCGCTAGTACCGACTTGTGCTCCCCGTACCGTCGTGTATATAAAGGGAGACCCCACTAGGTTGCTATCCTTTATCCGTAGGAAGCCAAGTCTTCTGCCTTATACCGGTGATACACCGGACATAGCATTTGGGGAGATTACCTACACGTACGTCAAGTCCTTGGTTAATTTCTCTGTCATTTTTTAACCAAGGTGTATATGGCAGTTCACGGATATCTGGTACACCCATTTTCCTAGATTACCAGAGCAGTCAGTTTGATCTTTACTGACTCCATAATTTTGAAAAGATCGTCAAGCGCTTGTCCTTTCACGCTTGTTTCCAAACTGAAAGTGATAGAGTCACCTTTTCTTGTTTCTCAACTCTTAAAATATGAAACAGTAGAGCCTGGTTTTAGTGTTTTAAAATTAACTGCCCATGAAATATCCCTGGTTAAAGTTAGTTTCCTTAGGGTGTTGTTTTGAGTTGTCTCCGATGGCAACTTTTTCGGAGTTCACCAACCAAGGAATCCCCTTCGAAGGGAATCCTGGTATTTTTCCTCCTTTTCGAAATGTTGGTGCTCCTTATATGGTAATGTTGTCCCTTCCTAGGTTAACTGTTGGGTTTCCTGTTTGGTTGTTTTCAACCTCTGTGGTCCCGAATGTCCCAGCTACTGTTCAATCAGTTCCTCCGCCTGAATAACATCATGTTGATTCCAAGGTGGACCTCTCCCATTCTTCGCCCGTTTCTGCGTCCTCCTCTTCTACTTCGCGTGGTGAAAGTATGGATTCGAGTAACTAGGTGGCTAAGAAGAAGAAGAAGAAGTCCGATAAGAGAGAGGCTAAGGTTGCAGCTACTACTTCTAAAACACCTCCTCTTGATAAACCTTCCAACCCTCTGTGGAAAGTTAAGTTCCCTTGCATGTTGTACCACAGAAACCATCTTCTTCGATATTGCCTTGGCATTCCCAAGGTGCTCGAAGTATGGTCCAACAGTCGTCCGCCATTGCCTTTGGCTTCTGGGAGTCAGGTTGGGGGCACATCTTCAGCTAGTGCTGGTAAACCTCCTAAGAAGCAGGGTAGGCTCACAAATCCCTGTAAGTTGTGTGAAGGGCATCATGCCATTCACCTTTGTCCATATATGGATAAAGCCAAGAGAGTTTTGGACAACTCGATTGTTTCTGCACCATGCCTTCCGGCTGGTTACAAACAGCTTTCTTTGAGTCCTTCACCAGTTGATCCATCGATCAGTCAAGAGTCATCCTTTCTTAATCTCGCTCCCCCAGAAATTCACCATAATGAATCCATCCTTGACCGACCATTGGTCGTGGGATCATTTGAGCTGGCCCCGTCTGTGGTGCACCAGGTCTTTTCCATTGAGAGTGGATCTCACCTCCCTTAGGTTCTTCTTGTTTCTTCAGATTCCTCAGACTTGGAGAAAGATTCTCCTGTCCCTATACCTCAAGAAGCCGCTCCTTCGCCTCTCGTGATGGAAGTCACGGAGGATACCCCTCCCGACTCCATGAGTGGTCTTGTTGGTCAACCTCTTGACTTTTATCTTGTTCTGAGTAGTTCCACCATCACCGAAACTAATAGCTACCCTTTATACCGCTCGTTCCTCTAGGAGGAGTCACCTTTTAGTTCTTTTCTGACTCTATAAAACTGAAAAGATTGTTGAGTCGCTTGTCGTTTTGAGCTCGTTAAATTGGCTGTGAAATGACATCTACCTAGTATATGTTTACCCCTTTTTCAGGCCGGGATAGATTATTTACGAAAAAGGAATACCATAGCCTATCGCGACTAGGAGGTTTTTTGAAACACAATTTTCTACGTTTTCGAATTTGAGGAACTATCTACGAAAAGGGATTGTTGAAGTTTTCTTTTCCGCTGTTTTTTCAAACTCTCTAAACATGAAAATATGCCAAGTTCTTCCTTTGTCAAACTCATTAAAACCTGATGACATCAAACTCCGTTTTAATGATGATACTCGAGTTCCTCCTTCCTAGGGCTCATTAAATGTACTAGGTTGGATTTGTCCGAAGGAAAAACTTATATCGCAAGCATATGTTATCCCCTTCAAGCTTGTTTTCAAAAATAATTGGGGTACTCACCAGAAATGGTGGGGAAAAATAAAACCAGTATCATCGTTGTGTCGTTAGTATGTCGGTCTTGAACATGGCACTTGTCTACATTTGTGTCGGGTTGGAGACATCTCATCTCGCTATTTGCTTGCCTCCATGGGTTTGGGTAATCCATTTTGACCTCTTATCTGCTCTTTGCCTTATCATCATGACCTCAGATATTTTGATGTCAAATACTACCAAATCCAGTGTCGTGCCGCCGATATGTTCAAGAGAAGTTGGCCTCTGTAGTTTTCAACCCCCCTCTGATTCTCTACTGATCCTGATTCACAAACATTATGTTCCTCTGCCTCGTGTCGATGATGTGGGAAACATTATGGCCCACCTTCGATCAAGGTCACTTCCTGTTGACTTCAACTCATTATCCAGGAAGCTGATCTAGAGATTCCCTTCCGGTACCTTGGAGCCTGCATGCCTCAATGACAGGTTCTTCGCATTCCACGCAAGGATTTCATCATTGGCCTTCGATCGAGTGATTCTGTGGGTGTTCAATGTCAGCTCACTATTCACATTCCATGGATTGTACCTATAGTACCTTGAGGGCCATCCTCATTATTGGTGGTTCCTCTCACGTCTGATAACGACTGTCATCATTGGCTGGCAATCAGACGATGTTCTTGCATGTTCTACTTCAGCTCACTTATTCACATGCTAGGAATTGTAATCTGTTCGGGTCAAGATGGAGCGCAAGACCCTGGATTTTGTCTGATAGAATCCAAGATGCAGATTTTTGTGAATTATCATGATTAGTTTCATGGCTTATTGATTGGATGGCTGCGACCATACCTGAGTCTATTTATTAATCCTTTCTGGATGGCTGCATCCATACCTTGGATCTTGATTATTGTATACTCTATTATGGATGGTTGTACCCATACCACATATCATGTATTTGAGATATCAGTTGTATTTTTCTATGCAGGTTTTCTGACGGCAGTGTTTTCAATTGGACACGTTCTCATAAAGCATTTCACCCCTCTCTCTCTCTCTCGAGCCTCATGCTTTAGGGGGCATCTGTTACACAATAATTTTTCACCGTCCCTACAATTCCCCATCCCGCACATTGGAGGGCCTTTCCCATGACTTGTGAGCAATGACATAACCTGAAACCACTTTCATGGCATCCCCCTTTACAAGGACAATCATTCCTCTGAAGAAAGTTTCCTTTGAAAAACCCTAAAAACTGATCTTTTGTCCTTGGTGCGACCAACCATTTCAGCCCTCGTGCCAATGGGGAAAATACACCATAGAGGGTGCGCCAACTGGTGCTCTGTCCTAGTGTCTTGCTCGCACCAAGCTTAATAAGGATTGTTTTTAAAAAATAAAAGGTAGAAGTTTGATTCCAACAAAATTTTGAATGAGTCTCTAAAATGAGTTGGGAGGTTTGGCTTCGGATCTCCATGTATGTGAGGTGGTTTTCCACCTATCATTGAAGCTTCCTTAAGGATAGGGCCAATCCCGCAATTGTAGGGATCCCAACTCCCCTTCCACCATCTATATAATCTTGTTATTTTCCCTTAGCAAGCTAGTGGTAGTAGTCCTAATAGCACTAGAGAAGAGTTGAACATATAGCAAGGAGATTATCGCCAGACAGCCTTTGAGAGTCAAGCCGAAGAGAGAGACCTTTGTCCCATTTCCAACAAGCTTCATTGAGACGTGCTCCGCTGTCAGCCCCATCGAAGGAAGATCCAGCGTTAGAGGTTTTGGTTGTATCTTTCATTTGTAATTTTAATGATAAGCGACTTTGATTATGGTTTCATTCATGTGTCTTTTTCTTTGATGCAATGAATTACATCCTCTTTGACTGATGTATGGTTACAAGATTTAGATTCTATGTTGTGCATCATTGTGTTTCTTTGCATGTGTGCAGGTTTTCGAACGTGTTAAGCAGAAGGATTGTGATCTTCCAGGTGAAGGACAGGAAGCATCATCCTTTCTTCGACGACCACTGCGTAGGACCTGAGGTAGGCAATTTGTTATGTTTTGTCGTTTTTGTAACTAGAGACCTGCGTCACTACATGTCTAATTGTTGCTAGACCTGATCTGGGCTAGTAGGGATCGCCTCTGTCTGCAAAAGGGATTTGCCTCTCCAACAGTAGCCTAGAATTTTACTAACCTAGAGCCTCAGTCTCTCCCATGGCATGGGAATGCATGCCACTAGGACCCTCCAGTCGGTCTCAGAGCAAGGGCATGTAGGCAATTGGGATATTTTTCAGCTAGTTTTGAGCCTGCGATCCCAGATTCTATGCCTCTTTTTCAAGGCTAGGACTAAGGCCACTTACCAGAACTCCATGAAACTTCTATAATTGAAAGGTAACATCGAAATAATGATACAAATTTAAATACTTAAACAAGGGATTGACTATACCCCTTCTAGCCATGACAAAAACTTTGTTAAACATGTCACAAATATGCCTTCTATTGTTTAAAACGTCAGAACTGAGCATAGAGGTCTCATACTTATCTGAGAATCATTAAGAGGCATTGATGCCTTATCACCTTAGCTTCATTAACATATATTAGGTCAGATATTCATGTTTTTTCATTTATAAATCAAAACATGATGAAATCCACACGTCATTACTATCATAGAACATACTCATAACTAGCATAAAAACAACAGAAATGAAAAGGATATACCACCCATAAAATCCACATATAAACCAATAAATTTTCACATAAAATATCAAGGGGAAGAAATTCTTATTAATGAATGAATAGGCGGCCAACCAAGTTTGAGACTTCCACGTTCCACCCGACCATATATTGGCTAATCTCTCTTTAGCCAATCACCCCCGTGCCATATTCCAAGCATGAATGTGGGACTCGTAACCAACCAAGAAGAAACAAGTAAGCATGGATTCCACCGTATTTATCCATCTACACTGTGAGAAATTTTACTGCCTCCTAGTCTCTAATATTTACTGAAATACACTTTCTGATCTAGGGATCACTAGGCTATAATTGAGACACCACCCTCCAGGAATTACCGTATATCCTTCCATTAACCAGCCAAGGATTCCTAGGCCTGATTAAGGGAACCCACCTCTAGTATTTACCATATATCCCGCCATTTATTGTTCGAGGATTCCTAAGCCCACCAAGGAACACAATACCTGGCTTTACCGCTACCCATAGACCGGTTCAGGGGTTACTAATCTAGTTGCTTTACCGCAATCCACAATACAATTTAGATATCACTAGGCCATGTGTTATTTCATTCAGAGATCCACCTCACTCAGTTTCAAATCCATCTGACAATCCATCTCAACCAAAACATGATAACCCCATCATGCCATTGTTATCCATAAATGGAAAGGATTGGATGAAAAACATTGTCACACCTGAAAAAAATCATGCTTATGACGACAAGAGAACCAAGAACACACATGCATAACCATGCATGCTAAATCTAGAAAGGAAATCACACATGTAAATAATATAGTTGTAATTGTTAGATCCTTCTCTTGATTTCATGATTCTTTCTTTCCTTTGCCTTATTTTCTCGTCTTGATCAATTGTTGAATTTATCTAGGAAAAATCTATCTGTTCAAGAGTGTGAGAGAGATAATAGAGAGAGAACTCCAAAACCGAACCGATAAAAGGTACCAACTAATCCTCAGAAGCCTTTTTATTAATGAGGCCTCTATTTTCTTCAATTTTCCATTAATTTTCCTTTATTTTCCTCCTCATACAAATATGTGACCTTTCACCTTCCTTTTCTCCTTATTTCTATTATTTTCATAAATAAATGCCATTAAATGACACTTTTCCTTTCTAAAGCCTTTTTCATTTCCTTTGTCAATTTCCTTAGCCATAATAAACCAAATGAAAATCCACACTAGGATGTTTTTTCCCAACATTCAACTTGGAATAAGTGTCCCATATCCTTGGTTATTATTTTTTCTTTATTAACTTTTATTTACATGGAATTTTCACCAGGGTTGTTACATGCTCAAAACTTAGCCCCATCTACCTTTAAGCCCCTATATTTTCACAAATACTATCCCCTTATGTGTCTAGGCCCCTACCTTTACTTTTCTGAAAATGTAACTAGGTTTTGCCTTCATAGTTATCTGTGTACTTGTATCAATGTAAATTTAGGAAAAATAAAAAAGAAGGAAAAGAAAAATGATGATTACTATTATTCTAGTCAAACATGTTATTCATGCTTATAGTGTTTATTTGAGTTAATAATAAATTTTTTTCATGAGTAAAAGTCCTATTTGGAAATTTTGTAACAAAAGACAAATATTATTTTTGAGTTTAAACAAGTCATTTTGACCATCAAGACCAAGTTGGCCCTGCCAGGAGAAGTCAACCTACAATAGGCCCAATTCAACCACATGGATGGTTATAAAATAAATAGACTTCATCCTCATTTTCACACTCACTTAGACAAGTTCCATGTCTAAGAAAGAGAAGAAGAAAAGAAATGTGAAGGAAAAGGAGGAGAGAGAAATCCATGGAAGAATTTTTTTTTTTGAATTTTTGCTTGTTTCTCCTAAGGAAAATTTTAGGGGAAAATTTTTGCAACTCGGATATCTTTTGAACATTGTCTTAAAAACGATATTCAAGAATTTAGTTAAAAATTCACCTATTTTTTTACATAGATATGATTAAATGGATGATATTCACAAAATTTTACCAATTTTAAGAGTGAATTACATGTTTTTCATTCAATATTCACCTACATTCTATATGTATGAATTTTCAAACCAAAATAGTCACTTACAAAACAATATATAGGAAAAATATTAAATCCTTAAAAAATACCCTAGTTTATTCCCACATGTGCAAGATTTATAGGGTTATCCTGCGAGCTAGAGGGTTGAAGTTTTAGGTCTCAACTGTCGATCTGAATTTTCAGGGTCAGAATTTTGAGTTTGATCATATCTGGTAAAATTTGTACAACATTGAATGTTTGGACTTTGAATTGTTGGAGGAAGGTTCTGAAGGAGGGTTGACTTGGGGCTTGTGGACATCTTTGTCTTTGTTGTCTCACTTTGATCTGATTCTATAAGAAGATAAGTTGTTTGGGTTTTCCCCCTCGTGGGGTTTTTCCCTAGATTGGCACCCATATATTTTGTTCTATGTGTTCATGTGATCTTCATGCATTTTTATGTTTTGGTAATTGCTTGATGAAGAAGATAAAATTAAGTACTAAAAGATAAAAAACCCTTAAAACTAGTTATTAGTAAGAGGAATCAACCCTCATATATAATAAAATTGATTTCTTAACATGGTTTCAGAGCTAAGGTGAAGGAAGGAAGTCTGTAGATCACATCCTTGTCGATAATTTTGTTGGAAGACTCTCTTAAAACAATTATATATTCTCTCTCTTCCCCTTCAATGGAAATATATATGAAGAAAAGCCTCAATACCCGGAGTCTCCTTGACACTATCAAAGGTTACATCATCAAGTTCATCTCCAAGATATCAAAATATGTCATAGAAGGAAGTCTCTTTCCTTCTCTTACAAGAAATTTTTAAGATGATTGTATATGGGTAATCAACACTGGAGCCTCAAGACATAAGACATAAAACTAACGCTGCTTTTAAAACTCCTTTGTTGCGCTAGTAATACTTAAAAAGACTTTCAAATTTCTGGGTTGCGTTAATAACACAAATTCTCAATGGGTTAGGTGCGTTACTCTAGATGCATTTTAATTTTTTTTTTAAATCTCGGTTTTCTTATCGAAATTCCTTTCTTTAATTTGTTTGGCCTATGCCTTCACTGGCTTCTTTATTCTCGTGATTCTTCTTGGAAATAGGTGTCTTCAAACTTTCTCAAACTTCTACTTCTCTCTCAAAGAGTCTTATGTAGGCTCACCTCTTCTCTCTGTTGCTCCAACTTCGTTGTCGTTGCTTCTCTCTTAGGGAGTCTTATGCAAACTAGCTATGATACTATGACAAGAATTGAAAACCGAAAAGAAGTGGAGCAGAGGATTTATCTTCTAAATATTACGAATTATTTAAACATTAGAGGAAATTTCAGCCTCAAAGTGGCCTCCTAAGGAAAAATACTAAAATAATAGTAAAAATATCAAAATAAGAGTTACAAATTTTGTAGGGAAAAGAAGAAAACTACTTTTTAAATTGTATTTTTGACTTATATCCTTATATGTTTACTCAAATTTCACGTTTAGACACTCATTAGATGTGAAATTAAATTTCGCATCCAACGAGTACCCATTATGCATATTTTTTAGAAGACCCACATTGATAAAATTCGCTGATACATTAAAAAACATGTTGAAACACATTTTTTTTAATGTATTTTCATTTTTTATCAAGGTGGGTCTTATCAAAAGTATGCATAATGGGTACTTGTTGTGAAAAATCCTAAATCTAGATTCCTACTACAACAAATTTGAATCACTTCTCCTATTATTTTGATAATTATTTCATTACATTGAAATACAGAAGTAATTACTGAAGTAGTCTACACAACTAATGTTGTAGAATAAATCTAAGTGTTGAAACAAAATGAACAAAATGCCATGAAAAACAACCACATTTGACACAGTTATTTTTGGACTAAGTCCCTGCAAAAACTCAACTCAGGAAAACTGGTGCTGCAGATCTGAGGGTTTTATATTATTAGGCAGCAACATCTTGAGTACAACTAGGGTGTCAATATCCAGAAAACCCTTCAGAGAATTCTAGACAACATATGAAAATATGAGGTATACCTCACTCTATAAATCCCCGGCTGATCTGAACAGTGTTGGTGAAGCCCCTCTATGCCTATATGTGATTCCTACACTATAACTGCATAAGCCTAAGTGGGAAATCTCTAGAACTACGTCATCCCTGATCAATAACTGATCTAGTCTGATCTGGAACTAGATTCTGGGCCAGAAACCCTAGCTCCCAGCTATCTCTAGACTGAATCAGAGAGACACTGTGTCACTTCTGTGTGGGTAGCTTTAGTTACTGTGTCACGCCTTAAGAATATTATGTTGTATCTCTCTACGTCACTGCTATCTCTCTCTGAAATGCACTCTTGGTCTTCTTGGCCAATCACTTCTCTTCCCCTCTCTAAGACTGATCACTGAATCAACATCACTTAGCAAACCCTGCCCTAGTGATTTGATCCTTGATCAAAAGTTGTGTCTCCTCACACAAACTCGAAAATTCCAAATGCTCAAGTGTCTCAATGTGTTTTCTATAGGCTCCTCACCCTCCTTCTTATAATCTTTCGTTGACCCTTCAACGACCAAGATTAAAACATAACCAAGGGCTAAGATTAAATTGGAGGTGATCCATCACTTTATCTAGAAGAGTCACACTTGATTTAATTAATACCCTTTAATTAATCAATTTCCCTAAGTTTAGACTTAGGAAAACATTAAAAATGATTAATTAATTTAATTAAATCATTTCTAAATGGAATTTTCCAATACCATTTTTAGATTTTATGGAATACATGTGTCTTAAGCTATATACAAAGTTACAAGGCTAGAAAACATCTGATGCTACCATAAAGCAACACTCCCTCTTAGCGAGGAAAGTTCTCTAGCAAAAAAACTCAATCTGTTGCTTTGACTTCTGGAACATCTGTTGTTGTGTTGTTGATGTTGCTCACCAAAACTACACAAGAAAAATTTTGCATGTGTACTGCTACTAACTATGCATGTTGCTGCCAACTGCCATTGTACTGCAAGTCCCTCTGAATTCTGCAACAATGCTGATGCATTACGTGAGCACTACTTTGAACTGCACTGTACCACCTATGCACTGCACTGTTGCTGACACTCAACTAACGCTGCTACTGCATTGTTGCCAATTGCAACAAAAAAACATCCTTAATTGGACAAGTAAATGTGCAACTGAAAATAAGACTCACTGCTGCTAGTTTCTACACTAGCTCTCTGAAAATAGTGCATTGTTGCTGCTCTGCACTGCATGAGCACTGCACTGCACTACGTTGCACTTGTGTGCAGTGCGCTGTTGCTGCTCAATTATTGTTGCTACTACACCCTCTCTGTGCTTATTGGGCTCTAGTACTTCTAGCCACTGCACTGTCTTCTCATCTTCCACTGTAACTGTCCATCCTACTAATGTCTTTAGGCTGTCATAGCTCACTTGTGATCCAAGACTTCAAAAATACTCAAGGATCCCACCTCCTTGTAGATTTTGGATCTACAACTCCAAGTCAGCCCATTTCTCTCCTTTCGAAATATGAGATAACATAGCACAATCTCTTTCTACCTCAATATTGACAACTCCTCCTTGCAGATCTTCCTTCTCCTCTTTAGCATTTTTCTTAAGAGGACACTGTGTGGCATAATGTCCCATTTCTCGACACCAGAAGCACTTGATCTTGGAAAAATATTTCTTCCTCTCATTCTATTTCCCCTTTGATGTAAGGGCAGTGTTATCTTCTTCCTCCTTCTTGACCTTCGACCCACTGCTGCCATCCTCCAAATGGATTTTGAGGAGGTCTCTCCTCAACTCTTCTTGTTGTAAGGCTGCCCATATTGCCTCCCATCCTGGGAGTCTTTCTCTGCCAAAATGCTTTGGACAAAGACCTGACAGTCTTCTAAAACTGAGTTCATAGTGAGCCTTACCAACTCTGAGTCTCTAGGAGTAGCTCTTATTGCTGATAGTTGATCTCGGGTATCCTAGATGCAAGACAAGAAGGAGTCAAAATGCTCTCCCTTCTTCATCCTGGTATTATACATCTTCTCTTTAAGGTACATCTTCCGCTGCTTGGAATATCCTTGGTATAGATTTTCCAGCCCTACCCACATTTCTCTAGTAGTGCCTTTTGCTGCTATGTGAGGTACAATGTGATCTTTCACACCATCTAGGATCAATCGCTTGGCTCTTGCCATATTCTTCTTGAATTTCATCAGGTGTGCTACATCATGAGGTTCTGCAACTGCGTTGTCTATGAGGCCTTTCAAATCATGCTCATCAAGGAGAAACTCTATCTTTGATTTCCAAATAACGTAGTTGGAGGCACCCTCCAATCTATCTTGGTCACGCAGTCCGTTTCTGGCCATCTCTTCAACTGTCGATATCTTTCTCTAATCCTCTGCTCAACTAGACTTATGCACTCCTCTGTCAACTCTCTTAGAGGGAGCCTTTTTCTGCACTGGATTTCCCTCCTGGTTTGGACAACATAATCTCTGGGAGGGTGTGCTGCTGATTATGCAGATCTCAGTCTCTCCTACGCTGATCTGCTAGTTCACTCTTGTTTCTCTTGTACCCTAGCTTGCATAAGCTCTGATACCATGTGAAAAAACCTAAATCCAGATTCCTAATACAACAAATCTAATTTACTTATCCTATTATTTTGATAATTATTTCATTACATTGAAATACTGAAGTAATTAGTGAAGGAGTCTAGACAAATAATGATGCGGAATAAATCTAAGTGTTGAAACAAACTAAACAAAATTCCATCAGAAACAACCACATTTGACACATTTATTTATCTAAGTGCTGAAACAAAATGAACAAAATTACATCAAAAACAACCACATTTGACACATTTATTTTTGGACTAAGTCCCCGAAAAAACCCAACTCAGGAAAACTAGTGCAGCGGATCTGAGGGTTTATATTATTAAGCAGTAGTATCTTGAGTACAACTAGGGTTCCAATATCTGGCAAACCCTTCAGAGAATTCTAGACAACAGATGAAAATATGAGGTATCCTTCACTCTGCAAATCCCCGGCTGATCTGAATAGCGCTGGTGAAGCCCGTCTCTACCTCTGCATGATGCCAACGCTGGAACTACGTAAGCCTGCATGGGCAAGCTCTGGAACTGCATCACCCCTACTCAATAACTAATCTAGTCTAATCCGGAATTGGATTTTGGCCCTCCTGGCTCAGAATCCCCAGCTCCCAGCTATCTCCAGACTGAATCAGAGAGACTCTATGTCACTTCTATGTGGGTAGTAACTTCAGTAACCACGTCACCCCTTCAGAATATTGTGTTTTCTCTCTCTGCGTCAGTGTTATCTCTCTCTGAAATGCGCTCTTCATCTTCATGACCAATCACTGCTCTGCCCCTCTCTAAGACTGATCACTGAATCAACATCACTAAGCAAACCATGCCCTAATGATTTGATCCTTGATCAAAAGCCGTGTCTCCTCATACAAAATCGAAAATGCCAAATGCTCAAGTGTCTCAATGTGTTTTCCATAGGCCCCTCACCCTCCTTATAATCTTTCGTTGACCCTTCAATGGCCAAGATTAAAACATAATTGAGGGCTAATATTAACATGGAGGTGATCCATGACTTCATCTAGAAGATTCACACTTAATTTAATTAATACCCTTTAATTAATCAGTTTCCCTAATTTTAGACTTAGGAAAACATTAAAATCGATTAATTAATTCAATTAAATCATCTCTAAGTGGAATTTTCCAAAACCATTTATGGGTTTTATGGAATACATGTGTCTTAGCCTATATACAAAGTTACAAGGCAAGAGAACATCCGATGCTACCATAAATCAACAATTGCTGGATGTGGAATTTAATTTTTCATCCAATGAGTGTCTATACTTGAAATTTGAGTAAACCTATAAGGAGATAAGTCAAAAATACAATTAAAAAAAGTAATTTTTCTTCTTTTCCCTCCATAATATTTACATGTCCATATTTTTAAATTTAAAGAATTTTAATTGGTTTACATATTATGACATGGATATTACATGAAAATCTCATCGGCACTTTTAGGCTGAAATTTCCTCTAATGTAAAATTACAGTGTAAACATCAACAACAAATGAATGTAATGTAACTCGACTAAACTAGACTAACTCAAATTGAATAGGAACACTTGGATGGACGGTTTCGACAACCTAGTAGATGGTTGGAATTAGATTCTCCAACAATAATCTCTTAAAATTTTTTACCTTAATTGTGTTAACAATTCATAGCGTTTACGTGTGAACAAAGATTCGATTATTGACTTGTTCATTATATAATCAAAAGCTCCTCACGAATTATTATTCCGGACACGCAGTGAAACGACTTCATTCTCGACCTTAGAAAATTTTGTTGTTAGGTTCGTTTTACATTTTACCCCTTTCACTCGCAGGCCTTCCAACCTGTCAGTAACCAAACTATATTGCTCGACAGTAATGTCAATTAACTAGAAGATGCCTGGCTTGTTTCTGAATGCCAAATGTCGCCGCTAATGGGAACGTCAATGCTTTGTTCCATGAGATGCAGCGGGTGTCTTTCCAATACATACCCAGTTTCGTCTGTGTAAAATGATTCGAGATGATTATCATCAACATTGGAAACCAATATAAAGGAGCAGATAATGAGTAGATATTTGTTACTACATAATTTTAGTATTGTAGCAGTAAAAAATGAATGCATGTTGAATACCGTTCTTTTTAGTATTATTATTATTTATGAAGATCACGAGATTGGTCTTGGTCTCAAAATAAGGGTGATCCTTTTCACATAATCTCGTTCTTTGTCACTTAAATCTTCAACGTGATAGGTAAAACTTCAGTCTGAGCTACAATCAATATGACACACAATATTCATTCTTTAATTTTTTTTTCAGAAGAAGAAAAATAAGCTTTCTTTTATATATAATCTTTCTTTTATATACGGAAAAGAGAGTGCATATATGTTGATCTTTTCCTTTCTTTTCATCAATTTTTTTTTACAAAAAATAGAAAAGGGGAAATTTCAGAAACTGTGGGACTGTTTCAAAATATATTTAGCAATTTTACAATCATAAAACAGTTCTTCAAAAAACATGATATCTCTCCTAAACTGAAATTATAATATATGTCAATCAGGAAATGGGAATGCTTCCAGAAACAATTCTGGTGTCTTGTTTGAAAGAGGCAGAGTGGATGACCCCAAGAATACCAAACACGCCTTTTCTGGAGAGCATGTTTGATATAGAGATTTGTTCCCGGTATATGTGATCATAAGAGATACGTTGAAATGTACGTTTCTATAGATCATATGCCCTTCATCTAGTGGGACATTATTGGTGGTTGAAAAAAGATGGCCCTTTGATCTGATGCAAACTTAAGTCCTGGAATACCTGTATGTTTTGTATGTTAAGTCATTGTGCCAAGAAAATGAGACCCCAAAGTGTAATAATTTCTAACCGATTGTTCATTTTCACGCTCCAATCCCGCAAAAATGAATATAATGTCTAAGTTCCTTAACAATGAGTGATCCGCATCCCGTGACATTTGTTACATGGGCCATCAAAAAAACCAAACCGGAAAAAGTTTTCCACACATCCCTTTTGTAAATCTGTCAGGAGGCTTTATATCACATTTCGTGGGTATAATTTCAGAAAAGTATGCCGCCATTGCCAAGACTATGTGTCTGATCTCCACCTTCTTGTGCTCAAAGATCCTTTTATTTTTGCAGTTAGAGATGCTCCATATGCTGTAAAAGGATAAGGAGAAGAACTACTGATGTGAGTGAAGTGAACCATAGCTTGAAACATGCCCGCAGTTTGAAGTGTGTCCAGTTCCATCAATCTGAAAAATATGGAGAACAGAGAGCCATATTTCTATGGCAATAGGACAGTTCATGAGGAGATGAGAGACACCTCCGAGTTAGGATACAAATAGGACATATGTCAAGGCCGTAAAAGCCTCTTAGAAAGGTTTCCCCAAGTAAGGTTTCCCCAAGTGAGTATTTTATCGTGGAAAGCCAAAAACAATGAAACGTTTTAGTTTCAAGTGAATCTCCCACTGCCATATCTTGTGTAGCCAATAAGGTGCTTTAAAAACCGAGTTGACTTGATATGAACTTATAAATTTCGCTGATCGCGATATGGTTCTGATTGGATTTCCCAACCCAGGTCATCGGTTGATGTCGTTAGTGAGTTGAATCCCTGCAGCCTCAACCTAACTGATGTTTAACTTATGAGTGAGTAATGGTATTTTCATGCATTTCTAACTTTAAAAATTCTGATTTGTTCATGGTTTAATACGGATTTAAATCTTCACTCATGTTTGATCGTGTTTCAAAGAATTGTGGCCACATTATATTCGAAACTTTATAAAAACTTTAAATGTAATTGGATGTTTCTGATACTCTCCTTACAGCAAAGTAATCCTTAAAGCACGTTGAATACTAAATAATGGTAATCTATTAATAAATATCTTAATAACCTAAATAATGGGTATTTTAATGCTACATATTTCAATAATAAGTTTTCACTTCAATCTAAAGATATAAGGATTAAAATAATAGATTATATTAATTTTTTGATTTTTTATTTTGCTTGTGAGATTTACATGTGGTTTTGAAATTAGAAACAAGGTTTTATTTGAACTCCATTGATAATAATTAAAATTTATTTAACCATAAAAAATTATTAATTCTTATCATTAAATTTATTTTTTAAAATAATAAATAAATTATATTAATTAATCAAAATAAATATGTTGATTATGTTGATAAGGGTATTTATTTTGAAACCTCATTTTGAAAATTTTATAAGATCAAGTAGACTACATGTTAGACTATTGTTCAATATAAGATTAAATTGACTAGAACTAGATGATAAAAATACTCAAAGAATATCAAGACGTAATATGGGAAGTTTTTCTTCTTTATGAAAGTAGGCAATTTGATACATTATGTCCATAAGAATTGTGCAAGATAGTAAACATGTACTTACAAGTGCAACCTTCCCTTTTATCTATGGAAAAATAGCTTATAGGAAACCATTATAATAGAAAAGACATCAAATTTATCTCAAAGGTTTATTTGGCACTCGCGTGGAATCACTGGATATTTTTATTTATCATCCAAATAGTGGTATATCATATCGTTTCTTTTCACCCAATCCATATTTCTCTTCTGAGTAGGGGTTAAGGGTTCGCTCTCATCATATACTTCCATGGACGAAGCTATTATTTGAGAAGTTTGAAAATTGTGGTAAGCCACGAGGAAGGGAGCTTAAGACCAATCGACCTCCTTGAGCTTCCTAGTTATTCCAATTCCATAAGTTAGAGAAAACTCCCATAGCTTGTCTTTCTAAATATGGAATGCCCAAAGTCTTGTTCTTCTTAAAAATTCTATGGGCACCTCATCCACCATGAATCTGCAATGTCATCACTCCTTAACATTAGAAAACACCAAAGAAAATTAACAAAAATTCTTATTTTAAATATAAATTAAACATTTTTGACATGTAACTTTCCAAATAACATTGTAGATGTAGTATTCAGTAAATGTACCAAACCAAAGATATATTAATAGTTGGCTATCACCTTTTCCATTTTATTATATCTTAACCAAAAAATGTGAGCTATGCATTCACTTGTAATGACAAACATGTCCCTCTATGTGATATATAACTTTTAAAACAAGTTCAATTACCCATCTTGAATTTATTTGTGTCCACTTATATAATATAATAATTTATTATATAATAATAACAATATAATATCAGCATGATATTATATAACATATTTAAATATTATAATTTAGAAAAAAAACTAAAAAATTATAAGAATAATAAACTATGGATAATATATGTTAGGGAGAGTTTGAATTGATTTGTGTATGTATTTACTCATAATACATTGATTTTCTTTTGGGCAAGGCACTTTGAAGCCTTACATAATCTATCTTTTACTTATACTATTTCATGTATTCCATGTGGCAACCCATTCATGACATTTTTGCATAAGCTTTAAAGAGCTTTAAATAATTTAATTTTTTTTAGTCTTATTCTATGTCTCAAGCCATTGAGTACTTTTTGCACATGACTTGAAGGAGACTTAAATAATAAGGTTAAAAAAATGCTAAAATATATATTATCAAATGTATATTTTATTTTTGGATCCAATAGTATATATTTGATTATGTAAATCATAACATAAATTATATTAATTAATTTTTTTTGAGTTATTATTGATAACATTCAATAGTTTTATTATGTTGGTCATCTTATATGTCTCATAATTTTTTTTTTATTCATATATCATATATAAAAATGTTATAGAAAATATTTGATTTCCAATAAAATGTAAGTGTTGTGAGTATTTCTTGCAATTTCAAATCAAGATTCAAAATTTAATACATCTTTTTTATATGATAATTTTGTTTTTTCCTTGTGTAATTTTTTAATCAATTTTTTTAGTAAAGAGTTATAAAGAGTTAATTTATTCTAAGAACATCTCGCTAGAAGAGAAATATTTTAAACATAATATTCCTTGATGATAAGCATAACCAAAAACATTAAAAATTATATCTGTATTTCGTACGGGCTTGCCAAGACCAACCAGCACTATCCACAGGATAGAAGAGTCCTTAAAATTTTGCAGATGAGATGGCCATACATCACCTCATCACCTCACTAATGTAGTCCTTCCCATTTGAATTTTGAATGCCCGTGTAGAGTGCTTTATGAATGCAAAGAATGCTTGCTTTCTGGTTGTGTGTGTTTCTCGTTGTTGCTTTATGTTGATTTTTTCTTCAAAATAAAAAATATATTGGCTTATATGAAGCCAATATCATTCAACAATATTGGTTTTTTTTAGCGGTCTCTGCTTGTTGTCATCGTTCATAAACCCTTTCTTCTTACCTAATTCGAGCTGGATGGAAGTGGTAAGCGCCATGTTTTTTCATGCACAAGCCCATTGCAAGAGGAGAAGAGATCATCATTCCTGCTCTAATGTTCTCGTTCCCTTACAGAAACGCAAAGGCAGGTGAGCCTATAATTACCCAAAGATTTGACAAATTGATTTCTGCAAGGTGTCGTTAACAACCGTCTAATGTGGATCTTCAGTCGTGCACAAAGTTCTTAAGCCTTTGTGTAAATGCAGAGGAGATCATTCGAAGTTCCCACATTTTAAAAACTAAAGAAGAGACGCTCGTGCATCTTTTGTTTCTCCATATTTGGTAGCAAGAGAGTCAAAAATCATCCTTTCAGCCATGTTGAATGACAACTTTCTTTCTTGGCAAGAAATTATGAAGGTCATTCAAACAACTACCCATGGGGACTTTCTAAATATGGAATTGACAATTGGGAAGTTCAAAATTTTTCATCGACGTTGATGGTGGATGAAAATGAAGCATTCTTTATGCAACAAGCAACCATCCATATGAGGAGGCATGGATCCATATCTTTGGGAGACATAGTCAAAATGATTTTTTTTTGTAAGCTTAGGTGGTTCCTTCCATTTTCTATTAATAAAATTAGTCGGGCAAAAAAATATACAAAACTAGACCTCAACCTGCCCGCAGGAAACCAGGGATTTCAGCCATTGAAGTTTAAAGTATGTGAACCAAAATATAAAAAACCTTAATAGTCTATACCATATTTGACGATACTTAATATCTAAGTCTGGAGATAACAACATATACAGAAAAAAGTGCTAGCTGCTAAAAAGAAAGTAAGACATTTGATCATGAAACCCTTAATCTTCCTCAAATTCCATTGGTGCTGGATCTTCAGCACTAGACCCTGCTAAGTCAACTGTGATCTGCTGCATAGACTTAATTTCCTTTTCCAACCTTCCAAGCCTCGCATACTGATGCAATTGACAAAGATTTATTTCCTAAATATTCCTATTAATATCTGCCAAAGTTGATTCCAACTTTGTTTTTTCTATCGACATAACTGCCTTCGCTAACAGGCATTTAATTAACCAGTAAGTTCTAACTGATTTTTGAAACAAAGAGGTTCGGCCTCGAGTGTGCCTAGGGTCATTAACCACATTTTGCATGTCCTCTAAAGCCATTTCATCTTCCCTGTACAAATTATTTAAAACCTCTGTTTCCCAACCATAAATGCGGGAGTGTACCGAATTTGGGATTTCTAACATAAAGGTTTGAACCAGCGGTTCCAGATGTTGTTGCGCTGACTTTCTTCCTCTTTTCTGATGCTGCTTAGAAGTAGGTCGTTTTCCTTTGCCTCCAGTGGGCTTCCTTCCTCTTTTAACCATGTTAAAGTAACCTAACAAATCTGCTGAAGCTACCATCCAAACAACAACACCAGTCAGATTCGTAGATAAAATTTAAGACCGAGATCGTAGAGCGATTCCATCACCCAAGTTATGCTCCGTGAGAAAGATATGAGATAAAAGGAAATACCAGACACTAATACAACTAAACCGGGCTCGAAAGAACTGAAGCGCAACCCAAATATTATAGCCATTACACAAGACCCAAAGATTGTAGCCATTACAGAAGATCGACATGGAGAGAGAAAAATTCAAAAACCTATAAGAAGGATTGCGAAAATTAAACAGATAGGGGAGAAGCATATTCAGCTACAAGAGAGTCCTTTCATCTTTGTAAAGGAAATGTAATTGAACTGTCAACAGACTACATAAACTACCCAACAAAAAGACAAGGACTAAGCCATACCCATTCTGCGTAGCTATAGAGGAGTTTTTACCAGAGAAAACAACCCAACTAGAACCCAAATACAACAATTTAGCATAAAAGCACCTAACGAACCCATTACAGAGTTGCATCAACCAAAAATTATAAAAGAATTCAATAACCATAATTCTAGCAATACCAGGATCAGGATGAGGAAACAAATACTCAGACGAAGTTCTAGACAAAGATTTGGGTAATAGAACAAAAACCCGTTGAGGAAGAATAAGCATACAACCAGCTTCGTCAACCTTCTACATTTGTTCATACCAGAACCGACCAAACCTCCATTCAGACAAATAATCTAAGAAGACCATTACCATTATCCGCAAACGAAGATAGACAAAAATTTGTGGCTCAAAGGGTAAATATGGTGATACATACCAATTGTCTACCCATGCCGTTACCCTGAACCTTCGCTGGCGAAAACCCCTGCAAGTGCAACTAACTTCCAAAGAAATCCACATAGCATAAATCCAAACATTCCCATGCAAAATAACCTTACCATTCATATCACCGCGCCCACAGCTCTTTTTCCTAAAATTTCCTGACATCCCTGCTGGCTGACCTAGCTGGAATCGCATAGGTGTACAAAGCATTTATGGCATTTGGTGCCAGAGGTTCCATCGCCCATTATCCTCCCAACGTTTTCATGTTGTCTCCACGTGTTGGCCATTCTCCCCACGCGACAAGCTATGGTCCCAATCACATTGGTTAAGCTTCATTCTTCCCCTACTACACCCCGATATCAAAATGATATCAAAGTGTTCGTCCTCAAATATTTAGGCTAAGACGTATTTTACTAATAATACCCCACCTTGCCATTACAACATAGAGTTCATCTTTTTTAATATGGGTAGTGTTTACATATTAATTATTTTGCTCTACACGGTATTTGACATAGATTAATGGAGTCCTTTTGTTCGTATAAAGATGAACACTACTGAGACGTGTTGAATAACATTGAATACAAACTAAAATGATGGATGTGATCCCTACATTGTGTGGCATTGATATGGGAAGTGTTTAGTATTAATGAACAATATTATATTTGATATGGATATTCACACATTCAATTTGCACGTGGTATGGCTAAGTGAATTCTGGCTAAGTAAAATAATATGTTCACAAGACATTAATTAATTAATTGATAATGTTTTCCTCTTTTAAAAAATTATGATTTTTTATATTTCTAATTTTTTATTTCATATTTCAAAATTTTAGTTAATATTTAATTACATATTAAAATTTCTAAAATAAATTTTAAGTTAAATTATTATTATTATTTAATTATAGAAATAATAATTTTATTATATATATATATATATGAAAATACTATTATAATAAATTAATTTATATATAAAAAAATAAAATAGAGAAATTTAATTATATAAAATTAGTTTATATAATTAAATTTGACAATATTAATAAAAAATATTTGTGTTTTCTAAATTAATAATAAATTAATATATCTTTGAAATAAATTTATTAGGTGGTTTTATTTGTAATAAGGTGTTATGAAGTATTATGTAAATTGTGAAATTTAAGTTTCATATATATGAAAAAAATACACATATATAATATTTTTACTTGCAAAAATATTATGGAAAAAATTAATTATTTTAAAATATATTTATGTTTCAATAAATAAAAAAATTATGTTTTTTTTCATAATTTTATTTTCATCACTTTTAAAATATATAATTATTTACCATATAAATGAGCATCTGATGTTGGTTTCTTAAATTGTACAAAAACATAAATATACATGAAATTTATTTTATTTGGAAAATTATGTAGGCTTGTTTCTAAAAATATATATATATTTGTTTTTGTAACACATGCACATTTATTTATCAATTGTTTATCATTAAAAAAAAATATCTATGTTGTTTTCTTAAATTGTGAACATAAATATATATGAAATTTAATTTATTTAGAAAATTATATAGCCTTGTTTTTAAGAAAATATATATTTGTTTGTGTAACCTATGCAAATTTATTTATCAATTATTTACCATAAAAATGAGTATCTATGTTGGTTTCTTAAATGGTGAAAAAACACAAATATATATTAAATTTATTTTATTTAGAAAATTATGTAGGCTTGTTTCTTAAAAAAATATATATTTGTTTTTGTAACACATGCACATTTATTTATCTTCAAAAAAATAAAACGTTAATTTTTTTTCCAGAAGCAACGTTATATTTGATAAACTATACAAATTTGAAGATTGTTAGTGATGTTGCTACTGTGTTGAGCTACGGCGGCTAGGGTTTGGCCCTAACCAATCGCTCCTCCTCACAACAGTCTCGTGACAACGAACTTATGGCCTCCTTGGTTTCCAATTATTTGAAATCTCTAACATCTTTTTTTTTGCGGCCATCCAGGATGCAACTCCTCACTCTTTGACAGTTAATTCTTTGTCTCCATATTTTGTTTTGGGGGTGATACCTCCTCTCCCCATGATGGCTTTCAGATCTAGAGTCTATTGCTACTAAAGGCACCGATCTGGCCTCTACATCCATGTCATATGGCCTTTTCAACCCTCCTCCCTCTAGTTTCGAGGGCTCTCGGAAGGCGACTTCTTCGCAATATTTTCGAGATATTGTAAAATATGCAACCAACAGTCACCTTTTTGGTCCGACTGTTCTCGAAGCCCCTCCATTCGAAGTATCTATGGTGCCAGAAGATATCGATGATGCAAAGTTCTTCTCGAAGCGTGGTTTGATATGTAGATTTAATGGAAAATGTCTGCATTTAATTGATATCCATTCATGGATCTCTGAGCACTTGAATCCCCTTATCTCTGATGAGATGAATATTTATCCTCTTTCCCTTATCTCTGATGAGATGAATATTTGTCCTTTGGAAAGAGGGTTCTTCATTTCTGCCTTTGACAAAGAAGAATATTGGGAGATGATCCTTGAATCTGGTCAGTGGTTTTCGGGAAATGCAGGGTTGTCTATGCAATCTAGTTCCCCTCTTTCGATCCTAGTTCAACTTTGATTTCTACTACCTCTGTATGGGTAATACTTTCTAATCTTCCTTTGAATCTATGGAATATTCTTTCTTTGAATACCAATGGAACCAATGGAAATGATTTAGGTCGATTTTACCATTATAGTTGTGAAACAATTCAGTATAAAAAACCCAAGTATGCTAGCAAATGAACTTTAGCAAGGATTTCCTAGAGAAATTAATTTGACTGGTCCAAATTTCCTATGGGTGCAAAAGTTGACTACGAAAATGTTTCTTTCTGCAGAGCTTATTATGAAACAAAGCACTCCGTCTTAGAGATGGGAAGATCAAATGCAGGAAATATAGTCGAAACCTAAGATGGTGGGATGGGGCCAAGTATGAACATTACATGAATTTTAAGGAAGATCTCTTCTTACTTATCAGTAAAGAGGGATTTAAGAACCCAAGTGTGATTCCAACAAACCTCATCGAAGCTCCACAACAATCCAAGAGATGGTGTATTGTACAAAGGGAAAAAAGAAGAAGAGAATTTTGGTATCCCAAATGCTCCTTCGATAAAGAAAAAATCAAAGCACTCTCGTGACTCTGTAGTCTCCTCAATAAACACGATTAAAAATCCATCCTGCCCAGATCAGGCTGAAGAGGGAAATCCATAAATGATTCAAGGTGTGGATAAGGCTTGTGACATCAAGCACGAAGATGAACCTCCATATATAGAATAGAACACAAAATGGACTCGAAGAAAACAAAAAAGTCAGACAAATTCAAATAATCCCCGATAACATAGGAGAAAATGATGAATTGGACTAGAGATGACGAAGTCAAGCCTCTTATGTATGTTTAATTTTTTTATTGCGTCTGTACTAAAAATATCTTTTGCTTTTGGGGCAATGTTTCGATTTAGAATTATAGACTTTGTCAAGGATATATTGGAATGAAGAAGTTGAAGAAATAGTGCATAGCCCGTAGAGGCAGAAAGACTTTGTCATAGATATTGGAATAAACAAGATGAAGAAATGACAAATTTAAATTTTGTAATCATTAATGTAAATGGTTTTGGCCATATAATCCAGTTTTTATAATAATAATTTAATTTTCTTGTTTAAAAAAAAAACAAAAAAACAAAATAATACTACAAATTGAAATCAAATGTGAAAAAAATGTCATTATTTAAATACATTGCTTATTATATTTGATGGAACAAAATGTTTATTTGAACCCAATTCCTACCCTAAATCATTCCCCATAGATATGTGCATGGAAAATAATCAAATTTTACATAAAATAATGAATTTAATTGGTAATTTTAGGAATACTAGGGTATCATCTTGTATTTTTTTACCACTACACTCAATAGTGAGTTTAAAAATACTTTTTGACCACTACACTTAATAGTGAGTTTAAAAATACGAGATAGATATCATATATTTTTTGGTCACATTTTTGAGTCATTTAAAGATGTATGAATGGATAAGTAGTCTATGGTATTTAAGCTCCTTGTAATAACATGACGGTTCATTGTATTTTCTATGTAAATTGTGACACAAGTTTGTTATGGTTCGTCATGTTAATTATTTTAACATTGGAGAATTTTAGGTGCTTGGTCATTCAAATACTCATGAATAAGTGGTCTATGGTATTCAAACAACTTGTAATAACAAGGAGGTTCACTATTTTCTATGTAAATTATTTGACCAGTTTATTATGGATTGCCATGTTAATTAGTTTGACATTGGTGAATTTTAGGTGCTTGGTCTAAGCTCTAGTTAGGATTAAGAAAGGGCCCAACATAGCCTATTGAGAGGGTTTCCCCTTCCTAAGAAATCGCCCAATTTTAGGAGCTAAATTTTATCCTTTGGTGGATTTTCGAAGATTCTTCTCCCAAAAAAAATTCATTGATTTTCATTTCTTCTAATAATGATTGATCCAAATTATATTGGATAAAGTTAATTTATGCTAAAATTACAAATTTCCATTTTTTCTAATAACTCATCTGATAAAGTTATTTCTACTAAAATTTGAGAAAACGTATAAAATCTTATATGAAATCCTTAAAATTTTGAATAATGTTATACAAATATTAGCAAACAATTTAAAGTTGACATTTTAAGGATTAATAATATTTACCAAGGTTTTTCCACTTCAACATAAGCATGGATCCTTAAAGTTTTTCTTAGCATCTACCTAAACACCCTCAATCAATCCCTTAAAATTGGAAACATGATTCAAATAACTATTGCCACAATATCCACCTTGATCTACAATCTAATTTAGCATAGCATATTTTTTTCAACATCCTATATAAATCTATCTATAGATAATGTTATACCACAAGGATTGAAGCCTTCACACCAAGTTGTTAGTTCTACAAAGGCCAATATATGTAGCAAGACTAGCCACTCTAGTTCTAGTTCATTTGTTTCGCATTGATGTTCTCATTATGAGCATACTTGTTATGGGTTGATGAAGATTCATGTGTAAGATATTTTATTAAATGAGGTTAATACAAATTAATCTTTTATATTTCATTGATCCATATAAATTACAATTTACAAATGTTTGGTTAACAAAATTATAAAGTTTGTAACTATATTTAATTATTTGACATGTATAACTCTTATAAAATGACATGATATTTTATTAGATGAAGTTAGTACAAATTAATGTTTTATATTTTCATTGGTCCATATAAATTACAATTCACAAATGTTTGGTTAACAAAATTGTATAGTTTGTAATTATATTTAATTCTTTGACATGTATAGCTCTTATAAAAGGACATTTTTACATAGAGTTAAATATATACATATTTTCATATAATTTTAGCAAAGTACTTCATGAGAAACCTCACACATCAGCATTCATATTAGTTTATATTTTTTTTCCAAAAAATTTAAACTCAAATGATAGGTCAAAGACATGTATAATTATATCTACAAATAAATGATACAAGAATTACACATTGTCTTTTAAATAGATAAGGATCAAGAGAAATGGAAACATACATGAGGATGTGGTGTCAGCTCGTGTGATGTATTGATTGATTGATCTTAGTATAAGAGAAATGGAAACATAGATAAGGATGGAAAGCCATATTTCATAAGCTATACGATATTAAATATGGTGGGGCAGTATATGCCCATCGTTAGATTCAAACGAAATGAAATCTAACAACGGGCATATACTATCCCACCACATTTAATACCGTATATCTTATAATTTATTAGTTGCCGATAAGAATGTGGTGTTGGATCGTGTGTTGTATTGATTGATTGATCTTAATACATTTAAATATTTTTATTAGTCTTTATTTTATTTTAATAAGATGTGTTACTTCTTATAAATGATAATACTAACCTATTATAATGAAGAGACTCTATTTTCATTTATTATATTTTAATTATTGTCATTTATTATATTTTAACTTTATTTTTATTTATTATGTAATAAAATTATTTCTCTTATAAGTTTTTCTTCAATTTTTTCCTTCTCATTTGAGTATTTAAAAATTCTCTATGTATTCGTCAAATGGCATACTCCTTGTAATATGAGAATTCATTGACCATGGTATATCTCATACACGTTATGGTTGACAAAGTTTAGCTAGGGGTCCTTTTAAATTTCACTAAAGTAATTTTAATTAATTTTATTTCCCATGCACTTGTTATATTTTTTAAATGTTCAAGTGCATATAGTAAATTATTTTTATTTCCATTTTCAATTTCAATTTTACATTGTAAATTCTTTTCACTTCTCGTCCTGAAGATGGATCCCCGTTGGGATTCAAAACATCGACCATTGTTTTATGATACTGTGGATAATCCGGACTCTGCAATTAACAACAACCACAGGAATTTAAAAACCATAATCTAATTCCATTTTAACCAAATAATGTTTAGATTTCAAATTCATCATAAAATTTATATTGTGATATATCTTAATTTATAGGTGGTATTCCAATTTCAAAATTTTCTCTTTTCTCCATTTGATGGGGGCATTCCCTCCTTCTGACCCCCTTTTACGATTGGTGCAATGTATATTGTGTGAGGATATTCATACAAAGAAAGGAACACATATAAAAAGATCTACCACTTGTTGTTTTGGCACATAAGGGTTCATAGGAGTACATGGTCAATAATATAAGGTATTGATACCCATTGTTTCTCTACAGCAATAGAACTTCTCAATGCTTATAGATTTTTCTTATGAATTTACAACATTATTCAAATTTTCCAACTTCGCCAACAACACCTTCTTTTCTTCAAACATATTTCTCACAAAGCGATACTAAAAATGAATATGTTTTTTCTTTGAATGATAAGTCAGGTTCTTCACCAATACTATTATACTCTAGCTGTCACAATATATCCTTAAAAATTGTTTTACTAACCCAACACCTGAACATAAACTATCTAACCATACTACTTCCTTGCTTGCATGAGTGCCTACCATGTATTCATCTTTTGTTGTTGAGAATGCCATTACATACTGTATCTTGATTACCCAACTAATTTCTCCTCCAAATAGGCTAAACATGTACCCACTTGTATAAATTTTGTGATCCAAAACTCTAGCCCAATCTCATCAAACAAATCCATGCATGTCTAATAATCTATCCAATCCCAATATTCCTAGATAGGAAAATCCATAACCAATATTGCCACAAATATACCTAAAAAACATATCTCTTATTGTCTAATATTCCTTCATTTGTTTATATTACAGAAATTTTGAGGTATGAAATGGGTCTGAAAATAAAATTGTTCATTCAAAATCAACTTTATAAGAACCAGTAGGATTCAAGATGATGATATCAACCATGGGGGATGATTCACCATTTTTGGATTGAAAAGGTTAAAAGGTTAAAAAATAAAAAATAAAAATACTCATTTTTTAGCTCATATTTTCAACTTATCTCCCTACAGTTTTACTAAAATTTGACCATTAGCACTATTTGGATGTGGAAATTTAATTCCTCATCCATGTAGTGCCCATGGTGCATACTTTCGATGGATCCTGCTACACGAAAAATTAGAAATACATGAAAATGTGATTTCGATGAGGTTTTTAATGTATTTCTCATTTTTCATGTAGCAGGGTCCATCAAAAGTATGCAACATGGGTAATACTTGGATGAGGATTTACATTTACCATCCAACTTGTTCTCTTACTCAAAATTTGAGTAAAATTGTAGGGAGATAAGCTGAAAATACGAGTTGAAAAAGTAGTTTTTTGTTTTTTCCCTCTAAAATTACATGATATAATCTAACATTATTTTATTATTTCCACTATTATTTTATAATATTCCTTAGGAGGCTCATTTTAGTCCTAAAATTTCTCTAATGTACATGTACTCACTCAATACTCCAACTACATGTGCAATGTCTAGTCTAGTACATAATATATCAAACTTCCAACCACACTCACATATGGAACACATGGCATGTCCTCTTCCTCTTCATGTGTCTTGGGACATTGATCTATAAATAGCTTTACACGTACAAGAATAGACACCTTCACATGTTAACATTTCCGCATATTAAATCTCTACAATATTATATAAATTTACTTCCTCTAATTTAACCAATTTTTCTTGTTTTTCCGGTCTCTTTTAATTTCCATGCCAAAAAATAATTTTCAACACCAAGATCCTTCATGTAAAATTTAGAGGAAAACATATTCTTCAATTCTTTAATGATTTCCTTGTCATTTACAATAAGAAACATATCATCCACATTCAAGCCCAAATAAATAACATGATAACGAACTAATTTTGAATACACATAATGATCTCGTTTGGTCCTTCTGAAGCCAAGTCCAAATATATAAGTATTATATTTTTATACCTCGTCCTTGGTGATTTTTTTAACATATATAATGAATTTTTCAACTCATATACTAGCTCTTTCTTTCCTTTCACAACAAATTATTTTGGAAAATTTATGTAGATTTCTTCTTCCAGATCCCCATGTAGGAATGTCGTCCTCACATCCATCTATTCTACTTCAAAAATTAAAACATCAATAAAAGATAGCAAAAATATAATAGAATTTAACTTTGCAAAAGGAGAAAAATGTCACCAAATTTAATTCATTCCACCTTGGAAGAACCTTTCACTACTGAATGAGATTTGTATTTCTCGACTCTTCCTTCTGCAATAAGTTTCCTCTTAAACACCTATTTTTTACCAATGGAATCTATTCTAGCTAGAAAATCCACTAGATCCCAAGCTTCATTCTTATCCAAGGTTTCCATTTCTTCAACCATGGTCTTTTTCTAGAGCTTTCCAACCTATAATCCACAGTCTCCCTAAGAGTTTTAAGATCATCATTAGTGATAAACAAATTAATATTTGAATGGAGATTAGTTGTATTATACTTTTTTGGATTCCTTCTTTGTTGAACTCATCTCCTTCATGTCAGAGTCTATGATTCTTCTCCTTTTGATTCATTTTCTTCTATAGAGTTTGATTCTTCATCCTTCAATTCAAAATCTACCTTATCTAATAAAGTGAGGAATCATGTTGGAAGGTCCCATGGAGTGTTAATTCTTGGGAACCTTGATAGGCATCCTCACATTCATCTTCACTACCATGTTGTTATTCTAGTCCAAAAAAATTGTTTTCCTATTTATGGTGATGAATAAGTTTTGATTGGAGCATGGATGCATGCATAAATACCTATACAACATTCTCCACTTGTATGCTAGCTCATGTTTGGCTTAGTAAAGGTAGGATAACATTTCCCCCTTGAGGATTTCAGAGGCAATTTTAGGTGAAATTGTTGGGTCCCTAGATGATGATGATGTGATTATTGGAGAGGACTGAGTTTGAGGAATTCCATTTGTTGTCAGAAAGATTAGAAGAATCAACACCATAACTTATCCTATTAAGTGAGATCACTATATACTCTCAATACCTTTAACCACTTGAGACGAGTGCATGCCGTATTTTTCACCTTTGGAAATTAGACCATGTGGATAGGTTGGTGGTGCTACTCTCTAAGGTTTAGAATCTTTCCAGTGCCAAGAAATTTTCCTCCTTCAACAACTCCTGTAGTGTTTAATTCCCAACAAAAACTATAGTTACCCTGCATCTTAACCTCAGTCACAAAACCCTTTTCCCTCTAGTGAAACTTCATAAGAAGATCTTTGAGAAGTCTTTTTTAACAAGATTCAAACTCACACTTCATTAGGTGCAAGAACAGAGTAATATTGTGCATGGCCATGGGATCCAAGTCTTGGTTCTTGGCTGCCTTGAGTAAATTCTTCTGGAATATCTGCAAGCTACAAACATTTTATTCTAAAGTAGAATATGCCTTCCCATGCTCAATGATGAACTTATCAAAGAGTTTCTTGAAGCATGAATTTAATAGATTTTGACAATGAAATTTATCAGATATTTTCGAAACCCTATCATCATTGAGCCCTAGAGAAAATGATATTTGAGCACAAATTACAAGTAAAAACATGCAACATCCCCTAAAAAAATCAAATTTTTTTTATCACCTACCATGGAACAAGAGGAAATAATCAGAATCAATATCCCTGCCAAGGTTGTTGCCTATGAATAATAAAATTAATGAACCATGACGTCTGATAAACATGATGAATGGATGTCGACTGTAGTTGAGTGATTTAATTATAAATAGAGGGATTTTTGAAAGAAAAGCATTTATCAAAGCTTTGTCGATTTTCAATAAATGAGACATTAACCAGGCACTAGAAATAGTATAATTCCTTTGCATGATGGAGATGTGGTTAGAAGTGGTTTGTTGACATGTGTTGGCTAGTGAAGGATATTTTCAAATTTGCAAAGGACTCAACTATAGAATGCACGATTATGATTCTTGTAGCTATTTATTTTAGATCCAAAGGTATTTAGAGAGAGGTCATTCTGGTCAGGATTTTATATAGTTATTGCTTGTACTTCAAAACCACTACAGTTGTAGAGAAAAGAGGAATTAAAAAACTCTTTGGATGCTCTTGAAGCATATTTGGGGGGAGGATCCTTATCTTTGTACTTTTTTTTCAACTCAAGGTTTGCCCAATCCAATTACCAATAACTCTGATTTAGTTGATGCATGTCGTAGAAAATGGGAAATAATTTCCCGAGAATAGATTAATGGATATCAATCCACTAGATGTAAGTGACATAGGGTAAAAAGTGTATCCAAAATGCTTCTAATCATAAAAATTTATGGAATGAAGTTGATGGATCCATCCTATAAACCCTTATAAAATCTTCATTTCCATGGATTCGTAACATGGATTTGATACCATTGATCCGGATCTTAGGGGATAAGATCCAACAAACTTGAATGTTGAGATAAGGGGGAGGGGGGAGGGGGTTTTGGGGTGGCGGGGGAAGATCTACCAAGAAAAAAATAACAAAAAACATTGAAAATTATATATGCATTGAGTACGTCCAACATGTTGAAGGAAATACATCAATTCAAGTAATCGATTTATTAAATGAGATAAAATTTTGATCGTTACATCGATGGGCCAATTTATATTTTTTCAAGGTGAGGATCATTATTTATAATATTCTTGGTGCCTTCTTTGCACCATTCAATACCATGGGAAGATACCTCTTTCTATTCATATCATGCATCCTCGTTGGTAGCTAATGCCTTGTTGAGCCTAGATTCCTAGCAACACATATGCATTCCTAGGAATGAGCACTTCTTCCTATGGGTAGGTGTTTAAATTTGTGTGTGTCTACATACTGAAAATATGTTTTTCTTTTGGGTCAGTATTTTAGACTCTGTGGAAGGTTTCAATTTAGAACTATAGTGCAGAGAACTCGTCGAGGTAGAAAGATGTTTTCATGTATATATTGGAACAAAGAAGTTGTGTAATTGAAAAAAAGAAGGTTTTGTAGTCATTAATGTAAATGGTTCTGGCCATGCAATCCAGGTTTTATACTAATAATTTAACCATCTTGTTTAAAAAAAAATAAAAAAAATACAAATTGAAATCAGTTGTAAAAAAAAATGCTATTATTTAAATGGATTATTTATTCTGTTTGATGGAACAAGATATTCATTTGAGCCCAATTCCTACCCTAAGTCATTCCCCACAGATCTTTGCATAGAAAATAATTAAAATTTACATAAAATAATTAATTTAATTGGTAAGATTAGGAATACTAGAGTTCCATATTGTATTTTTTTACCACTACACTCAATAATGAGCTTAAAAATACTAGATAGATATCACATATTTTCTGGCCACTTTGTTAGGCACCCTTGTTGGTTCAAATGGCCATTCCGTTTTCATATATGATGAAAATGATGGAATATTGCTCAAGGATTATAAGTAAGGAAGAGGTGAAAGATATACATGTTATCAAAAAAGTGAATTTTTAAATGTTTATTGACCCTAGGACTAACGACCAACTTCTTTTGCATACATTGGTGCATACTCCAGTGATTCAAAGATAGGTGAACGGATAAGTGGTCTATGGTATTTAAAATATGTGTAATAACATGATGGTTCAATGTATTTTCTATTTAAATTATGTGAAAAGTTTATTATGGGTTTTCATGTTAATTATTTTGATATTGGTGAATTTTAGGTGTTTGGTCATTCAACTACACATGAATGGATAAGTGGTATATGGTATTCAAAAAACTTGTAATAACATGGAGGTTTTTATTTACTATATAAATTATGTGACAATTTTATAATGTGTTTCCATGTTAATTATTTTGACATTGGTGAATTTTAGGTGTTTGGTCTTAGTTATAGTTAGGATTAAGAAAGGGCCCAACATAGCCTATTAAGAGGGTTTCCCCTACATAAGAAATCGCCTAATTTTAGGAGCTAATTTTTTCATTTGAATGGATTTTCCAAGTTTATTCTCACAAAATAAATTCATGGATTTTCAATTATTCTAATAATGATTTATCCAAATGATATAGGATAAAGTTATTTTATGCTAAAAATTATCAAACCAATTTTTTTCTCCCCCCAAAAAACCACAAATTTCCACTTTTTGTAATAATAATTCATCCTATAGAGTTACTTAGAATAAAAATTGACAAAACTTATAAAAACTTATGTGAAATCTTTAAAATTTTGAGTAATGTTATACAAATATCACCTAACAATTTACAGTTGGAATTTTAAGGATTAATAATATTTACCAAGGTTACTCCACTTCAACATAAGCATGGATCCTTAAATATTTTCTTGGCATCTACCTAAAATCCCTCAATCAGTCCCTTAAAATTGGAGATGTGATTCCCATGACTATCACCACACTATCCACCTTGACCTACAATCTAATTTAGCATAGCATATTTTTCTCAACATCTTACATAAATCTGTATATACATAATGTTACACCACAAGGTGGTGAGCCTTCACACCACATTGTTAGTTATACAATGGCCAAAGTATGTAGCAAGGATAAACACTCCAGTTCTAGTTCCCTTTTTTCACATTGATGCTCTCATTATGAGCATACTTGTTATGGGTTGATGAAGATTCATTTGTAGGATATTTTATTAGATGAGGTTAGTACAAATTATTTTTTGATATTTTCATTGATTCATATAAATTAAAATTCACAAATGTTTGGTTAACATAATTACAAATTTTCTAACTATATTTAATTATTTGACATGTATAACTCTTATGAAGTGATATTTCTACATGTAGGTGATAGTATACACATTCTCCTATAGTTGTAGAAAAGTATTTCATGAGGCACCTTACACATAAGAATCCATATTAGTTTATACTTTTTTCCAAAAAAATTAAAATCAAATGATAAGTCAAAGATATGTATAATTATAGATACAAATAAATGATACGGGAATTACATAGTGTATTTTACATAGAGAATGATTAAGAGAAATAGAAACATAGATGAGTATGGGGTGTGAGGATTGTGTGATGTATTTCTCCATTGATCCTAGTAGGTTTCAATATTTTTACCATGTATTGGTCTTTATTTTATTTTAATAGGATTCTTGACTTATTGTAAATGATACTACTAACCTATTCTACTGAAGAGACTATATTTTCATTTATTTTATTTTAAATTAAAGTAATAAAATTATTCCCTTGTAAGGTTTTCTTTAATTTTTTCCCTTTGATTAGAGTATTTGAAAATTATCTATGTATTCATCAAATGACATACTCTTTGTAATATGAGAATTTATTGACCATTTTATATCTCATACAGCTTATGGTTAACAAATATAGCTAGGGGTCCTTTTAAATTTCACTAAACTAAGTTTTATCAATTTTATTCTCGATGTACTTTTTACATTTTTTAAATGTTCAATTGTAAATTGTAAATTATTTTCATAGTCATTTGCATGTGATTTTATTTAATATCTAAGTCAATTTAGACCAAATCATGCTTATATTTCAACTTCATCATAAAGTATATATTGTGATATATCCTAACTTATAGGTAGTATTCCAACTTCAATAAATTCTCTTTTTTTCCATGGGATGGGGGTATCTCCCACCTGTGACCCCCCTGCTACAATTTGTGCAATGCATATTGTGCGAGGATATTCATGCAAATAATAGAAAACATACAAAAAAATTTACCACTTGTTTTATTGGCACATGAGGGGTCACGTGAGTACATGGTCAGTAATATAAGGTAGTGATACCCATTGTTTCTCTACACCAATAGAACTTCTCAATGCTCATATATTTTTATAATTAATTTAAAACATTCTTCCAATTCTCCACCTTCAGCAAAAACATCTTCTTTTCTTCAATCATGTCAATCACAAAGTGATATTAAAAATAAATATGCTTTGTATTTGAATGATAAGCTAGGTTCTTCACCAAGAATATTACACTCTTCCTCTCACAATATATCCTTACAAATTGTTTTTCCAACCTAGTACCTGACCACAAACTATGTAACCATAATACTTCCTTGATTTCATGAGTGTCTACCATGTATTCGTCTATTGTTGTTGAGATTTCCATTACATAATGTATCTTGATCATCCAACTAATTTCTCCTCCAAATAGGTTAAACATGTACCCACTTGTATATATTTTTTGATCCAAATCTCTAGCCCAATCTCCATCAACAAAGCCATGCATTTCCAATACTATATCGAATTCCAATATCCCTTGATAACAAAATCCATAAACAATATTGCCACAAATACACTTGAAACCCCTATTTCTTGTTGTCTAATGTTCCTTCCTTCATTTTTATTAGAGAAATTTTGAAGTCTAAAATGGGCCTCAAAACAAAAATGTACATTCAAAATAAAATTTATAATAACCAATAGGATTTAAGATGATGATGTCAACCATGAGGGATGATTCACCATTTTTGGAGTAAAATGGTAAAAAGGTCAAAATGTAAAAAAATAAAAAAATTATTTTTTCAACTCGTATTTTCAACTTATCTCCCTACATTTTTACTCACATTTCAATCAGTATCACTCTTTGGATGTGGAATTTAATTTCTCATCCAAGGAGTACCCATGGTGTACACTTTCGATGGACCTTGTTACATGAAAAAATAGAAATACATGAAAAACGTGATTGCAATCATTATTTTCATGTATTTCACATTTTTCGTGTAGTATGGTGCATAAAAAGTATGCAACATGGGTACTCCTTGGGTGAGGAATTAAATTCCACATCCTACAAGTGTTATCACTCAAAATTTGAGTAAAAATGTAGCGAGATAAGTTGAAAATATGAGTTGAAAAAGTAGTTTTATTTTTTCCCTTTAAAATTTCATGATGTAATCTAATATTATTTTAGTATTTCCATTATTATTTTATAAAACTCCTTAGGAGGCCCATTTTAAACCTCAAAATTTCTCTAATGTACATGTACTCTCTCAATACTCCCACTACATGTGTAATGTCTAGTCTAATGCATAATATATCAGACTTCCAACCACACTGGCATATCCAACACATGACATGTCCTCTTCCTCTTCATGTGTTTGGACATTGATCTATAAATAGATTTACACTTACAAGAATAGACGAATTTACCTGTTTACATTTCTGCATATTAAATCTCTGCAATATTGTATCAAACGTACTTCCTCTAATTTCACCAAATTTTCTTTCTTTTCCAATCTCTTTTAATTTCCATGCCAAAAATATAATTTTTACCACCATGATCCTTCATGTAAAATTTAGAGGACAACATATTCTTCAATTCTTGAATGATTTCCTTGTCATTTACAATGAGAAACATATCATCCACATGCAAGACCAAATAAATAAAATTATCACCATCTATTTTTGAATACACATAGTGATCTCCTTTCGTCCTTCTGAGGCCGAGTCGTAATATATAAGTATCATATTTTGATGCCACGTCCCAAGTGATTGTTTTGACATATATAATGAATTATTCATCTGAGATACTAACTCTTTCTTTCCTTTCAAAACAAATTCTTTTGGCTACTTTATGCGTATTTCTTCTTCCAGATCCCCATGTAGGATTTGTTCTTCACATTCATATTTTCTACTTCAAAATTGAAATAATTAAAATAGATAGAAGAAATATAATAGAATTTGACTTCATAAAAGGATTAAAATTTTTCCAAATTCATTTCCTTCAACCTAGTAAGAACCTTTTTCTACTGACTGAGATTTGTATTTCTCCACTCTTCCTTTTGCAATAAGTTTCTTCTTAAACACCTATTTTCTACCAATGGAATTTATTATAGCTAGTAACTCCACTAGATCCCAAGCCTCATTCTTATCCAAGGTTGTCATTTCTTCAACCATGGAATTTTTCTAGAGATTTCCAACCTCTAATCCATAGTCTCCATAATAGTTCTAGGATCATCATTAGTGATAAACAAAGCAATATTTGAATTAAAATTTGGTGGATTATACCTTTCTGGCTTCCCTTTTTGCTAAACTCATTTCCTTCATGTTAGAGTCTAGGATTATTCTTCTTTTGAATCATGTTCTTCTATAGATTTTAATTCATAATCCTTCAATTCAAAATCTACCTTATATAATAGAGTGAGGAAGCAAGTAGGAAGGTCCCATGGCGTGTTAATTCTTGGGAACCTTTACGGGAATCCTCAGATGCATCTTCACTACCATGTTGTTCTTATAGTCCAAAAAATTTATTTCCCTATTTATGGTGATGAATAAGTTCCTATTGGAGCATAGATTCATATATGGCTATAAATTATTCTCTACTTATATGTGATTTCTTATTTGGCACAGTAAAGGAAATATAACATTTCCCCTTAAGGATTTGAGAAGTAATTTTAGGTGAAATTGTTTGTTCCCCACATGATGATGATGTGATTATTCGAGTGGATCAAGTATGAGGAATTACATTTGTTGTCACAAATATTAGAAACATAAATTCCATAGCTTCTCCTACTAAGATTCATAACTATATACTCTTAATCCCTTTAACCCCTTGGGACAAGTGCAGGACGAATTTTTCACCTTCGAAACTTAGACCATGCGGATAGCCTTTTGCTATTGCTCGCTAAGGTTTAGAAGCTTTCCAATGCCAAGAAATTTTTCTCCTTCAAAAACTCTTGTAGTGTCGAATTCTCAACAACAGCTAAAGTTTCCATGTGCAGGTAAAACTGCGAAGCTAGGTTACACTTTCGTGAGAAATGCACTCGAAAAATTCAATCTCCGACAAGTTTGGCTGAACTTGTGAAATTAATTTGGCCAAACAATTTATTCTGTTTACTGAACTCATTCTGTCATTTATGTTGATGACAATTATAAGTAGATTTTTGGCTGGAGGCAGAAAAATTGGCATTAAAAGTTCAGTCGAACATTTAATTTGGCCGAACTTTTAAAAAGGTTCGAATGAACTACGTTTTTCTAAATATAGTGACCCGCAAGCCACAACAAGTTTTCGACTGATTATCTTAGTCCATTTTTCCGATTGGCATCGACAATTGGACTAATTCTGTTTCTTTTTTTTTCGCTTGTGGACCGCTTGGAGGTGTGTTTTTCTCTAGTTTTTTTCTTGCGGAGTGATTGGAGGTACATTTTTCACTTTCTATGTTGGTGTTTTTCTATTTTTTTATGTTTCCATTGCTTGTTGCAGTAGTTTTCCACCAGATCATTATACATGTTACGGTTGCATCTCGTAACAGAGTTATCACATTTCATTAATCACAGACACAAAAATGAGAGATTTTCCTCTCTCTGTCAAATCCATTTATGTGCCCAAATGAGGATTTATTATGTGCATGATGGTGTCCCCCCTAAAACTATGTTTTTATGGATAAAAAACAATGACTGATAATATTTTTTCAAATATCCAAGCCCGTTTAATCTTCATATGGCCTCAAACTAGGTAAATTCTGAGTGGAAAATATAATATAGAAATGCATGAATAGCAGGCAGGACCAGAACTAGTACAACAGAACTAGGGAACCAATACACTTTACTTTCTCCACTATTGACCTAGAACTAGTGAACCAGATGGTTTCACTTGGGACACTTTAGGAGCTTATTATTTAGTGAACTGAACCAGAACTAGTAGTGACAGTAGATACATAGCATAGCACATATATAGCTGATTTTTATCCAGATTAAGTAGTTTTAGTTCCAGATGTAGATGAAGCGGTCGTTGAAGAAGCACAAGTAGATATCGTGGATCCTGCCCATGAATAAACAATTTAAGCACCACTAACAGTTGGAGTTAATCATCCATAGTTTGTGGTATCGTTTTTCAAACCACTTATCCCTAAATTGGTAACTATTTAGTAAACCCATGACCTTTATCATTATATCCTTAGTATAAGAATGTAGAAGCTTTGTATTCAATGACTCTAGTTATGATGGAGTCTAATTACCATGAAATAAATAGTCACTAGTGAGGGAAAGTTTGAAGAATGTTTCTCCATATTTGAGATGCTAATATAGTATGAACAATAGAAGCTTACTATGAGACCCGTGTGTTTCCCATCGTAAGTAAAACACAACTTACACACAATGGAAATCAAGCAGCTCATGATACAAGGATATTGTGATGAAAGTGATAGTACTAAGTGATATTCAAGTTACTGTATTCATTGATCTCTATCATTCCAGTCATTTTCTTAGTATTGATTACTATCATGAAGAGTGTAATCATTAGTATTTTCATATTACTTCATATTGATACAAGTTGTTATCAGCTCAACATAGAGCTTAGATTTTATTATTTTAGCCAATGCATATCACTTATATCACCTTCTATACATGTTACAACTTAGTAATGGTAATCATATACATATCTAACCTTTATGAATAGAAATTTAATCTATAGATACTTATGGGCTTAATAATAAGATCAATCAGTAGTAATGCCATTAATCAGAGTAAGTGATAAACGATGTTGTTCATTACAACACCTGTATTACTAGTAATCATAGTTTCCATATCTCTTCTATTACCATGTCTGTAAAGTTGTATCTTACAAGAAATGGAAATCAACTAGCTTAATGAACAACACTTGTACTACTAGTAATCATAGTTTCCATATCTCTTTTTTTACCATGTCTGTCGAGTGGTATTTTACGAGCAATGGAAATCAAGAAACTTATGATAAATGGATACTATGATGAAAGTGGTAGTACTAAGTCATATTCAACTTACTGTATTCTCTCATCTCTTCCAGTCATTTTCTTAGTATTGATTACTAGTTATAGCATGAAGAGTGTAATCATCAGTATTTGTATATTACTTCATATTGATACATGTTGTAAGCAGCTCAACTTAGAGCTTAGGTGTAAGTATTTTACCCTATACATATCACTTATATCACCTTTTGTACATGTTACAACTTAGTAATGGTAATCATAGACATATATAGCCTTAATGAACACAAAGCTGATATATAGATACTTATGGGCTTAATACTCAGATGAATCAATAGTAATTCCATTAATTAGACTAAGATGATTTTGTTCATTACAACACATGTATTAATAGTAATCATAGTTTTCATATCTCCTATGTTACCATGTCTATCAATTTTTTCAGTTTCTAGATGCAGCCATGAACAAAATGAAAAATTCCACGTTTCCTACCTTGCAGTTGAAAAGATTATGTCAACAACTTGAATCACTCTTTAGGCTCTCTACTACATGTAATTAAATTTTCTAATAATATAAAAGCCTACCACAAAGATGAAAAAAATAATTTAAAATGGAAATGTAAAATAAACTATTTTTAAAGAAACATAATCTATTTGCTGGGATCATTGTTGTTCTATAGGGAGCACCATCAATGTAAAAGTATAGGTCTAGAACCAATACAAATAAAATAATAAGAATGCACATAACAAAAAATTAATTTAAATGATGCAACGTGTGCAACCTTGCTAATTAAGTGGAAAGCATACATGGTTGGAACCCTTCATGGGCTGAAATGACTGGTCAATGGCATACCAAATAGAATACCTTAATATGCTCCATGCCTTTCTACAACTTTATAAAATATTTCTACAATTACCCTGTGAACGTATGAGTGTGGCAAAAAGGATCCTTCCCTACTATTGAACAATATAAGCTTATACATGCATTTTTTTTGGAGTTTTATTGAAATGGTTTCTGCTATATTTGGTACATATTAGTCCTGACATATATTGAAATGGCATTTTCATTTTTTGTGTAGCCACCATAACTCGTTCCCAATGTAGTGTTCAACTCCAGCCAAATATTATAGTTTTTGATCAAGTTTCTTCTTAATCTTTTCGAGCTTAATTTATGGTTAGCCTAAATTGCTATGATTGTATCTTTCAAATCCAATCTTGAATGGGAATTTTATAGTAGTGCTTTTCTTTTTTGAGTTTGTGCTTCTAGCTTTACCATCTATAAGGTCTTCCATTTTACATTTGTTTCAACAAATTTAAATTGTTTTTGAACTATTGGTAATTTAGCTCTAAACTTCTAAATATGATCTACATCTAATCCTTATTTTATTATTTCTAAATCAATAATTAATAATTTAGAGGCTAAGCTTTATAACAAAGAAAATTCTATCTCTTCATTGAATTTATGAATGAATTGTCCAATTTAACATTTTTCTCTGATAGGAAACTCGATTTTTTATTTAAGAATTTTGATTTCTTTATCCGTTTATTTAAGCAGAGATGAAATTATAGTTTTATCCTTTGAATATTGAGACATTTAAAAATTTAATTTATACTTTAAATCACTAATTAATATTTTATGAGTACTATATGTAGTTCTTTCAATTTTCAATTGATTTTCTAGTTTGTTAAACTATATATTCAATTTATTTAGATTTATGTGCTCTACATATAATCCTTCTTTGATTATTTCTAAATCAATAATTAATTATTTAGAGGCTAAGCTTGCTAACAAAGAAAATTCTATCTCTTCATTGAATATATGAATGAATTGTCCAAGTTAACATTTTTCTCCAATAGGAAACTTGATTTTTTATCTAGAAGCATTTTGATTTCTTTATCCTTTTCTTTAAGAAGAGAAGAAATTATAGTTTTATCCCTTTAATCTTGAGACGTTTAACAATTAATTTATACTTTAAATCACTAATTAATATTTTATGAGTTGTGTCTTCAATTTATTTAGATTTATTGTTTCTTGCACCAAGTCTCTAGATACTATATTTCTACATTATTTGATAAATTGTATTTTGTCTTGTAGTAGAATTCGATTTGGTTAGGCTAGAATGCATAATTCCATTAGATGTTATTTCTATTAACGGTCAATCAGATTTATACAATTAATTGACTCTTCATTTCATTATCTAAGAGCCATTTCATCTTTGTATTCTCCTAATTATTTAGAATTTTATTTATAGCTTGGACAAAAATATTAAAGGATTATGCCCAATGTTAGTGTTGGTATCTTCATCCCTCCGTCAGTGATCAAATTCTCTTGTTGCATTGCATATTAGGTGTCTCTCTCAGTCAACCGCATTCCATTAGGAGCATGGATCATCTGATGGTAGTGGCTTGTTGTACATTTTCCCTCATGTCCTTTACCTACTGGCCCATTTCCATTCATCAAGATCATCTACAGTCACTTTTTCTCTTTAAATTTGTAAGAGTCATTTCTAGGGTTTCCGCTTTATTAGGTCTAGGGTTTCATCAAAAAGGTCTTCAAAATGTTCAATAACAGTCAGCAGGCATATGAGGCGATCGAATAAAGTTTCAGTACCAATAAATTTCATAATCGCGTGCTCAGAAATGTATTTTTCCTCAAAACCCTGTTTTGAGGAAAAATAGAGTATTTTAGGTTTTTATGTATAAATTTGATGTAATTTCAGTTCTCTCATAAGTAAATAAATTTAGTGGCAACCCTGGTCACCTTACCAAGCTTCAGCAGCTCCATCCCTTGCAAGGCAAACAAAAATCAAGTCTTTCAGTTAATCAGAGGCAAAATAAAGCAAAACTACCTAAAACAGAGTTTGAAAAGAAAGTGTCAAATTTAAACATTACAAAAGTGGGTTTTATGAAGTGAAAAATTAAAGTCTTTTGTATATAAGTTATTTCTTGTGTTTTAAAGACTCATTTGCATCCAAAAGAGCAAGAGAGATTTAGAGCAAGCTCATGGTTACAAAATCGCAGCAAAGAGTTTCAGTTTCGGGGGCACGGTGCATTGGGTGAGCATCACGGCGCATAGAGCTGGCGCGGGGCATTGGGCCGCCTTCCACAGTATAAAAACTACACTGGCACGGTGCATACAGAATGCGCGACGTGTTGGGTTTGTGGCGCAACACATAGAGCTTCAAGCCATTTGACCACAAATTCATCTAAATTCTCAATTTGCTTGGTTTCCTTCGGTCCAAAGTAAGTCAACAACTCTTCAAATCCCAATGAAAGTGTGTCTTAAGATGCTTATGATGATTTAGTAAAAAAATTTCAAACCCTACTTCCTTGCAATTTTTGCTCAAGACATCATTGCTTAGGGTTTGTAAATTTGTTTTTGTGGCCATCACTCCCTCATCTTTTTATTTCCTCACTTCTTTTCTAGTTTCATTAACCCATTTTACTATCCCCCATATCCCTAAATTCATTCACCCCTATCCCCAATTCCCATTATCCCAAACCTTAGCTACAAAATTCCCAAACACTAATTTCTATCCCAAAAGCCTAAAAATTGTCTCTAAAACCCTTCAATTCCCCAAATTCCAGTCAGCAACATTCCCAAAATCCCTCTTACCTTCTCCCTTCATAGTCCCTCATAAATTTTCATACACTTGGCAGCAAAACATCAAAGACACATAAAATCTCTTCATACTCATCTAAGACAACACAAACTTTGGAAAACATGGAATCTGATCCCTCGTATGACTGAGATGAGGAGACACACAGTGAATCTCCTACAGAAATGCACGCACCAAGGATACCTCACAAGGGTGGCAAGCTGCCAAGAGGAGGAAAACCAAGTTGACACCACTTGAACAAGAAATTCAAGCTGATTGTGAATCTTGGCTCGAAAGGATAAACATACATTTGGAAAATATGCTGGAGAAGGCCAACAAAGAGAAAAACATGTTGAGGCACATGGCCAACCATTACTGGGCGAGAAACCATGTGTGCAAAGCAAGAATCAGGAACTTGAAGGCCAAGTTCAAGAAGGTATCAAAGAGGCGAAAAGAGAATGATAGACTTCAGATATTGGCTGAGGCTTCCTTGGCCCAACAAAGCACTTGATGGAGAACACTCAGCCCAAATTTCAAACAATTTGGGACACTTTTTGCAATTTTGGAATTTTTGGGCCAAAACACAGGTTTTTCTTCCCAATGCGCCATGCCACTTGGCGCTCGCTTTTGATGGGGGACTCCTTTTTATGAAAACTCAACATTTTTTGATTTTTCATGGAAAAATATGCATGCCTACCAATGGCCAAGAAATTTTGATAGGTTTTGAGCCCCCAAAAAGGTCAAAAACACCCCAAAAATGACCCTTCTGCCCCTTTTTGGACACACAGGAAGCAGTGTTGGGAGAAATCAGTTTTGGAGGGGAAAATGGAGGCCAAATTGAAAAATTCCACTTGTTCTGGAAAGTAGACAGGTAGACCTGTCCAACAAGCACACTTGGAGAAAATTTGGACACTGGGAAGGCCTTCAAAACCAGCTGAAAAAATTCGCTATGCATAGGGAAATCAACGCGGCACATTGGAGGAATTTTGCTCATTTTGGCCAAAAAACTCTGTTTTTCACCTAGTTTCTTTACAGTTTGACCTTTCTCCTTCTAATTGTCAAACTCATGATGTAATTCAATGTGACATGATGGATTTTTATGTAATTATGTTAAATTTTCACTCATAGAGGTAGATTCATCCATGAAAAGGTAGTTTGCAACTGAATGAATCAGTTCCCTAGTTTTTAGAGGCAAGTTGTTCCACTGCCTACTTTTTAGTTCTCAGTTTAGAATTTGTTGGAATAGCTCCTAAACTCATGAGCTTGACCCCTAGAGGCTAGGATGAGTTTTTGTTTGCCTATATCTTGTGATTTTTCAGTCATTAGCGTGGTTGGACTTTTGGGAATGCTTTGAGCATTATTGTACATTCATCTCTACAGTTTGGCAAATGAATAGACCAGGGTTTGTAGCACTTTATGGGATTCTTGTGCCATCTTGATTTGGTATTGTGGTTCCTTCTGTAATTTCGAGTTTTACATGTGATTTATGTATGCCATTATCTCTCTTTGCTTCATCTTAACTAAATCAAACAAGGATTAAGGTAGAATCCATTGAAATTGCAGTGCTCTACCTAGGGTTTGTTTAGTTATTTATGTTTTCAGTTGTTTGAAGAGGATCCCTGACACTTTCATGCCCTCTCCAACTCCTCACTAGTCTAAAAGCTCTCCATCTCACTCAATTTGAAGTACCAAACCATTTTCCTACCTCGCCCCATAGAGATCTCTGCAAAACTGAGCCTCATTCCCCAGACCCAAATTTGCCTTTCCATTTGAGCCAACAAAATATCATTAAATTCAATCAAACTCTTTTGCACACATACCTAGCCTAAATCAGTCTTCACATCAAGTCATCTCAAGCCTCATTGATCATTTTTTGCTGAGATTGACAAGGAGAGAGCCCTCTCCCGACCTAGTAGGTCTAGCTACCAGGTTAAGCGTGGTTTGATGTTACCCTAGATTATGCCTTTCTCAACCTGAGGTAGATTTAGGCCCTAACACCCAACATTAGCCAAATTAATCCGAAGGGGCATTTGTGAGCCTAGGCATCATTCTGAATTTTTCAAATTAAATCTAGAGACGACTATTATAATACCAAGAAGATTTGAAGTTTGGTATCCTACCAAGAACATTTGAAGTTTGGTAGAGGACAACATCGCACTGTATCAACCATTAGAGAATAACATCGCACTGTATCAACCATTAGAGGATAATATCGCACTGTATCAACCATTAGAGGATAATATCGCACTCTATCAACCATTAGAGGATAATATCACACTGTATCAACCATTAGATCATTCCATGAGAAGATATTGTTTCTTTCTCTCCCAATATTCAATATCCAAATTTGACATACATTTTCCCAATTATAGCAACTATATATCTCTATATATATTAATTATTTGAATCTTTTGGCCTGTCCTCAAATAAATAATTCAGCCTTTCCTCAAATTAAAGCTAGAGGCTACCAGTATAAAACCAACAACATTAGAATACTACTAAAAAATAATATCCCATTGTACCCACTACTGTGGCATTCCAGAAGAAAATATTGTTTCTTTCTTCCTTAATATCTAAGTAAAATTTATTTAATATCAACATTGTAGCATATGTTTTCTGAATTATAGTAACGATATGATGGTATATTAATATCTTAGAGTATGAAAAATTTTTGATTAAAGGAGACTCTGAAAACCGAATTTATCTAAGTAAAATTTATCTAATATCAACATTCTAGCATATGTTTTCTGAATTATAGTAACTCTATGCTGTTATATTAATTTGTTAAAATTTATTTAATATCAACATTCTAGCATTTTTTTTGAATTATAGTAACTCTATGCTGGTATATTAATTTGTTAGAGTATGAAAAAAAATTGATTAAAGGAGAATGTGAAAACAAAATTTATCTAAGAAAAATTTATTTAGTATCAACATTCTTGCATATGTTTTTTGAATTATAGTAAAGTTCTATGCTGGTATATTAATTTGTTAGAGTACGAAAAAAATTTGATTAAACGAGAATGTGAAAACCAAATTTATCTTTAGGAAACTTTATTTAATATCTACATTTTAGTATCTGTTTTATGAATTAAAGTAACTCTATGCTAGGATGTGTTGTTACTATCACCTATCACCTATGTGTTGTCCACTATCACCTAACCAACCATAATGGCTGGGATGTGTTTTTACTCATTTAGCCCCTACCCTTTTTAACAACATCACCTATGTGTTGTCCACTATCACCTAACCAAGCATAATGGCTAGGATGTGTTGTTACTCATTTAGCCCCTGTCATTTTTAATAGAAAGGATGCTTTCAAAATCACATTTCTATCACCTTTATAAAAAATTTAGCTAAATGTTTCTATCACCTCATAGGGGTCCACTATCACCTAACCAACCATAATGGCTAGGATGTGTTAGTACTCATTTAGCCCCTGTCCTTTTTGACAACATCACCTACATATGTGTTGTCCACTATCACCTAACCAAGCATAATGGCTAGGATGTATTGTTACTCATTTATCCCATGTCCTTTTTAACAACAAGTATGATTTCAAAATCACATGTCTATCACATTTATAAAAAAATTAGCTAAATGTGTCTATCACCTCATAGGGGTCCACTATCACCTAACCAGCCATAATGGATAGGATGTGTTGTTACTCATTTAGCCCATGTCCTTTTTAACAACATCACCTATGTGTTTTCCAATATCACCTAACCAACCATAATGGCTAGGATGTGTTGCTACTCATTTGTCCCCTGTCATTTTTAGGAACATCACCTATGCGTTGTCCACTATCACCTAACCAATCATAATGGCTAGGATGTGTTGTTACTCATTTATCCCCTATCCCTTTTAACAACAAGGATGCTTTCAAAATCACATGTCTATCGCCTTTATAAAAAATTTAGCTAAATGTGTCTATCACCTCATAGGGGTCCACTATCACCTAACCAACCAACCATAATGGCTAGGATGTGATTCTACTCATTTAACAACAAGGATGATTTCAAAATCACATGTCTATCACCTTTATAAAACTTATAGCTAAATGCAAGGATTATTTCAAAATCACATGTTTATCACCTTTATACATATATATCACCTTTATAAAACTTACAACAAAATTCAAGGATTCTTTCAAAATCACATGTATATCACCTTTAAAAAACTGATATAGCTAAATTTGCAGGGATGGTCCTAGTGTTTTTGCAAACCATGTACATGCCATTTATCTCATAAAATTAACCATGTACATGTCATTTCTCTCATAAAATTTAAGAAATTTGCTATTTTTTTTTTAAACCATTTACATGTCATTTACCCCATAAACTTTAAGGAAAATGCTAACGTTTCTAAAAACCATGTACATGTCATTTCTGCTATAAAATTTAAGGAATTTTCTAATGTTTGTGGAAACTGTGTACATGCCATCTCTCCCATAAACTTTAAGGCATTTGCTAGTGTATTTGGAAACCATGTACATGTCATTTCTCCCATAAATTTTAAGGCATTTTCTAGTGTTTTTGAAAACTATGTACATGTCATTTCTCCCATAAATCTAACCATGTACATGTTTCATTTATCTGATAAACTTTAAGGAATTCGCTAGTGTTTTTGGAAACCATGTACATGTAATTTATCCCATAAAATTTAATGCATTTTCTAGTTTTTTTGGAAACCATGTACATGTCATTTTTCCCATAAACTTTAACCATGTACATGTAATTTCTCCCATAAAATTTAAGGCAAACCATGTACATGTCATTTTCTAATGTTTTTGGAAACAATGTACATGTAATTTCTCCCATAAAATTTAAGGCATTTGCAATAAATGTTCATTTAATATATTTTATTGAATTTGTTTTTTTTTAGGGATCAAAAAGCCCACTAAACATGGTTGAAAAATGGACATTATGCATATATATTTCTTGCTATCCCAATCCATGGAAGACAGTTATTACATATGTGATTTGAAATATTGTGACTAACAAGGTCCTCCAAAGGAAAATGAATATACCGAGAAGAACAACAAACAATGAAGCATATTATATTGCATTGATATAAGGCTTGGGAATAGACAGGGAGTATGGATCAAATGTAATTGTAGTTTTCACAAATTGTAAACGTGTGTGCAACCAGATGAAAGACATGTACCAAGTTAATGAGGAGAGGCTAAAACAACTACATGGAAAAGAAAAAAAAATTGTTAGACAATTTCCATTTTTTAGTATAAGCCATTGTGCAAATGTTAATAAGATGTCTGGTGATCTATTGTGTGGGTCAATGCCAATTCAAGATTCATCTCTCAAATATGAACTAGTATGGTATGGGGAAATGCCAATTCAATATTCATCTCTCAAAGATGAATTAATGTCGAGACACCCTCCTTAAACATTTATTGATGGACATTGTAACATATCTTTGATATGTGTGTGCTTTTTACTTATAAATGCGTAATTTTTAATGACCGCGTGTTTTTTTCAATTATATACCAAGTGTGCTCCCACCATGTAAGCACAAATTGGTGAACTTCATGTTTTATAAAATTAAAATGTGCAAGACTTCAAAAAAAAAATTGAAGTGAGTTTTACACATCAATTTGTGCTTTGAAAGTTTTGTGTTTTACATAATTTGTGTTTGTGCTCAACATTTGTGTACTAAATTATATCAATTTTTTGATTTCTTTTGAATTTATTTTAAATAGTAATGTTAACAATAATTTTAAATGTCCACTGTAGATATCCATATATATATATATATATATATATATTGTTGGAATCACGATTTCCATTAAACCAAAACCCGCAGGCGTTGGTCTCAACTACAATCGCCAGAGTTAGGATCCACGAGAGGTGGTTAGTGCATGTCGCAAAACACACGAGGAGCGTTGAAACCAATGTCCAACAATCTCTCCCTCAACGCGAGTTAGGTGAGTTTCGAACTCGAGACCTTTCGCTCTGATAGCAATTGTTGGAATCACTATTGCCATTAAACCAAAACCCGTAGGAATTAGTCTCTGGTACAATCGCTAGAGTTAGGATCCATGAGAGGCAGCTATTCCATGTTGCGAAACACACGGGGAGAGTTGAACCCAATTTCCAACATATATATCATGGAGGATGATCATTTGGCATGCAATTCTTCAAGGCGAACATCAATATAATCCCATGCCTCTATGAGAGAGGGGGATCATGGATCAGAGGACGTTCATGGTATTTATATTAAATGTGCATGTTTTTTAATGACATTTGAATATATAATCCTATCCCCATACATACATTTATACATGTGGAATTGATTTTTTATTATATATATATAGTTTTATCCCCATGTACATACATGTATACATATGGAGTTTATTTTTTATCAATGTTGCGAGTTAAAATAATTTTTAATAAATTTGATTTTTTAGGAGTTCAGAGGAAAAGACTATCTACTCAATCAATGGAGCATGGCCATGGTTCACTCTTAGGTACCTATATTACTAGTGTAGTTCCTTTTTTTTGTTAGTGTAGCCCCATTATTGTTATTTTTGTACCCCTGTAACCCCCATATTGTTCTTATTGTTCCCTTACATTATTATTCTTAGGGCGGATAGGATTATATTGTGAATCCACATAATCCTATATATAGAAAGGAGGTTTTTTTCATTTGATTATCCAATAATTTTTCATTTATGTAATGTAAAGGAGGTTTCAACCTTGAAGAGGCTGATTTCTATGGCGTTGATATCTCTTTTCTTCTAGTTTTAAAGCTGGTTTCATAACATTTGGTATCAGAGCTTTGCATTCTAGGGTTTCGCTGCTTCAAATAGGTCATGATGGAATTTTTTCTATAATTTTTTTTATACTAAGGTTCAGATGCAAAAAAGAAAACCCATTTCGAAGAAATCCTAAGGAACTTCGTGTAAAAATTTTAGATCTTGGTTCACAATATTTTCCGAGATATGATCTGTGGAAGTTAGGGTTTTCGCAGGCTCCCAAATTTCATCTAAAAGAGGTGACCTTGGGAAAATCGTCATAACTCTCTCTCTATGCATCGGATTGGAATTCTGTAAAAAGTGGCCGAAATTACACAGAAGGTAGATTCTTGTGTATCAATTTCAGAGTCGAAGGAGGAAATAGTAACACATGGCACGCTATACAAGTTTGAGCTACTGAACCATTCCATCATTAGGTCATTATGGGAGATTGGGCATAAATTTTCCTTGAAGAATCCGAATTAGGTCGGACATGGGGAATTTAGAAAGATATTCAGAGGGATACTACAAGACCAAATTTAATATATTGAAGATCCAAAAGCACAGAGATAATTTAGTTTCAATATCGAGCTCCTCAAAATCAAGAAAGTTGTGTGTATATTTTTTCAAATTGCATACATCTTGTTTGAAAAATCAGTTTGAAGTGATTACAAGGGCATATTGAAGTATAGATATTAGTATTGGGTTCTAAAATTCCCCCTAAAAGGAATTTAACACCTATTCAGCCCTCAGAAGGGTCTACTATGACTCATGAAGAGGAGGAAGTGCAACATGATATATCAAAATTACAAGAGCAAGTGCATCAAATTTCGCTCTCGTAAAGAGAAATAAAAAATTAAATGCAAGTTTTCAAGAAATGCGTAGAAGATAACATGGATGGTTTGAATAAAGGCATGGAGGCTAATATGGATGGTTTGAATAAATGCGTGGAAGTTAATATGGATGGTTTGAAGAAAGGTGTCGAAGCTAATATGGATTGTTTGAAGAATATCATGGAAGCTAAGATGGATGACATGGAAGACATGAAAAATTATCTAAAAGTAGACATGGAAGGCTTGAAGGAAGGTTTCAGAAAGTTGATACAAGAAATTATTCCTAACGGCAAAAAGGTAGTACAGGAAACTCATGATGAGAACAAAATAAATGTTAATCGCGATTTCATAAACTCTAATGTAGGATTTAAGACCCACCATATTCCAAATATGGATATGAGGAAGTTTGATGGAAAGGATCCTGTAACATGGATACTATAGATGGAGAAATATTTTGATCACCATAATGTGCAAAACACACAAATGGTACGCATTGCAACTTTACATTTAGAACAAAATACATTTGTATGGTATCGATGGCTTTACTCTCGTAAAAAATTTGTCACTTGGTCAATTTTTACGGAGGAAATGATAGAAAATTATGAGGATACAAAGAAAAATACCTTCTTTAGAAAATTGATAAATCTCAAACAAAAAGGTACAATGTTGGAGCACATTGAGGACTTCCAAACATTGAATACAAGGGTAAATGATATTCCAGAGGAACACAAAATTGATGTCTTCCAACAAAAACCTCCAAATGTTTCTTTGGAGTACAAGAGGTGGAATATCTGGGTCATATTGTATCTCACGAGGGTGTTAAGGTAGACCCTAAAAAAATTAAATCCATTAAGGAATGGAAAGTCCCCACTACCATAAAGCAATTTCGAGGATTTATGGGGTTAACTGTGTATTATCTCAAGTTTGTTAAGAATTATGGGAGAATAGCAACACCATAAAAACATCATTGAATAAAGATGCATTTTCATGGACTCCTGAATCAACTAAGGCCTTTGAACATCTTAAAGAGAAAAAGTGCCTAGCACCGGTCTTAGCTATGCCATACTTCAAAAAAACCTTTATTGTGGAATGTGATGCCTTAAGAAATGGAATTGGTATTGTTTTAATGCAAGAAGGAAGACCCATTCCTTTTTAAAGTCATCCAATTAAAGGAAAGTATTTAAAGAAAGCTATTTAAGAGAAGGAAATGTTGGCAATACTACATGCACTAAAGAAATGGTGGCCTCACCTAATGGGAACACACTTGAAGGTAAAAACTGATCATGATAGTCGTAAATACTTTTTGGAAAAAATAATATCTTTCGAAGAGAAGAAAAAATGGGTCACAAAGATGTTGGGTTATGACTTTGAAAGCATATACAAATAAAGGAAACTAAATGTTGTTGCAGATGCACTCTCAAGAAATGATGAAGAGGTGGAAGCATTTCTTTGTGCAAGGATGAAGGAGTGTGGACACTCATTCAAACGTTTTAGCAAGATCCTAGTACATATGATACATGTAGTTGTAAAAATGATTCCTTATGGTACAAATATTGCTTATATATTTGTAATAATTCCCAACTAAAACAAAATATTCTTTTGGAATTTCACACTTCTCCCTTAGGAGGACGATAAGGATTTTTAAAAACTTACCACGGGGTGAAGAAATAATTTTTTTGGGATGGCCTTAAATCTAATATTCAAAATTTTGTCAAGGAATGTTTGGTTTTCCAACAAAATAAAGTTGAGACAATTAAGACCCTGGGTATTCTACAACCTTTATCCATTCCAAGTCAACGTTGGGAGGAGATTTTAATGGATTTTATCACAGGTTTACCTAATTCTAATGGAAAGAGTCTCATAATGGTGGTAGTTGATAAAATTACCAAGTATGCACACTTTTATGCATTATCTCATCCATTTAAAGCAAGTGCAGTTTCTACTGCATTTATGTAAATAATTCAAAAGCTACATGGAAACCCAAAGATTATTGTAAGCGATAGAGATCCCATTTTTACTGGAAATTTTTGGATGGAATTATTTTATTATTTGGGTACTCAAATAGCTGATAGCTCATCTTATCATCCTCAACCTGATGGGAGAATTGAGATAGTGAACAAATGATTGGAAGGATATCTTCATTGTTTTGTATCTGATAAACAAATATAATGGGTCAAGTGGTTATCTGTGGCTGAATGGTATCATAACACTTCCTTGCATACTGCAGCAAAAATGAATCCATCTATGGCACTTTATGGATATCATCCACCATCCATCACATCATATTTAAGAGAAAATGCTAAGGTTCAAGCAGTGGAATATCACATTGAGCACCAAAAAAAGTTCTCCAACTCTTAAAGGATAACCTAAATTTGGCACAAAATCGAATGAAACAATAGGAAGATCAACATCGCAGTGAGAGAAGTTTTGAGATAGGAGACTTGGTATTTTTACAGTTGCAACCATACAAACAAATTTCCCTCAAGTAAGCTAAGAAGGATAATAAGTTATCTCCAAAGTACGATGGTCCTTACAAGGTGTTGCAAGAGATTGGTACTGTGGAATACAAATTGGAGCTTCTTACTTCTTCTCGAGTCTCAGTGGTTTTTCCATAGGAAGGAAAAATCATATTGGAACCTGAAGTAGTCACAGAAAAAAGAACTCGACAGCTACGAAATTGATCAATTTCAGAGTATCTCATCAAGTGGAAGAACTTACCCAGTGAAGATTTTACATGGGAGAATGAGAATTTTATACAGAAGCATCCATAGCTACTCAAGTGTTGAGGACACCATTTTTTTGAAGGATACGAGCATGTTAGGTCCCTATATTACTAGTGTAGTCCCTTATTGTTGTTAGTGTAGCCCCCTTATTGTTATTGTTGTACCCCTGTAACGCCCATATTGTTATTATTGTGACCTTACATTATTATTGTTAGGTCGGCTAGGATTATATTATGACCCATGGACACCTATATATATAAAGGATTTTTTTTCATTTTATCATCCCATAATTGTTCATTTATGTAATGTAAAGAAGGTTTCCCCATCGAGGTGGCTGATTTCTAAGGCATTGATATCTATTTTCTTCTATTTTTGGAGCTAGTTTCATAACATTCACATAATCGTGGTATGGTTCACGCAATATAATCAATCATATGCATGTATGTATTTTCTTAATTGATTAGAAATTCATATTTTTTTATGAAGCTTCCCTTTCCTCACGTGAGGGTGGCGGTGGTACATATTCCTCTGGTAGCCAATCAATAGCTGGTGGCCAATCGCATGAGGATGGTGGTATGCATTCCCCTGGTGGCCGATCAATGGGTGGTGGCCAATAAATGCGTCGTAATGCTAGTTGTCAACCATCTCAGGGTGGACATGATGTTGCTCAACCATCTTGAGGTGGTCATCAATATGTGATGCATGAGTAATTAGATCTAGCCAGCAATGTGATAATGTGATCACATATTATGGTTAACAAAGGGTTGGAAGACAAGTGGTTAGTTAAATTTTAGTTAATTTAAATGTATGTGAGTAGTTTATTTGTTTTCAAATTCTAAGAAGAAAAGGGAAAAGTGGCAAGTTGATCCTCCCTGCATGGAGATCAAGCCATGTAGTTTAGATTATTTGGTCAGAATAGGATTTTAGGGATTTAAAAAGATTAATTTAGAGTTTGTTGAGAAAATATTGGAGCTGAAGAGAGACTTTAGGAGAGAGAGAAATTTCTGGATCTGAACCAAATCGGTTCATGAATCCGTTTTTGTATATAATTGTGATATTTTGAAGACAGACAGACAGAGGGATTTAGTGAGTAGGATTTAGAAGATTAGAAAAGTTTGATTTGGAAGCCTACGGGCCAGAGAGAAGAAAAAGGCCATTTAATTAGAAAATCAGGCCTAAAGGAGAGAAGACAGAACATGATATGTTCTGAGTTCATGTAAATATTATTTATGAATGAAGGAGGGTTTCATGGTATTAATAATTTTTTTCTGTGTATGACCACAATTGAATGAAACAAATCTCTGTTTAAATGAAGTTCTGTGCATGATTTTTATTTGAAAGCCTTTATGAAGGACAAAGTTTTTAATCTCAGTCTAATGTTTTTGGCTATGAAAGAACAGAGGTGTGAATGAAACTCTCCAATAAAGATTTGATATGGTAATTTTGCATACAAATGAGAAGTTCGATATCAATGCCGAGATAGGGTTTATAATGTTAATATTATGACTTGAGCTAAAGTGCATAAAGGTGAGAAGAACATAGTGAATCAAATGACATATAATATCAAATGGCGAGAAGCTGTTAATATGAAATCTTGTCATTGAGTTTATGAGTGTATTTTATGTTATGTATAAGTTTGAATTCGACATGAATTTGAGGATTTCAAATATCAACCATCGATCACATAATGGATCTATGGTGACCCATTTGAAGAAACATGACATTTAAATAAATTCCAGCATACATTGCATAGTGGAATAGGAAGATGACCTGCAAAAGCATTAAGAGGTTTCATTTAATAACTGGTATTTGAACATTCAAAATTGGGTTAAAATCTTGTATTAACGCAGTTGGAAGCTGAGTTATCTCTGGATTTTTGAGTTGATTGGATGCAGAATCATGAGCCAAAGGTCAACGGAAGAGTGAAGACGGTTTTAGAAAACAAGAAAGTGGGTTTCTCACGACTTTAGAGTGGTAAGTGGTAAATCCTTGAGCGAGTGTGATAGTGTTTAGTAGGTGACACGTCCCAAGTCAAAACTACCTATTTCACGTGAATAGAAAACGTTAAATGTTAGGCAGGTTGAAATGTGAAATCTGTTGGATTACGCACAACTCGTTTGTGGATTGTGATTGTCGTTGGATAGATGCTTGCATAAATTTTGGGTAGAGGTATGTTAAATAAAGCTGTGGGCCCGAATATATATTAATATGTTGACACTTTGGGTTTTAACCAAAGTTAAGTTCATAGTTATAAATTTTTATAAGGTGGGTATTTATTATGGTTGAGAACCTAATTTCGGTTAAAGGGAAATGCTTCCGAATAAATATTGAACGAGTGAAGAAAAGTATATCCACCATTGAAACTATCAACATAAAATTAAAAAAATATTCCAGGAACATGTTTTGACATGCATTTATATATGCATAAGAGGGTAAATGTAGCTGAGGCTACGTCATTTGTGGTATCAGAGCTAGAACAATTCTTTGTGGAGTTTTTTTGAAAGATTGAATTTTATTCTCATCAAGTAGCTGTGACAAAGAAGAAAATGAAGAAATTGCAGCAAAGAGACTGTAAGGGAAAAGTCTTTGGAATGATCAGAAAGATATTGGAGATACCAGCATGAAGCACAGTGGATACTGAGATCAGAATGGAGAAACAGTAAATCCTCTGGCGATGGTTTCGTAAGAATATTTATCTTTGATGATGTAAAGAGATTTGTTTGAATGTCTGAGGAAAAACAAGGGATTGAAATTTCAAAGGAGAAGATTTTTTCCTTTCAGGAAAATGAAATTTCCATGTAAGTTGATTGAATGATTGGTTTGATTTAAAAGGTAAAATTGAAGTAAAAGGTTTTGAATTTAAAAGTCAAATAGAAGAGTGATTTGATATGACAGAATAAATTTAATGATTTAAATAATTTTGTGTAAAACTGAGAATGATTGAGGAGTGCTTAAAGTATTGTTGAAGACAATGATATTGATGGTTGAATAAGAAAAGTTAATAAATTTGAAATGAGAGCCATTACAAGGGTTGAAATTTTGGAATTTACAGAAGCAAGACAGGATTTGCTTACAAACAGGTTATCAGAAGGAATTTGTAGTGTCTGTCATGAATTTGTAAATATAGTTGAATTTCAGATTTAACCTTAGTTGATCTTAAAAGCTGAAGTGTCCATTATGAAAAGTAAGATGGAAATAGTTGTTGAGTGTATAGATTCTTTTGAATAAAGAATTTTAAATGAAATATTGGACAGATGAATCATTTGGAAAAGATGTAATTAAAGGAGGGAGAAGTATTTTTTGATGAAAAAAAATCAGAGATGTTGAGGACAAATTTCTCAACAACTTAGTGAACTATCATAATAGTTCAGAGAAGAAAGAAAATATGATCAGTGAGGCTTCAAGTGAAGAGCCTTGTATTTTTGAAACTGATATGTTATGTATGATTTTAGGTTCGATAGGTAATGGACAACAATCAGACAACGTGCTTATGCATGCTGTTGAAGAAGTGAGATTACTAGAAGAGATGGCTGAAACAAAAAGATATTTTGAAAATTTATTGAACAATTTTGAGAATGATGGTATTGGCACGGAAGTTTTCTTGATTAAAGAAGCTGAAGATAAGAAAATAAGATTTTGTGAGGATAACTAGAATGAATCATCTTCAGTAGAGGATAAATATGGAAGTATTATGGAAATTGTGAGAGAATGTATGATGATGTTGACAAATACAGAAGTTCAGGAATTCTGTGATTTTGAAATTTATGAGTCTATAAACCATGAAGAAGCTTTAGAAAAACAATATATTTTTTTTTTCTGTTATATATGAAGATGAAACAATATCATTTTGTTGCAATGGTATTAGTACAGAAGATGAAAGGATATTTCACAATGATATGCTCCAAGAGATTCTAGCTATTGAATTGTTAAATGATAGCCTTCTGTTAGAACAGGGAACACTGTGCAATGCATAGGAAAGTACTGAAACAAAATTTGCAGACAGTTTCATGAATTTTGCAGAGAATTAGTAGAAAGACTAGATGGTAGAATTATCTATGGAGAAAGAAAAGCATAGTAATTTTAAATATGAAAATTTTGATGGAAATTTTGTTTTATATAGGAAAGAGAAGCCATATGTAAATTCCATGCTTATTGAACATGAAGGAAGATTTAATTTGCTGGAAAATTTATTAAGTGAACCTGATGATATAAAGGAAAAGATTGACTTTCATAGCAATGAAGGGGAAGCTGTAAACTGCAACCAATAGGTTGTAAATGAAAGAAGAAAAGTGAAATAATTAGACAAAAATTTTATAATATCTTTGGTAAGGGATAATGTATAGAAATTAGAGGTCAGTGGAGTTCAACCAAGAACAAATTGTGAAAAAGTATGGATAAAAAATTCATCCAACAAAAGAGGACATCAACAACATAAGATTTGGAAACCTGGAAGAACTGAAGCAACAGTGGCAGAAGAAATGGAGCAGCAACATGATAAAAGAGATGACAAGATACAAAGTAAAGTTTGGGATTCTGGATGATTAAGCAGAAGAAACACATGGCTAGGAGGTCATGAAAATTTTCAACTCGGGGAGTCTGATGTAGGAGCAATTAGACCTAGCCAGCAATGTGATAGTGTGATCACATGTTGTGGCCAACAAGGGGTTGGAAGACAAGTGGTTATTTAAATTTTAGTTAATTTAAATGTATGTGAGTAGTCTATTTGTTGTCAAATTTTGAGCAGAAAAGGGAAAAGTGGCTGGTTGATCCTCCCTGCATGGATATCAAGCCATGTAGTTTAGGTTATTTGGTTAGAATAGGATTTTAGGGATTTAAAAATATTAATTTAGAGTTTGTTGAGAAAATATTGGAGCTGAAGAGAGACTTTAGGAGAGAGTGAGAAATTTCTGGATCTGAACCAAATCAGTTCATGAACCTGTTTTTGTATATAACTGTGATATTTTGAAGACAGAGAGATAGAGGGATTTAGTGAGTAGGATTTAGAAGATTAGAAAAGTTTGATTTGGAAGCCTACGGGCTAGAGAGAAAAAAAAGGCCATTTAATTAGAAAATCAGTCCTAAAGGAGAGAAGACAAAACACGAGATGTTCTGAGTTCATGTAAACATTATTTATAAATGAAGGAGGGTTTCATGGTATTCAAAAATGTTTTCTGTGTATGAACATAATTGAATGAAACGAATCTCTGTTTAAATGAAGTTCTGTGCATGATTTTTATTTGAAAGCCTTTATGAAGGACAAAAGTTTTAATCTCAGTTTAATGTTTCTGGCTGTGAAAGAACGGAGGTGTGAATGAAACTCTGCAATAAAGATTTGATATGGTGATTCTGCATACAAATGAGAAGTTCGATATCAATTCCGAGACAAGATTTATAATGTCAATATTATGACTTGAGCAGAAGTGCATAAAGGTGAGAAGAACAGAGTGAATCAAATGACATATAACATCAAATGCCGAGAAGCTGTTAATATGAAATCCTGTCATTGAGTTTATGAGTGTATTTTATGTTATGTATAATTTTGAATTCAACATGAATTTGAGGATTTCAAAGATCAACCATCGATCACAGAATGGATCGATGGTGACCCATTTGAAGAAACGTGACATTTAAATAAATTCTGCCATACCCTGCATAGAGGAATAGGAAGATGACCTGCAAAAGCATTAAGAGGTTTCATTTCAGAACTGGGTATTTGAACATTCAAAATTGGGTTAAAATCTAGTATTAACGTAGTTGGAACCGGAGTTATCTCTGGAGTTGTGAGTTGATTGGATGCAGAATCATGAGCCAAAGTTCAACGGAACAGTTAAGATGGTTTCAAAAAACAAGCAAGTGGGTTTTGCACGGCTTTAGAGTGGTAAGTGGTAAATCCTTTAGCGAGTGCAATAGTGTTTAGGAGGTGACACATCGCAATTCAAAACCACCTATTTCACATGAATAGAAAACGTTAAATGTCAAGCAAGTTGAAATACGAAATATGTTGGATTACACATAGTTCGTTTGTGAATTTTGATTGTCGTCGGATAGATGCTTGCATAAATTTTGGGAAGAGGTATGTTAAATAAAGTTGTGGGCCCGAATATATATTAATATGTTGACACTTTGGGTTTTAACCAAATTTAAGTTCATAGTTATAAATTTTTATAAGGTGGGTATTTATTATGGTTGATAACATAATTGTGGTTAAAGGGAAACGTTTCCGAATAAAGATTGAACGAGTGAAGAAAATTGTATCCACCATTGAAATTGTCAACATAAAATTAAAAAAAGATTCCAGGAACATGTTTTGACATGAATTTATATATGCATAAGAGGGTAAACGTAGCTGAGGCTGCGTCAATATGAATATTATTTTCATTCAATTCTTAATTTGTTAAATTATTTATATAATTTTTTTATGGTTAAAAAGAAAATTTGTAAAAATTTGTTCACATGCTTTTTTATTTATACATAATTTTATATATTGATGTAGAGGATGAAAATGTTGCTCGAAAAAGATGTAGGCCATACCACATTATTCAATAAGAAGGTTGTACACCAACCACGACTTATCCTTCTGAAATTTCTGATTTACCCTGGGAAACAAACATCCAACAATGCACATTACAAATGTGTGAACATCTTTATTAAAAATTGAAGAAAGAACTTTTGTCTTTGAAACTCCCTGCTGAGAGTCGAGAAAGCTTAGAAATAGTTACACACTCTTTAAGCACACTTGTAGATGTTTACAAAAAGCTTGGGCCAACCACTGATACTTTTTTATAAGTGATGAGGAAAATAAAGGAAAGAATGATGGGTATTGATACATGGGACGTTGTTAAAAATAGAGTTACAAAAGAAATGGAAAAATATATGTTTAATTTCAAAGAAGGGCTTAAAAGAAAGATTCTAAAGGTAAAATATTTAAAGCACCCTGATATAGCTTGCCATTTGTATGATAGGCACCTTACTGGCTATGGAATACCATCATGGAAAGACGAGGTTCCTCTTTATTTTGAAATATTATTTTATGCATAATTTTTTTTTAGAATGAAACCCAATTATAATGACCTTCCCTCTGAATTGTTTGGTCATGAGAAAGGTCGATTATGTGATCTTAGGGGTGCTAAGTGTGATACTGAGTTGCCTCACCCCGAGCCACCATTGGTAGGCTAACCGCTTCGTGTGGAAACTTTACTATCAAATATGGATGCCACTTCTCAAATTAGTCGAGAAGCAAGGGATGCCATCATAGATAATGTTCAAACTGGACTTGGTGGAATTGATATTGGTCTGAATCGAAAAATATCACGAGAGAATTCACATGCTAATTTTGTGTATAATACATATTATTAGATAGACAACATAAGTATTGAATAGCTTAGAACATATGCAAAGCATCGTCACAATGGTTGGCAGGACTTAATTCTTCATGAGGAAGAGAGCATGGGATCGGTATGTGTTAATGCTTAGGGTGAATTTTTTAATGTAATTTTTAATTTACAAATACATGTTTATTTGTATATTTTAATCTAAGAAAAATGTATCATATGTTCACCATTTTCAGTTAACATGCTTGATAAAATTTTTTTTTAATAATATCATGGTCAAAGCTTCAAGTTCTCACAATCAATATGGTTCTAATAATCAAGATGATATGTTGGGAAATATTAGTGTTTTTAAAGTGTTCATGATGTTGATGTACAATTATTATTTTATTATTATATCGGTATCATGATGACATATTTTTAAAATAAATAATTGTGTACACATCTATGTATATAATTAAATGTTAACAAATTCTGATTTTTTCTGAAGTTTTCACAATGGAACCACCCTCTTCTTCCATGTTGGGAGATGTGCCAAATCCACCGTCACAAGTATTCAATTTTTCACTTATGTTTAAGTTATAAATTGAAATGAAAGTTTCATTAAAAAATCGGATCTAGATCTTGAGTTATTTTACAGTTTTAAAATGTTTGAATTTTAGGTTGTGTAGATGATTTATGTTATCCAAGGACTTTAGCGATGGAGTGTATGCTGGAGATAGGAACATCCAAATAATTTTAACAAGAAGTTGTCTAACTTTTTTTTAAATATTATTGTATTAATTTATGCATTTTCATTTGAAATTTTTAAGATATATATATATATATATATATATATATATATATATATACTATTGTATAGTTTATCATGGAGGATGCATTGATGGACGACCAACAAAGGACAATGGAGGGGCAACTACATGAGGTATTTCTTTAATTTTTTATTTTTTTTTTCATTTTTTTTTTACAAAGTTCTACATTCTCATTCAATTTTAAAACATTAAATTTTAATGTTTACACACTGTGTAGGTTCCCCATTCTTCTGATGATAGCACAAAGAGGCTCAAGAGGCTGCTGGAAAATACACTGCAGCCAAATTCTCTATTTGATTGATGCATATGTGCAACATTTTATTTGATAGATAATATTATTTAATTTTCTATAGAGATAGTCTTATTTATGTAGTCATATTTACTTTTCTATATAACTTGGTACTTGTAACACTATACATTATTATATTTACTTTTATTGTCCATGATATAAATTTTATACATATTTTACATTTTGGATATTTGAAGTACATTTACTTTTATTGAATGATTTTAGATTTTGGATATAACTATTACATTTGGCATGTGATCACATGTTGTTATATAATGTTAACTTAGATTATCTTAGATTATATTTCGTTTTAAAACTTGTTGTTTTGTCACTTGTTATTTAAAATGAATCTATATTGAAATTGAAAATTAAAAAACACACATGGTACATGTTACAAATTTGAACATGTGTGAATGTTATATAATTAAGATGTCTATCAAAGGTGATATTTAGGTACATTTTGCATGATAATTTGTCATTTAAAACAATCATAGATGACTTTACATATTTAAGTTCATGAATATGTAACAATGATTGAAGTACATTTTCATTTAGTTGTTACATTTTCCATACATGATCACATGTTGTTATAATGAACTAAATTAGACATGATCTTAGATTATATGTTTTGTTTTTAAAACTCAAGTTGTTTTGTAATTTATTATTTAAAATGAATCTAGATTGAAATTTCAAATTAAAAAACACGTGGTACATGTTAAATTCATTTCGACATGTATGAATGTTATATAATTAGGACATACATCTATTAAAACTGATATTTAGGTGTACATTTTGCACATGATCATGTGTCATTTAAAACAATTATAGATGGTTAAATATATATTTAATTTCATGAATATGTAACAATTATTGAAGTACATAAATGCATTTAATAGTTGTTAAATTTTCCATACATGATCACATGTTTTTATAATGAACTAACTTAGATGATCTTAGATTATATGTTTTGTTTTCAAAACTCAAGTTGTTTTGTTATTTGTTAGTTAAAATGAATCTAGATTGAAATTTTAAATTTCAAAACACATGTGGTACATGTTATGCATTTGAAAATGTGTGAATTTTATATAATTAGGATGTCTATTAAAGGTGATATTTAGGTACATTTTGCATGATCATGTGTCATTTAAAACAATCATAGATGGTTTTACATATTTAAGTTCATGAATATATGTAAAAATGATTGAATTACATTTGAATTTATATGTTAAATTTTGCATACATGATCACATGTTGCTATAATGTTAGCTTAGACGATCTTAGATTATGTTTTGTTTTTAAAACTCAAGTTTTTTTGTCACTTGTTATTTAAAATGAATCTAGATTGAAATTGCAAATTACAAAACAAAAGTGGTACATGTTAAATGCATTTGAACATGTGTGAATGATATATAATTAGGTGTATATGTCTATCAAAGTTGATATTTAGGTACATTTTTCATGATCATGTATCATTTAAAACAATCATGTATCTATCGTTTACATATTTAAGTTCATGAATATATGTAACAATGAATGGAGTACTTTTGCATTTAGTTGTTACAGTTTGCATGTACATGATGACAGGTTGTTATAATGTTAACTTAGATTCAATCTTAGATTAAATGTTTTATTTTTAAACATCAAGTTGTTTTGTCAATTTTTATTTAAAATTAATCTATATTGAAGTTTCAAATTAAAAAACACATGTGGTACATCTGCTAAATGCATTTGAACATGTAGAGATGTTATATAATTTTTATATTGTTTTAATATACAATACATATCACTATATATATCTAAAAACACTCCTAAAATTATAGGTGTTCATAGATGTGTCAAACAATCATAAAATTTTAAAATTTCATTAAAACATTCAATACACAAAATTTTTCATTAATGGACATAGAAAAGGTATTATGGATGTCACTCAAGATAGTAAATTGGAAATTACAAAACAAGTACCACATATTTTGCATTCAAGAATGAATATTATAATTTTCTTAATAGATCTCTAAAACAAAATCAAAACTTAAAATTTGCATTATATAAACTATGCTAGATACACATGTACATTTTGCAATAAAGAAATAATGACATAAATTGTACCATAGAATGTATGAAATCGTTTAAGACTAGATAATTTACATGTATGTGTACATGTGTCTAAATTACTTGTGTGCATGTGCCAAAATAATGTACATGTGAAATCACTTGTACATAACATAAAATATACATATTATAATAATGTAGAAATTAAGAATGCACAAAAAAAAGGCTAACAATTTCTAGTTGAGTTCTGTAAGTTCTAAAAGATGAATCCAAGGAGAAGAAATTGTTCGGTAATTCAATCAAAAAACTTCTAATGGAATGAAATCTTCAATGGTTCTATCATGGTCGGCTTTTGATATTTTTCCATTTCTTAATTTTCACTTTTTTCTTTGAATGAAATTCTATCAAATTTATGTGTGTTGCACACACCAAGTGACTATACTGACAACTTATGACATCAGGTTCATAGTCTTGAACGTAAACAAAATCCAAACTTTGATGAGTTTTTGGAAAAAAATAAACCTTCAGTATAATAGACCCTTTGTCATATATAAACCATTATCATCATAGTTTTCCAATAATTTCATTTTTTCGTTCAGTGCAACGCATCAAATAATACTTCACATTTTCTCTGTTGGTAATAGGTGAAACTATAGCAAAAACATATCCTGCACAATAAAACAAACTTACATAAATTTAGATCATAATTAACATGGAAAATTAACTTTAAAAATAACATGTGTACTTGATTTTATTATCTATTTCTAGATCTTTATCATTTGAAAGCAATTGAAATGTTACCTTCTCTAACAAGATCAGAAACTCGATCGCCTTTAGATGATACCATAGTCTCCTCTGATTGCATTTCTTCAAAGTTTGCAACATACATTTTCCCCTTTGTATTTAGTTATGTATGTTGCCAATATTTTACATACATTTTTTTTTCACAAACATCATTGGATTTTGTGTTGTCTATGCAAACATGACAAAAACAAAAACATTTTCTTTTATCAAATGCAAGCACATTTTGGTACTTTTTTCTTTAATTGAATGTGATTTTTGAGTCCCTTTTATTGCTTCAAAGTCATTTCCAATTGATCTATCTACATCTTGGACCCCAATATGCCAAAAAACCTACATGGAAAATTCAAACAAGAATATAAATATGTTATTCAAAATACAATCAAAGATAATCTAACAAAAATAATGTTTAAAATTAGAAATCTAATAAAAATTAGATCATGTTTATTAAATTTCTACACACACACACACACACATATACCTTTGTACTTCCCTTGATCGGTTAGTCTCATGGATTAGTGCATTGATGTTCCATTGAACAACTTGTTCAGTTGAGACAGGTTGGTTTGCAGAGTGGTCCATTTAATATCTTCAAAGTGCTTGTTTTATACATGCCCCTTCACCATCATGTTCTCCTTTTCCATGACCAGTCTCTAAGAAATTCCAACATTGTCTAATGTGGGTTTTCATATGAAGACAACACAACCAAAAGAATGATCATGAAGATTTGAATTGACCTGCACATCCATTTAACCATATCCAATGTTCATTTAATTTTATTTCACAACTTTTCAAGGAGTCGTAAATCTTTTCAAAACAATGTTGTACAAAATATGTATCATGTGTACGATCATCACTAATATAAAATTGATATTCTTTAATAAGATGTCAATTTTCACTGGTGCTTTCTATATGATCAACATTTTGTTCAGTGCGTCTATATAGAATATGGAAAATCATGGAGACTTGGTGAGAATGATAGTATTCACTCTGTAATTCCTTTTTGTGGAACAAATGTGTAATTATCTGCAAAATCAACTATTGACAAAATGGCCCCTGGTAGAACAAATTCATGGGATTTTTTGAATTCCAAGTCTTGTCATCTAGCTCTTGGGAATGCTTGGTGTTGTTGAGGCATAAAAGGTGTCTTTTTAACTCCTATTTATCCTACATTAATTATCAATCCAGGTACAAATTTTTATCTCAAGAGTGTACTCAGTCTGAGGCTACAATTCAATCTAAGAGTAATGCTCTTCAATGTGCAGTACATTGTTTTAAATACAAGAGTAAACAGATGCTTGAAAATGAAATCTAATTGCAATGAAATGAAAATTAATGCTCTAAAATCCAATCATTCACTCGGCAATCATCAGTCAAGAATGCAGTAGTAATAACTATTTCCTTTGACAACTGATGTAAATAAAGTCAAGCATAAACAAGATAATAAATCTGAGAACGTAGGCAGTAACAACCATTGTCCTTTATAGTTGATGATCTTACACTCCACACTAAAGAAATTAAATGGAAATGGTAACTGTGTTAGATCACTAATGCTGCTAATGAAAATATACTAAGCAAGCTCTCTGTAATAACACTCCAAAGAAAAACTAAATTCTTGCAAGAAAGGAATAAACAGTAGGCTAGTTATTAGAAATGGACAGCAAATCTATTTCAAGGAAGTGAACAGAAAATGTACTTAATGGAAATGAACAGCGAATCTGAATAGTGAAGCTCTTTTTTTGTAAAGCATAAAAATACAGATTACAAAGGAATAAATACTCTTGTTATGTGGAAAGGAACGACACCGCAATTCACTGAGGCAACACACCAATTTCATAAATCGTTAAACAGTAAGCTATAAATCAAGATAACTGTGAAGCAATGCAATTAAATAAAATGAAAACTAATGCAAACCATCACATGACTGGAATTAGAAAGTAACGGTACAAATAGCAAGTGGATCCACCAAAGCTGGGCCCTTAGCCGCTAGTGAAGTACTGTCGAAGTACTCTAGTATCAAATAATGGAATGACAACTGAATTATGTATTAATCATATGTAGCAGAGTTCACAAACAATCACACTCTATTTTGATTAACGAGAGTTGATGAGTAATTGTGAAAATACAACAAGAAAAATGAATAATCGTAATATGTCTCCTCCTGATTTCTACAAGCGCTATTCTTTTATAATAGCCAGCGGATGAAACAAGAAGTGCAGATAACTTTGAGTAGCGATCCCTCAAGATTTTCAATATCTTCCATCTCCAGCTACCGTTTTGTCTTCTTGTGTTGATGCCGCGTTGTTCCTTCCTTTACTTTGACTGTGCACTTCGATCTTGATCTTCTTTTCTGGATATGGTATTTTGTTGAAGGTACAGCAGTTACACCTGCCTTGTCTTTTCCTCCTGAATGGTGGCTTCCCACTTCATCTAGTTCCTATATAGAAGAAAAAGAAATCTTTAGTTAATTTCACAATAAGCACTAATCTCCTCAATTCTATTGTAATTCTTCAATACATTATCATTCTATAATATAAAGGAGTTATGATTAAAGGAAAAAGATAAATAAATACATGGCAAATGCATACCTTTTCCAATCCTCAACACACCCCCCTGCTTAACTCTTTTCATGTCCTCATGAAAACCATAATTTACATGTAAATAAATTAGAGAATAGGTTGGAGAGGGTTTTTCATTAAGTGGTATAAAACCATGATTTGCAGCTAAAACTTCAAAAACATGCCCCATCTTCCCTTCAGGTAATTCATATTTGGCCTTATAGTCTGCTGCAGGATACCAGATAGTAGGGCTTTGAAATCTAAAACCTATCCAATACGGGCCTTCCCTCAAGATGTGGTTACTATAGATAAACAGGCGATTAGCATCTAACTCAAAATTTTTATAATTGAATGGCTCTCTGTCATGAATATTCCGATTGGAAATATTCCATCAGAGTTTAGCTGCTACTACGACCTAGTCTCTTATGGACAGAAAATATTCTACCCCATCCAGGATGATTGCCTTGTGGATGGGTCCCAATGTCTGGACCACACCTTCCTTTGTCATTAAGATTTGCTGCCTAGCCCATAATTGTAATGGGTGTCTCGGTTCACCCATAACCCAAAGGTCTAACCCATTTTCTTGTCTCTGAAAAGTGTTATAGGCCTTGAGCCATTTTAACTGGTTAACAGCAAATGAAATGAATGCTTGATATTAGACATCACCCACAAAAGGACTAGGATTTATCTCCATTTCTTCTGCCAACACAAGATTGTGCAAATAAAATTCACAGAGTAGGCACTGAACTTTTACTCCATAGAGTTTGCAACATCTTATAAAATCATCTACAGTTTTTAATTCTATAGGTTTTCCTACCTTAACAGCCTTAATTTTTAACTGCAAATATCTTTGTAATAAAAACAAACCATAGTTTTTGGCAGGGAACCTACATGCTAGAACATATATGTATAAAGAATAGAGAGTATCCATTTGATTCCTAACTATTTTTAGTCTATTCCTTACCTTTTCAACTTTATCTTCTACCTTTCGACATTTATCAAAAACTTCTGCCCCTGATGCATTGATGTCCTTTAATTTCTGCTGTAACTCTTGGTATTTATTCTTGGGAATAGTCTCTTCTTCGAGCTTTTGTCTAGCCCTCTGAGCCTGTGCTAGATCCTCTTGGAGGTTTGCTATCTCAAGGTCATTTAAAAAAACATTTTTATTGCAGCCTTGTGCACTTTCGGTTGAGGTAGCTGCGTCTGGAACAGCTGCATGCTATTCCTTGCCTTCTTGAATGGATATGGGCTCAGCTTGAGTCTCCATGTTCTTTTCATTCTAGGGTTCTGTTGGGATGGCTACAACCCCCATTTTCGGGGTTATTTTAGAATTTTTTCCCATTTTTAGAACCCTAATCCTCTGCCTGAGTTGTTTTACTAATTTTTGGAGCTTTTGTCATTCCCTCTGTAGCTTCTCAAGTTCATTTGTCTTCTTCTTCTTCTTGGAAGGAACAACTGTTCCTTTTTCTGTACTTGGTTTCTTGGCTAGGGTTTGTTCTTTAGTGGCCGTGCCCTCACCCAGGCTTGCTTCTATGCTTTCAGTGATCACATTCTCCAGGCTAGGTTCCTCGAGGGAAGTATCCCTAGTTTGTTCTGCCATTTCCTGAGGGGTTTCTTCTTCTGCCTCTTCCTCATCAAGCATCTCTTTAGTCGTGTCCTTGCTGATGACAGAATGTTCCTGCAATTTTTCTATCTCAATATTGAGGTTGAGAGGACTGTAGGGTTTCATATATTCACTCATATTGGCCAAAATTTGGGCCAATTCGTCCTGCTGTAATGGATTCTGCGGTGGGCTTGCATTGGAGGTTACAGGAGGTTTTGCTTCCTCCCTTTCTTCTTCACTGGTATAGTTACTGTCTTCTTCTTCTTGATCTTCTCCTCCTTCAAGTTGCGAGCGTTTCTCTTCTTCCTAATCTTCTCCTCATTCAAGTTGTGGGGGTTGCTCTTCTTCAGAACTAGGTAATTCCATGGGTTGGCTACTGCTACCCTAAAGGCTTCCCAACATTCCCCTGATTCTTCTTAATCTTGAGGAATATCTACGTTTCAGAGGTTCGTTTGCTGTGTTGGTGACTTTTTTTTTGGGGGGTAGGTAAGGTTGTTCCTCCGTCAATTGAGAATACCAATTCTTCCCAGCTAGTCTGTTGTTGGGCAAGACTATAACTAAATATTAATCGAATTAGATAGTGGTGGCTTACTACCATCCCTATATGATGGGATTTCCTTATGCTCCAAGAAGCGTCATGCAGTAAAAAATTTAAAAATGCAGGCAAATTCACAGCGTATTTTTGTTTTAGTACAGCTAATAATTTGAGGTGGCATGGTCTTACCACATCCTTTCTTCCGTCGCATGTAATGTAGCTTTGCACTACTCTGGATAGTTCTGTCCATGGTTCTCTCAGAGTTTCCAGCTGGACTCCTTTTCCTTTGATGATTAGGGTCTGTCCTTCGTCCCGAAACGTGTTCATGGCCTCTTGAAGTTTCACTTTTTTATGGGTCCATATGGGCCCAACTGCTAGTAAACTAGATTCCTCGGAAATTAATGCATCTGTCACTGTTATTTGCCTGCCTCTTACCATAGAATAACTCTCCTGCAAGTTCTGCAAAAAATTGATAGCCACAGTTTCATGGGGCTACTGCAATCGTGTAAGTTATGTAATCCATCTTTCTCTCTCCAGAATTTCTTGTGTAGCGTCAGGGACTATTAGGACTTGTGGCTCACTATGTACTGCTCATCCTCCCATTTCGTCTAAATCCTGCACACTGTTAGTTCTTCATAATAATACACAGAAATGGAAATGGAACAACACCCCATGCATATCATAAAAATATCGTTAAATTTGCTATTTCGGGGAATTGATGAACATAGGGAATTGACCCATATGCAGGCATATTTAAAAGTCACCTGCACCCCCCTGACATATGATAGGTCACCCTCGACCGTCAAATGGATAAGCAACATACTGCAGGTAGTTGTACATCATACAAAGGCATGCATACTTATGATATGATCAAAAAAATGATCGAATTACTGAAATCGAGGCATATTATGAAATCATGAATAGACATGAAATTCTTTGTAATGATTTGAAAATAAGGAAAAGGAAAACTAACATAAATAAAAGTGCTTATGCAGTCATTATTCACTTAAACCATTATGATTGATTCATAAAAAATATTTCATGTATAAAGGTTCAACAAAGGGGTTTAGGATCATAATATCATTTGTAATTAAGATAAGGATATAAGAAAAGGGTTTATAATTTCTATTGAGTTGTGAAAAATATGACTCCAATACCATCAGCAGTGCTCTGTTTCCCATAGGTGTCCATAACCTTGACAAAGTTGATTTTTCACCCTTGGAACCATAATCCTTTATATATGCCTAGGAAAGTGCTTTGTGATGTCATATTGGAGGCCATTGTGCTGGTTTGGGAACCAGATGAATCACAATGCCATTTACCAGGAAGGAGTGAAAGGTGGGCAAGACGACTCATGATGAGACCTCTTGTTCCAAGGAATTTTTATTTTTCTGAGTTGCCCATTGGATCATGTCCCTGATGTGGTGGCTATAATGGGAATGCCACTTCACTGCTTCTTTATGATCATGGTAGGTTGGCTCATGATGAGACCCCCTATCCTCCATCTGACATATCATAGAATTGTTAGTAATCATATAGATATATTTTTTATTTTCTTTTTCTTTTATATAGCACTTGCCTATTTATGTATAAAGGATGGTTCAACACTCCTTAAGTGTAGGGATGGTGGAAGAAGTTTGAACATCTCAATAGAGGAAAGTATGCCCTTATTATTATTCAATAATAAAAGTCAAAGAGAATTATGAGGATTAGGGAAGAACCAACATGATAAAAATAATCAATCAAATTAGATTTAGTGAAAATAAAGATAGCAAAGTGATATAGATAATTGTGTCCTTTCCTTTTTTCTTATCAATACAAAGAAATTTCTTTAAAGATTACAATTTATCTTTGATATGCTGACTCCATTAACCTCTAATTTTTGTGTCCTTGCATAAATTCGTATGTTTGCCTTAAAAGGATCATGACGAATTCACAAAAATTCTCAAAATGTTGTTCTAAGAAAGAAAAATGCGCTCAAAAAGTGTTGTTCCTTAGATGGAACAGTTGTTGTTCCTTAAGAGGAACAACAAAAAAAATCTTCGAAAATGTTGTTCCTTTTGAAAGGAACAACAAAAATAATCGAAGGAAGTGTTGTTCCTTTTGAAAGGAACAGCAAAAACAATCAGTAAACATGTTGTTCCTTTTGAAAGGAACAGCAAAAACAATCCGCAGAAATGCTATTCCTTTTGAAAGGAACATCAAAAACAATCGGAAAAAATGCTTTTCCTTTTGAAAGGAACAACAAAAACATTTAGTGGAAATGTTGTTCATTTTGAAAGGAATAACAAAAACAATTGGCAAAAATGTTATTTCTTTTGAAAGGAACAGTAAAAAGATGAACATGCAGACGCAATTTTCCTTAAGAGGAACGGCTACTGTTCCTTAAGAGGAACAACATGAAAAATAAAATATGTACAAAAAATAGTTCATACAAGAAAAATTAAAAAGAAAACTTATGTACAAGTTTCAGAAATAAAGGAATTATTCATGAATGAGTGCTGAGGAGGAATTATCTTCCTCAGCAAGAATCTGCATTGTAGAATCTCCCCGTAGTTGCTGGTAAAAGGATTCTCTATTAAGCGGTTTATGATAAAGTCGTACTCGATGACCATTTGCTTTGAAAGAATGTCCAGATCCATTAATGGTAGTTAATGTAATGGTGCCATTGTCATTCACTTTCTGTATCTCATAAGGTCCAAGCCATCGTGTCTGGAGTTTCCTGGAAAATACTGAAACCTGGAGTCATATAGGAGTGCCCAATATCCTTCGTGGAAGATTTTATTTTTAATGAGGGCATCGTGCCATTTTTCTCTCTGATGTTGAATTAATGCAGTGTGCTGGAGGGCAGAGAGCCTAATTTCATCTAACTCGTTGATTTGCTGTAATCTGCTGATCTGGGCCTCATTTAAATTCAAACCCACCTCCTGGGTTGTTCTTAACATTTGAATTTCAAATTCTATTGGAAATATGGGTTCTTTTCCAAATACTAATTGATATGGTGAATACCCAATGGTATTCCTCCATGTTGTTTGGAACTGTAATGTTCCAAATTTTGCAACAAGGTAATTGGAACATTAGATTTGCTTTATTTTTAATAAAGTGAATAAAATGGGTGAGGGAGCCCATGTAGCAACCTAAAAAACACTCCTAAGGTGCAAAAAGTCACTTAAGTGGCTTAATTTAGCAGCCCAAAGTGTGAAAAGGGCCAAAAGCAAGTGAGCTAGACCATGGTTGACCCAAGTCAACAACGTACCCAAGAGGGGAAGCTTGCACAAGAAGATTGTGTAGCTGGATGGACGGAAATTTGAAATGAGAGAAACCCTAATGTGAGTGGGGTCCATGGCAATGAAGCATTCCTTGCATAAAAGATGAAGGAGAGCCATTGTTGGGGTTTCATCTTTGGAGAAAGAATTTCAAAGTTGAAGCTTCATTCAACTGAGGGAGCTTGTGCTGTTTAGCACAAGAGCGATTCCTATTTAGGAATGCCCTTCTCTTCCATGGGAGGCCATGGAGAGATTTTTCTTCATCTTTTTTATAGCATCATTTTTCACCCTCATGTGATTGATGATTGTCTCTATGGCCTTGGGCACCCATTCCCACAGACTTGAATAAAATTCATAAAAACCAGTGTTAAAAATCCCATACGCGGGTATGACCAGACTTTTTCGCGTGTATATGCGAGTCCACATGTACTTTTCTGCGTATTCCATTAAAATCATTAAAAATATATATATAAATTCCCTATTTTTGGGCTGGGTTGATGGTTACTCCAGTATTTCAACCACCCCAGTGTTAACACTGGCAAAAGAATCTACCATCGAGAAATTTGAAATGAAGTAAAACTCAAGGCTACATCAAACCACGCTCAGCCTCGTAGCTAGCCCTACGAGGACAGGAGAGGGCTCTCTCCGTCAATCTCGAGAAAATAAGCAATAGGATGCGAGATGACTTACAATAGGAACTGATTTTAGGCTAGTAAAGAGATAGGTATGTTTGATTTTTGGTTTTTTGGGTTTTCGCTGGAGTAATGGGAAAACAAGTTTTGGGTCCGGGGATAAGGTCAGACCTTTGCAGAGATCAAGCTGGGGCGAGGTAGGTGACGATCTTGATGCTTCAAATTGGATTTATGGATAGATAAGACTGACGAGGAGCTGGAGAGGGCAAAGAAGAACTTGGATCCTCTCCAAACAGCTGAAAACATATAGAACTAACCGAATTCAAAGGCTAAGCACTGTAAACAATGGATTCAACCTTAATCACTCATTCAATTTAGTTCAGAAGCATAATGAGACGATGGCATACATTAAACATGAAGAAACTTACAATAAACAAAGGAGAAACATCATCAAGAACAGAACACCACAAGGATCCCAACAAGTGCCGCAAAACCCCTGATCTTTCCTTAGCCAAAATATGAAAAGTATGTACAATAGTATCAAAAGTATCCCAAGAGTCCAACCTCTCCAACCTCTGAAAATGATTGAGAAATTACAATATATAGAGCATCCTAACCCCTTCCCCACCTCTAGGGGTCGAATTCCCTCTTCAGGGATCAGTTTCAACCAATTCTATTCATGGAACTACAATCTAGGCAGCTAACAACTTGCCTCTAAAAGAGTGGAAACTGATCCATTACATGATTTTTTACTCATTTGAGAGTGAATCTTCTAGAAGAGATAAGAACAAGCCAAAGTTACATGCCAAACATGAATTTACATCATAACAACCCAAAAATTCTACCCATAAGCAAAACTGGTCCATAATAGGCGAAATACTGAGCTGGTAGCTGAAAACTCAGAAAAATCTCTAGGTGGGTCGCTCCTGAACTGCGTGGGTCGCTCATGTTCCAGGCTGATTTTGAGGTAGCTCCCGACATCCAAATTGAGCTCATGATAGCTCGTTGGAAAGCCCTCGATGTCTACGTTCCAACCCAAGTGGAATTTTTGAATTTGGAGTTAATTTGACCCTCCAAAACCTCATTCTCCCAGAGGTACTTCCTGCTGGTGCAAAAGGTGGCAGCAAGGTGATTTTCATGGTGTTTTTGAGCTGTTTGACTATCCAGATTTTGTTGAAATGCCAAATTGACTTCAGAGGATGCATAATTTACCATGAAAAATCCAAAAATGTAAAAATCTCCTCTAGCAAGTGTCTCAAAAAAATGCGAGCGCATGAGCGCGCGACCCACGTAACTGAAAACCCTGTTTTTAGACCAAAAAATTTCAAAATGACAAAATTTTCTCCGAATTTGCTCAAATTCGGAGCGAAGACCCTCCATCATGTATCTTGCTCAGTCAATGAAGCCTCGGCAAAAATCCGGAGTGGATCAGGCCTTTTCCGCCATTTTAGTGCTCTCCTGGTGCATGCAGCTCCTGTGGTGAAAACACTGTCTCAGTTGTATGTGTTGGTCTCTATCATGATCCTGTGAATGTACCTGCGCTGATGAAGAAGGCGAGACCCCTTCCACGCCATGTGGAGATAGTACTCACGTTGCTGATGAAGTCAACGAGACCCCTTCCACCCCGGGTGAAGATAGTACTCGTCGTGATGTTGAAACAAAGCTCTGTGGCTTCTCTGATATGTTACCACTACTGGTGCACTGCTATGCTCCATCTCAGTGCATCAACCTCAATGATTGAGTCACTGTTCGACTCCTGCTCCTACACTGACTCTGTCTCTGACATGGCCTAGAACAAGATATTGGCACTATGTATACTGATATAGATGCAGTGAAAACAGAGTTATAATGTATGTTTCAAACACCCAACAAATATCTCCCACTGTCAAAGCACCATAAGGAAACAAACCATGGATAAAATCTCTGTTTTAAATGGATTGGAAAAGGCACAATATCTGTGTTTAAATGCAAGTGAAACTTTGATCAAAGGGAGCGGGCAACTTTCAAAATTTTGAACAAATCTTATCAAAGGGAGCATGGCATCATATGAATGTGTTTGTCCATGAGTAATAACAACAAAGGTGTCAAATGGGCAATGAAACAGAGTTATGAAAACGTGTTATCAATGGGCAATGGGATATAATATGTCAATGAACATCATGGAACAAAGGTCATGACAGTGGTAAAATGGTAATGAAGACCACAGTGGTATAATAGGTGTGAAGACAGTGGGCTTTGAACATACGCGCCAAGGTGGATATAACAATGATATAAGGTGGAGAAAACACTCATAAAACTATCCATACATATATTTCGATTTTTTCCCATTTTTTGGTTGGTTTTCTTGAGTTCAGTTGACTAGGTCTTGTTGCAATTTTTGAAGAGTCTTTCTTGGTTCTTTGAAGTTTTTGTTTGCTGCAAGGTTGTACTATTCTTCTGGGCTGAGTTACTGAGTTTCTTGTCTTATTTTTCTCATATAAATCTTGCTACTAAAGTGGCACTATAAGATTTGGAGCTTTTTTGGAGTTTTTCTTGAAATTCAAAGTTGTTTGGCTTGGTAATTGGATAGTGTTCTTGGTCTCTTCGAGCTCTTCTTTTTATAAAATTCAAAAGCTCAAAAAACATTTTGTTTTTTCATTTGCTTTTGTTTTGCATTTTTGTTTTCATTTTGTTACATCTTTTGAAACTTTGTTGAGATTTCTTGCCTTTGGTTTTTGACTTGATTTTGGAAAGGAATTGTCATTGGTTTCTTCCTCTTGTTTTCAAGCATATTTTGATGTCTTCATATTGAGAGTTTCTACTTTTGGGAACTAGTTTTGTGGACAATCAAAAAGTGATAAAACTGAAGGATCTTTGGGAAATTTCTCTCTGCTTTAGTAGATTTTTCATCTTAGAATTTGCATGCTCTTAGTTATTTGCATCAGGTGCACTTAAGCATTTAGTATTTTTCATAGTTTTTGCGAGTGTGAAGTTTGTTATCTGAAAAGAAAAAAAAATATATAATCTCGTAGAACCCGTGTAGAAATTTCTTTTCATCGAAAGGCAATTACTGCATTTTCATGTAGTTTGGTTTTCATTAATTTCTTTTCTGCGTCACAAAACACCACGAGTTTCATTTCCGTATCCCTTTGACTTAATATAACAGCTGATTAAAATAAGCGCTATAATTTAAAAACAACTAGCAAGTTTTTTATTAAGTGTCATACACCAACTAGCTAGGTTGTAGGGCCTTGGATTAGGTGAGTGGAGAGTTAAATCTCCAAGGCCGCTCAAACAAAAACATAGAAGTTTATTAATTGAGCGAAATCCAACTCCGTTAGGTGGACCGGGAAAGCTCTCCTCCAGAGAGTCAAGCGCGAGGGGAAGTGAAGGCCGAGAAGAGAGATACCCCCTCTCTGATTTGCTGGATCTTGCCTCAAGACCGTTCCGCCCGGCTTCTGGCACGGATTGGTGCCCATAGTTGCCATTCCTAGGTTCCACATAGGTGACTGTGGGGGGGAATACTCGTGGTACCCGAGGCAGATGTCGTATCACTTCCAGCAGTACTTCTGGGGGGTGCCCTTGCGAAGCTTGGGTACTTGTGCCGGCAAAGGCTGTTAGGAGGTTGGTGTAACTGTTTCTATTACCTTCGCTAGTAGGCCTGGGCCATAATTATCCCAGACTACTTTCGGGAGGTCCTATACTTCGCTTTCTTGTATTTTGGTGTCCGGTCCTAATCACCCGGAGCGGAAATACCTGAAGGTTGTTTGCTTGATTGTATCTCAAGGATTTTTTGTAGTGAGTGCTCTTTGCTCCTAGCTTGCCTAGCTTTATACTTTTTTGAGTCTAATTAAAATTTGTTAAAGTGGCTGATCAAGCGCCTCGTCGATCGAGGAGAATCCAGGGGTTATCTTTCGAGAGTACAGAGCCTTCTTCAAGAAGGTGTAGGAGTAACATAGCAGGTGAATATCACCCTGTGGCGTCTGACGCAGTGGAGAGTGATCCTCCACAAGGGATTAAAGGTTTTGTAGTTAGCTCTGGTGTTGGTTCCGAGAGGAGCGTTCCGCTCACCTCGAGAGTCTTATTTCCGGGAGAGTTAGGAATAGAAGTAGAGGAATTACCTAAGTCTCCTCAGTCACTTCCATCTCCTCTTCCTCCTGATTATCCGTTCGTTGTTGAGTACATCGGACCTGAGTCTGAAAGACCAGAAGATCCTCCATATTATTCATACCTTTCGATGGCCACGACTGGGAACGCGGCTTCTGCTGTGAGTGCTGCAGACATTCAGACTCCTGCTTCAGTTGAAGGAGGAGGCACTATTGCTATATCTTCGATTGCTTCTAGTACTACTGTGTTTGGCTCTGGTTTCACCCAAGCACATGCTTCTCAATCTGGTCCCTTTTGTTTTGGAATGCCCACTAGTGGGATTCCTTCATTTTCCTTTTCCGTTGCTGCAGCTGGATCTACACCCATGTCTTCCATGGCTAGTGGATCAGCTTCTTTTCAAGGGTTCCCCTTTGGAACTGGGCATATTCCTAGTTCGAATCCTTCTTTAGGGTCCTTTCCATTTAATTCTTAGACTCAGAGTTTTAACCCTTGGTCTGGTGGTCAGAATTCGACTACTTTTACAGGTTGGAACCCTGTATTCACTACAGCGGGGGCAGGGAATCAGTTTTACGCTGGTCACCAAGGGAATGCTTCTTTCCCTTTGTCGAGTGCTTATCAGACTTTTTCCCCTCTTTCTAATGCCTGGAACCCCTATCAGGGGCTTTCCTCTTCATTCAATACTTCAGGAGGGGGAACTGGTCCGGTCTTTGATAACCCTGTGTTGGGAGGAGGTTCTTCTCCTTTTTCTACGAGTTATTTCTGGCAACCTAGTGCCTTATCAAATCCAGGGTATTATTTTCAGGATGTAAGGAATTCATCCCATCAAGGATGGAATCCTCAGGCTCCGCCTCGTTTACCTTTTCTGGCAATGTTAAACTTGCCAGATCTGTCGAAATTGACGAATGATCCGATCCGGTATAGTTCGGGGTGGCCTTCGGTTCCCACCAAACTTCCTTCAGACATTCCAAAGTTTGAAGGAAAGAATGGAGAAGATTTGACTGATCACATCACCACCTTCCATTTATGGTGCTCTTCTAACTCCCTGATCGATGATTCGATTAGGTTGAGATTGTTTCAACGCACCTTAACTGGAAACGCTGCCAAGTGGTATATTGAGTTAACTGGGGGCAGTTTTGCTACATTTGGAGATCTGGCTGTTACATTTCTAAATCATTTCCAGTTGCCTGTCCGTTATGACGCCGGCACTTAACTCCTAGCTAATTTTAAATAGGATGACGCAACCCATATTTCTGACCATATTCAGGAATGGCAGAGAAGGAAGAGGCTTATTAAAGCTCCTATTCCAGAAGAATTCCTTTTGGAATGGTTTCTGAAATCTCTGCAGTCAGACATTTCTAAAGATGTATCCCTGTCTGGGGTATTTTCTGAGGAACAGGCTATTTTTAGGGCCCAGCAGCTGGAACTGATATATTCTCAGTCTGGAGTCCTTCATAAATATTTGCCCAATGCTCCTCGCTCCAAATTATATTTATCCAAGACTAAGCCTGGTCCTCATGGTGATGGACTTATTGGGTCGATCAATAGTGGTGCAGCTAACCTGCTTACTCAATTGCATCAGTTGTCTATACAATCTGCTCCTTCTGGTCAGGTTGTGCCTGCTGAGTCATCACCTTCCTAATCTTTGTCAGTAAATGCCATCCAAACTTCCGATCCCAAAGGAAATCAACAATCCGAAGGGAAGAAGAAGGGACGGAATAATAAAAAGGGCAAGACTGGGAAGGGTAATGCGAATAAAACCAACAAGCATGTTGGTGAGGGTACAAAGGATAAAAACAAGGTGAAGTTTCCATGCAAGTTATGTGCTGGAGACCATCTTACTCACCTTTGCCCTAAAATTCAAGATACGTAGCACTTTTTAGCTCAGCAGGGTTCTTCTAGTTCCCAGGCTATGTTGACAAACCCTTTTCCCCAAGGGCAACAGCTAGTTGTTGGCGCGAATCAAAATACTGGGGCTTCCTCTGGGGGCACCCAGGAAGGGGAAATTCCATCAAACATATACATGATGAGTGCTCACGTGGATGTCGCTACGAGATCCCCTGATTATGGTGAAGAAGAGTCTTCGAAAGCTAAGGGTGCTCTTGATGCTACTGAGCCACTTCATATTACGAGGCCTACTATTGACCCTATACCTCGGATGCCAAAAGCATCTACTAAGCGTACGACGATTAATCCAAATGCTAGGGCTGCCCAGAGCTACTCTATTGTGGAAGATCTGATGCAGAGTCCTTATGCCATGTCGGCTCTTGAGGTGCTCCAGTCTTGTCCGGCTCAGCGCAGTGCTCTGCTCACTGCTCTTGGGGCTGTCGATCCAAAAAACTCTCTTATGATTACTTTCGATATGACTAATTTTAAAAAGAGACTCCCCCATCATATGGCTTTTCATATTAAATCATCGTACCATAAATGAAATATTTTTTAGACGGTCATTGATGAGGGTGCTTCCACATGTGTGATGTCTCTCACATGCTGGAAGGGAATTGACTGGAATGTTTCCATTCATAATTTTTCTCATCATGCTGATGGCTATTCTCATGTGTATCTATGGTATTGTCCCCGCTGTTTATCCGTATGTGCCGAAAACTGTGGAATATAGGAAGAGATAGTTGATGCAAGCTTGGACTACAACCTTTTGTTGGGGAGAAAATGGATTTATGAGATGGATGCCATTGCATCTTCATTGTTTCTGATTATTTGTTTCCCTCACGAAGGGAGGATTGTTACAGTGGATCAACTGGACTATCCTCCTGTAGACCCGAATGCATCTATTGACTCAACTATTCCAAAGTTGGATAATACCAAGGTGCCTGTTTAAACTTTAGGGGTTGGAATGTATTCTTCCTTGATGGGTACTTTTGATATTCCACCTCCTACGGTTCATATAAATGCAATTTCGTCCTCTAGGGCTCCTCTTCGAAGAGAGTTCTTCAGAACTCATTATTTTTCGTACCTTGACCTTTCCCTTCCCCAATGCCATTAGCAGAAGGTCAAGTGTGGTGAAATGAATTTCAATGTTCAAGAACAGACTTCTTATCAAATATATCAAGGATTACAGAGGTGCTTAACCCTCCTCTTTCACCGGAAGAGTTGGATGGAGATGTGGCTCCGGATTGGACACTTATTTCTTCTTCTGCCCAGGATTTCCTTGATACCACTCCTCCATCTGAAGAGGCCATCCTGGAAGTTATGAATGGTATAGATAGGCTGTGGGATGATTTGCATTATCGGTCTTACTTTTTACCTGATTTGAGCAAAGTTGAAATGCGTTTTCCAAGTCCTCTGTCTCCTGGTCATGTTCGCCCAGTGCTGAACCCTTTAGCACCAACACAGGTATATGCTGAAGGGAACATGGCTGTGATTTCTCCAACTATCCCGGTGAACATCTCTAGGGATCCCAATTTTATTGAGAATGTATTCATCGGAGCTGAATTTTCCCCTGAAGAGATTCAGATTTACACCGATCTCTTTAAAGAGTATAGGGATGTATTCACTTGTTCTTATGAGGAAATGCCTAGTATAGACCCATCTATTGTCCAGCATGAGATCAAGACTTACGAAAACGCTAAGCCTGTGAGGCAAAAATTTCGTCCGGTCAATCCTAGGAAGGCAGCAGCTATCAAATCTGAGGTGGAGAAGCTGCTCAAGGTGGGATTCATTTTCCCTGTTCCTTTGACTGAATGGGTTTCAAACCCTATTCTCGTAGATAAAAAACAAGGAACAATTCGAGTTTGCATTGATTTCAGAGACCTTAATAAAGCATGTCCTAAAGATAATTACCCCACACCATTTATAGATCAGATCATCGATGAGTGTGCTGGTAATGAAATTTTCTCCTTCATGGACAGTTTCTCCAGATATAATCAGATTACTATCCATCCTGAAGATCAACATAAGACTGCCTTTATTTGTCCCTGGGGTACTTTTTCTTACAAGAAGATGCCTTTTGGTCTTAAAAATGTTGGGGCTACGTTTCAGTGGGCCATGTCATCCGCCTTCCACAACATCAAACAGATTATTGAGGCATATTTGGATGATTTAGCTGCTCATTCTCGAAAGAGGATGGATCATCCTGCTCACCTCCATCAAATATTTTAACGATGTCGTTTCTACAAGATTAGGTTGAATCCGAACAAGTGCGTTTTCGTGGTTACATCCGGTCGGTTATTGGGATTCATTGTGTCTAGGGAAGGGATTAGGGTAGATCCATTCAAGGTTGAGCCAATACTTCGGTTGCCTCCCCCGTCCTCTATTCGTCAACTTCAAAGTCTACAAGGAAAGGCTAATTTTCTTCGGAGATTTATCGTAAATTATGCTGAATTTACCAAGGGATTTATGAGATTTTTGAACAAGGGAGTTCCATTTCTTTGGGATGACTTTGCTCAACGCTCATTCGATACTTTGAAAAAAGCATTGACCTCTACTCTTTTATTGAGTCCACCTGATTATATCAGGGATTTCCTTTGGTATCTTGCAGCAGCAGAATCTACTATTGGTATGGTTCTAGTTCAGGAAGATGATGCTCTTGCAGAGCATGTTATATACTATCTTAGTTGAGGATTGGTAGGTCCTAAGCTCTGGTATACTCCGATAGAAAAGTTAGCTTTAGCAGCTGTTCATGCTGTGCAGCGACTCCGGCATTATATTCTTCTACGAAAAAATTATGTTTTGGCAGCAGCCAATCCATTTCAGTTTGTTCTCAGTAGGCGAGTGATTGGGGGCAAATACAATAGATGGATTATGATTTTGCAGGAATTTGATCTTGAGTTTATGTCTGCCAAGTCCAAGAAATCATTGGTTTTCGCGGAATTGATCTCCGAGTTTCCCTGTGGGGAAGAGATAGTCTATGATGAATCCTTCCCAGATGAAAATTTGTTTCTTATCTCTCCACAAGATCCTTGGTACGGAGATATCATAGTGTATCTTCAGACTGCGAAGTTTTCCTCTACTTTTTCGAAATATAAGCGCCGTAAGTTGCGTCACTTGGCTAAGAATTACTTGATCATTGGTGATGCTTTATACCGTCGAGGGGTTGATTCAATCCTGAGACGCTGCTTAACTCTCGAAGAAGCTGAGGCTGTGCTAAATGATTGCCACAGTGGAGCTTGTGGTGGTCATTTATCTGAGCTTGCTACAGCCCAAAATATCTTGCATGCTGGGTACTTTTGGCCTTCGATTTTCAAAGATTGTACGGAGTCGGTCAAAAAGTGTCATCCGTGTCAAGTTTATACTTGAAAAATGCGCGCTCATCCAGCTCCGCTTTTTCCATTCATTACCATCAATCCCTTTTCAAAGTGGGGTATTTATTATACTACTTGTAACCTGCTTTCGGCTAAAGGTCACAAGTACATTATTGTAGCAGTAGACTACTTTACGAAGTGGGTCGAGGCTATGCCTACTTTTGGGAATGATGGCGAGACTCTAGCTCTTTTTATTTTCAACCAGGTTATTGCTCGTTTTGGTATTCCTAGAGAGATTTTCACTGATCATGGTAGTCATTTTCAGAATAGCATGATGGCTGAGTTGGCTCTAAAATTAGGTTTCCGGCAGGAGCATTCATCTCCGTATTATCCTCAAGCCAATGTGTGGGGTGGAAGCTGACAACCTTGAAGAAAATCTTCAAAGGGACCAGGTAGTGCTCGATCCAACTGCATATTATGCTATATCCTGCACTTTGGGCATATAGGACATCAGTGAAAACTGCAACTGGCTTTACTCCGTTTCAGCTAGTGCACGGGTTGGAATCTGTATTTCCCATTGAATGTGAGATTCCTTCTCTTAAATTAGCTGTTGAACTTCTTCCTCACACTTCTAGTCTTGAAGAACGGCTCCTTCATCTAGAACATCTCGATGAGCAGCGTCGGGATGCCGCCATGATGAATGAAGCGCATAAAAACCGAGTTAAAGTTCAGTACGATAAGGCGGTCAAACCTAGGGTTTTTTTGGAAGGTGATCTTGTTTTGGTCTGTTCATATGATATGCGGGGGCGTGGTTGTTTGCGTGGTATCTCTGATTTATTAAAAATTCCTTAAAAAGGAGCATAATTGGTTGGATTTGAAGAATGAGTTGGCGGAGCTCAGAAATGGGCTCTATTTGAAAAAAGTACTATGCCTAGGCTTTGGCCTAGCATATTGATTTTTTTAAATATGTTTTTTTGTTTTTTTACATAGCTGAGTTCTCAGTTCTTGATGTGATTATGATGCATTTGATCTGCTTTGGCAGGTTGTGTTGGATGTCATGAGTCATTTTGGTTTCGTTGATGGTGCTAGTAGACATACCCAGAACTTGGCTTCAAAGTAAGTCATTATCCATCCTGGGTCACAAGAAAGATCAAGAGGTAATCGTATTGGTCCTGCCTTAATGAAGAGTAGCACAATACATCAGCTTATTTATATACTCTACTCAATATCTGGGGTGTTGATCTTCAAGTGGCTTTGGACTCTCAACTGGTGGTGTCGCAGTTGAACAATACTTATCGGGTTCGAGATCCATTTTTACTCCAGTTGTTCTTGAGGGTACGTTTTTTACAAAGATCATTTCAATTTTTAACTTTCATTCATAGTCCTCGAGATGACAATTGGATGGCAGACTCATTAGCTAATCAAGCAATTGATTGGCATATTAATCATTCCATACAATAAAATTTAATCATTAAAAGCATCATACATTTTTATACATTTGTCACATCACATCAAATAATCACTGTATATATATCATCAGAATGTTAAAAAAACTATACAAAATTTGGATCCATAAGTCATACGAAAAATTGGGCTTATGCCCGATCATGTTCAGTCTTAAAAAATATACAGTCATCTAATATGTCATATCTATCTACTCCTGAGGTCCCTGCCTAGAAGTTGTGTTCCTATAGAACACGATCGCGGTGGAAACTCAGCGGAATAACCGTACCCAGTCACGGGGTACTCCTACCACCCGTCTTTAGATGGCTTCAGGCAGATCTTCCACTGTAGCCATAGGTACTTGGCGGGTTAACCCCTCCAAGTTCCTTTGTACAGCCTGGAGGGTCCTGTCTGGATCTACTGTATCCGCCTCGCCTCTGCGACGCTTATGTCGTGGGTAACCCTTAGGTCGAACTGGTCCAATATCTGTATCATGATCACTATAAAATTGTAATTCATCTTGAACCCAATCAAAAACATGTTTGTTTTCCACATTTTTTCATACATATTGAAAAAATTCAAAAAAAATTATATAAGTCAAAAAATTGCAAACTTACCGACTGTACCCCATGCCACGCCTGGTGGAAGGACAAGGTCTGGATCGCCTCGGAAATCCATCCCAGCATAGGGATAGTCTTCCACAGCGATGATTTTTTCTCCCCACCAAAGGAAGAACTCATCATCCCAAGTGGTTTGGGGAACTTCACTTCCCCCCAATCTCTTCATCAAGTCAGCCCATCGGGCAATTCTTGGGTCTCTCGGGCTACTGCTAGAAGAGATCACTTTGGGTCTCAGCCTAGGAATCTTCTCGAAGAAGAATGTCATCAAGATTGTACCATATCCAAAATGTTTTGTCTTTACTTTTTGGATAGAAGTCAATTGTTGCTTCATGTTCATCAGTAGAGTTGTGCACCAATCATATAAATGAGCTAAGCATTCTAATGCTATACTCATTTGAGTCCTGGATGCCTGGTGTAGGGAAGCAGATCTTGCCACCCTGCCAATGGTAAAAAGGAGAATTTTCATGTGCAAGTCTCTTAAATCTTTGATAGCTATTTGAGTTCCAACTTTCTTGGAACCCTCTACGCAGTAGACGTGGACGTAATCTTCCACGGTAAGCCCTCCCAAAGGCTTGCCATGTAAGTCTACTGGCTCCCCCCTCCAGGAGAGTCCAGTAATAAAATAGATACCTTCCACCTCGATGCGTATGGGCATTTGATCTATTATGAAGCAGTCTTCTTCCGGTTCCCAATAGTTCACAAGCATTTCGAGCAACCGGACATTACTCTTCATATTTGGCATTTTGAAAAACTTGAGCAATCCACAATTTCGAAGAATATTGAGTGATACTTGGTCCTGCATGACTTCATTTTCAATGGCATTGTGTTCACGCTCTCTCCAAGATATAGTCATCCTGCAAAAATTCAATAATTCGTTCATTAGCTATGTGTTTTTTCATTTTGGGTTGTGCATACGCGACTTTCTTTGTGCACAGTCGTGTATATATGCAACTTGGTCATTATAAACCCGTGTATGTGCAAACCCGTGATTTTAAACAAATGGTTCTATGGTGAAAATTCCTAATTTTTAACTTATGAATCGAAAAAATGAATAACAAGGATGAATTAAGAGCATACCTAACAAATTCGGTGAAGTTTGATGGTCGATTGCTCCTATTTTGACCAAAGAGGCTTTTTCTCCAGAGCACTTTTTCCCAAATCAGCAATGTAACAATGAACCAAATATGAGGTAACTTGTGTATTTATGCCCAAAATTGAAAATTTTTTGCAAAAATTTTTTATGCTTATTTTTTCAATCTATCTTAAGCTGCATAACCCGGATGCTTGGAAGTGCCCAGATTGGTATATTTTCAGGTACATTTTGATGAACTCAAGATTTTTTCCGGTTTTTGATCCATGACTACTGACCCGTCATGGCAGGTATATGATCTTCACTGGCATATAGGTTAGGGAATCGACTTTCTGTTGCATTTTGCATACTAGCCTCCATTCTGATCACTTTCCATATGGTCGATCCCATCAGGTCATGAGTATTACACCCATTTCACTTGCTGATTATTTAATCATGACTTGGTGGTAGAGCCTTCCTTTACATGGGCTTCGTAGTTAGTTCCTCGCTATCACTTGTTGCCCATGCTGCGTTTTATGTAGGCTCGGGAGTCCTCTTTAGTTCTGCCATGACTTATGTGTTGAAACTTCATTCTTCTTCTTCTCCACTATCATTTTTCTGGCTATTACCCTAGAGGCTCCCTGGTGTTGTTGAGTTGTATTACTGCATTGCATATTGGCTACTTGTTTATCCTGGCCTTTAGCCGGCTTCATTTGGACTCAATGTTTAAGCCAAATTTTGACCTTGACTGTCTGTACAAGTTAACCATTGCATGCACTTGGTTATCGCGACTTGACACCCTTTTACCCATGGATGGAACACTCCTCTGAGTATTGGTTACCAGTTTCCGCCACCTTGCATTGAGCATAGGATCATTCCAATCCCAGAAACTAGTGCATATGTTTCTTGATACTCGTTCTATCCATTGTACCATAGCATTCTTTTATTCTTTTTCAGGCTTATTATATGAAAAAGACAAAAAAATCAAATATAACTAAAAGAGCGAGAACAGGATATAACTTTGTAATTTGATGGCAGTACAGTGTCAGTTTGTTGCCCTTGAACAAAGCATATACACTTATATTTTTCCTTCATTTGGGATGGTTTTAGTTTTGACCTAGGTTCAGCCTTTGCCTTGTTTCATTAGTCAGTCCTCCACCGGTTGGTTATCTCTTCCAATCATATGGAGAGTTTGTTTTGCCTCTTGCATAACAAATTTATACATTGTCACTTTTTACTACCATGGTCATCAGGAGTCATGCTTTTGTTCAAGGGAAGTCTAACCAGAGTCAGCCATTCTGCGGTGTCTCTTGACTCATTATTCAGTCAGCCTTCCCGGTTTTGTCAGTATCTTGTTCTATCACATCAGATGTTTTGGTCTTCTGCTCGTGTTGGTTTAAGAAGGTTTTCATTGACTTCTTGTTGGCGGGTTTGTCTCTTATCGACTACGACACATTTCTCTGAGAGCAAACCTAGAGCCGCACCCTGGCCCTATTTCCATCATTGATAGGTGACCTTTTGCTCAGCATTTGATCATGATTATGGGTCTTTTATTGAGTGGTTTCCCCTGTGTTCGACGTCAGCATACATTATCACACTTGGGATTCGTGCAGTACCTTGATTTTCATTTGACCCTATTGGTGGATTTCTCGCCTCTGTTTCATCTTTCATTATTGGTTGGTTCAGAGGGTTTCTTCCGTGCGCTAGCTTCATCTTGTGCATGTCGGAAACGTACTTCAGTTTGGTCCTGTCACTCTACTTTGTCCGATTCCTTCCAAATCTTGGCCTGCGGGTTACACTCACGCTGGACTGATGTGGGATACCTTAACGCCTTCCTTCCAGCAGATCTTTTCCCATCGACTCTGACTCATTGCTCTGGGAATAAGGTCTAGAGTCTTTTTGTTAGTACCTTAGGGTTTGCAGTCCTCAGTGGCAGAATCTTCGCTATCGACAGTGGGGATTCATCATTGCCTCCTGATTGGTAGATTCTTTCAAGTGTTCGACTTCAACTCATTCATTCGCACTTGTTATATTGTACTGGGGCACCTTGACACTCATTTTCATTATTGGTGGGTTATCTCATGTTGGTTAACGGTACACATTATTGACCGGTAATCCAACGATTTCTCACATGGTCGACTTCAGCTCATTTATTCCCATTGTGTAGAATTGTGCCATAGTGATCAGTGAAGACCTCGGGTTGCATCAACATTTCTCAGTTCACTTTTGACAGTCCATTCAGTTTCTGCCAGTGATGTCGTTCACCCTGATATGTTGCAGTGTCAGTACAGAAACATCCTATATGTTGGCTCCCGAGTTGCGTGATTGTACCATGTATTCCACCTTTTATGATTTGGTACTTGGAGATTCAGTTACTTATATGATCAGACATCTAGTTTCAGCATCATTAATCAGCTTTCTATATGTGATACTTAGACATTGATTCTGAATTGTACTTCCGGGCCATGCTAAGATGATTCATTGTGTACTTTCAGTTCAGCTATACTTGTATACATTTTAGATCTATTCTGATCTTTCAATATCATGTATTTTTGACTGAGCATGGGTATGCCCGCCTTAGCATGAGTTGACTCTCTGTTTTCTTTCATTGGTTTTTGGCAGACTGAAATCTGGTGAAGTCCTCTCTTGTCCTTGCGAAGTTCTTTCTATGTGCATAATACATTTCAGCCATCATGTACCCCTTCTAACCTCATATATTAGGGGGCATCTGTTATAGCATCATTTTTCACCCTCATGTGATTCATGATTGTCTCTATGGACTTGGGAACCCATTCCCACAGTCTTGAATAAAATTCATAAAAAACAGTGTTAAAAATCCCATACGCGGGTATGCCCAAACTTTTCCGCGTGTATACGCGAGTCCACATGTACTTTTCCACGTATGCCATTAAAATCATTAAAAAATATATAAAAATTCCTTATTTTCAGGCAGGGTTGATGGTTACTCTAGTAGTTCAACCACCCCAGCACGTGGCCAACTGTTTCCAACTAATTGAAACTACTTTGAGGGAGTATAAAAGCCCCTCATGTGTATGGCCTAAGGGAGAGAGAAATTTTATAGATATTATACTCTGTTGGAATCCCAATTCAAGTCTGAATTCCCGTGCCTCTTGCACTTTCCCAGATTTTAACAGGAAACCCTTGTTTCCTGGAGATGTTCATTAGTTTATATGCCATCTCGAGTGCACAAGTCTTGAAAGTATCTTAGCGAGACAAGGGCGGGACGGATCTGGACAATGGTCTGTTCGAAGATCGTGGAAGGATTCAGGTGATCTCTCCACTTTTTATTACTGTACATGCTGTTCATAATGAAGAAGAACCATCTTGTTCCTGAAGTCACGTGTTAACATCTACTTATATATGTGAAAAGGTTATTATTTAAGCATTCATTATTGTTTACATGATGTTTCACATGGTTTTCACTGACATTTAGGGTAATTATATGTTGTACAACTAGATTTCCGTGCACATTTATTCTTGGTTTTCAGGTTAAGGAGGAAGAAGGGTTGCTGGGGGTTTGGACCCCGCGGGATCTACATCAAACGTAGGATTACGAGTGAGTTCTACTATCAATGTTATCTAGTTTTTAGCATACAAGTGTGGTTGTGTGAGTCCTTCTTGAATAGCATGCCCTGATCTGTGGAGGTTTTGACCCAACAAACCTCTAGGGTGTTTTTCCCCGAAACAATCTTCCTCACATCTTGGCTTGAGGCCAAAGCATTCATTTGCAGCTACTTCATTATTCTTGCAGCACAAAACGTTGGAGTTGTTGGTGTTGCAGTGAGGGATCTTCATCATCTCATTTCGAGAGCTTGTTTTGTAGAGGAGGAGCCATCTCTTTAACTAGGAAATCAGCAAAGGAAACCGCAGAGCTGATATTGCTATTTTGGCATTGGGCCATATGTTTCTTCTCATGCTCAGCGCAGTCTCCTTCCCTTACATCGTTATCTTTAGAGGTGGCATGCACAAAGGGTTCATTTTGTGCACTAGAGAGTGCAATCTTTAGTAAGGGGATCAGCCCCTTCAATTTGGAGATCATTGGAGGAGGTACCATTGTTTATTGCAGCATTTACTTCCTTCTCTCATGTTTTATTATATTTGAGTTGCATCAGATACACTGCAACTCCGACAGTTTCCTGTTTAATGTATTTTAGCCAGTCCCTTGGAGGATTGTTGTAATAATGTTTTCTGGGGTTGAGATCTTGCTCCCCCATCCTTATTTGAGCACATATTGTTATATCATCTCATATATATAAGTTTGCAGTCATTTTCCCTCATGGACTGTGTAGTGATAGAGTTGTTGGGTTATGTAGTAGTGTATTCTCTTGTTTTATGTACATTTTCCCTTGAGGTTGATTTAAGCTCACCTTGAGAGGCATTTTCCTCAAGGAATTTGTATTATATTTTTTGGTAAAAAATATGTATCAGATTTTCACTCTTCTTACATTACATGAGGCATTATTTCACTACTGTTACATATTGAAGTTTTAATACTGCTAAAGGTTCTCTCATTAAGCATTATTTCGGTATACTTGTTATTGGGAGATCTGAATAACCCCCTTAGGGTTATTTCTTTGAGCTTATATTCTGTAGAGAGTTTGTATCAGATATATTCTAAGGCATCCCAAAACTGGATTGCCTTATTTTCACATGGGCTTCCTTATACAGCGTTCTCTTGGACACTGTTGCAGAAATTCCTTGAAGGGAAATATTAACTTTTGACAAGTTATATTGGCAGAGTCTGCTAGTGGGCCAGGTAGCCTCTGGATCTCATCCTTCCTTGTGAAGGTGACATATCTAGTAAATGCCCCTACAGTCAATCTCTAAAATAGTTCAGTGTTGATTGTTAATACTCATGGAATTGGAATATTGGAATATCTTAAGATATTCCCGATAGAGCAGAAAGTTCCATATTTGGAACATTATAGTGGTATCAAAGCTTTGAACTTGGCTCAGCCTGTGAATTTTGAATTTCAGAGGAAGAAGAGGTCAAAATGATGCAGAGGATGAGATTGATCTCATTAGTTTTGGGGTCCAGCAAGAACCTCTCCAAGGAGGTTGCGGAAATAGAAGAAGGAGAAGAGGGAGGACAATGCACTTCCTATTCTCACACATAAATAGAGAAGAAGCATGAAGAGGCACACACCAGTGCTATCTTTATTATGAAGGAGTAGCCTTCATCTCCAATAAGTGAGGCAACCAACACATTTGGGGAAGAGACTCTTCCATGCACACAAGACCCTTCCAAACTTTACCAACATATGCAAGAGTTTTCATTTCCTGTAGGTTCAATACATGCCATGAGGGATTGCATGCCATGGCAATTTGATTGTATAGAGAAGGAGACTTTAACTGCGCTATTCCATTGTGAGGAAAGGAACCCTCATCATCCTCATGCACTATTGATGAGCCATGTATCATATGTGAAGGGGGGGGGGGGTTAGAAATTTTTTTCATGAAGGAGATTGCATTTCAATGTCCCATGAAATGAAAAAAGAGATATATATTTTGGGACAATGGTAGCTCTTGTGATAGAGGTACCAAGTGGCAGGATACTTACACCAAAGAGCAGAGCCTTATGGATGAAGTGTGCCCAGCAGAAATGTGGTGGATCCATAACCCACAGGTCCCAAGATCATTTCACAATTATTTCTCTTGATGAACAAAGAGGATAGCATGGGTGGATCATGATGGGATGGAATTTCTCTTATCACTCATTATGTTCCCATTTCAGATTGAGTATGGTGGAAGTATGGAGGAGCAACAAACATGCTTGTTGCTCAGATTTTGTTTGGATGTTGTGGGAGAAAGAGGAGGCACTAGCATGGTGCAAGGGGATTGCTCTTTGATCTTGGATGCCCAAGCAGCACCTTCTTCATGGGAGGGGCTCTACATTTTCAGCAACATGATGAGAGGAGTCTTTGGCAAGATTCATGTCAAAGAGGGGAGCTTTGAGATGACAGTGGCCCAACTCCAAAGGCCATCAGCACTGTCACTTGAGAGCTTGGATTACTTGCCGGAGTGTTCTCAAAGCCACTTCACAAGTGATGTACTTTGGAGGCATGTAGGTGATGAGCATGAAGGAGTAATGGAGGAGAGCACTCCTTACTACATTTTGACTTTCTTGGCTTGGTTTCACAAGCACAAGAAGAGGGATCTACATGCAGTATTTATGGGTTCTTCTTTCATGCATTTTCATGCATATTCTTCATTGATGGAGGAGTCCACTTGGGAGGGCATCCTAATGGATTTATATCAGCATATGGCTAGATGCACAACCCAAGAGATGATGAGATGGTTGGCACAACCACTCCCCTACTATGTTGCAGTAAGGGGGACTTTTCACTTGAGCCATTTGAGCTCAAAGGCCAAACTACATGATAAGAGAGGTAACTATTTGTTACATGCTTTGCACTCTCTTATCTTTATGAGCAGCATATCAGATTAAGAGGGGTCCTTCCTTCTTTCACATTGTGTTTTTTTGTACATATGGTTCAGTGCAGTAAAGGTGATGGCTATTTTAGTATTGGATTGTGGGGGAAAGCCACATGGGTTTTGGTGTGCACCTTTAGCACCAAAGTATGTTTTCATTTTCACATCTTGCAGGATGAATGTGGCAGAAAACAAGTGGCTGAAAAGACACTTGTTGCATCATATATTGAGGTAGGCTAATGATGCCCTGCACTGGTTCCATACATGGAACTATATTTCACCTCCTTGCTCTCATGAGTTTATGCTTCCATATTTTTCTAGTAGAACGCTGTTCAAATGAAGAACTATTTGGAAGGGGGGGAAATAAATTGAAGATGCCCATTGGGAGTATGATTCTCCCTAATTTTCATGTTGTATGTTTCAGGAGAAACAATGGGCAGCCCATGATTGCCACTTGCTTCATCTCTTTCCTTCATGTTGGAGGAGCTATTTTGAGAGTTTGAATTTTTGGGAGAGGCACTTCATGGTTTTTATGTTTGATGGGGTGGCTTGGGTCTCTTTTGAAGACCATTTCATTCCAGCCATATATCATCAGTAGCCCCATATGTATCATGAGGAGGGAGAGACTCATTGGGTGGATGTTCCCTTTGGGAGAGAAGACCTCCATTATTTTTGTAGCACATGCTCCAAGGGGAATATGGGAGATGATATGGTCACCATTTTAAGCTATGTGTTTTCTCATGAGGTGAACCATATGATTGTTTGGATGCCATATGATGATGAATTCCAACTCATCACATATGAGATGATATTGGTCGGCTTGATTTGCAGTGTTGGAGGAGAGATCCTTGAGGATCTAAACTTCATCTTTCCTCTTGAAGGCGACACTATTGTAGCCCAGGTTCAACTTTCACTCCACATTCATCATAAGTGGAGAAGAGGACAGCTTGGGGTAGGCTATGAAGCTTACCAAGTTCAAAAATTCAGCCCACCTATTTCTCATGAGCACAAGGTGGAGGAGTACTTTCAGGAGTTGCCTAGTTGAAAGGTGACTCATTTTGCTTGGTTGATTGCTTGGGGGATGGAGGATCTACATGAGGATATTTCAGACTCCATGCCTTGAGTGGAGGAATTATCTTCTAGTCCATCCTTGCTCTTGCTTGAGGACAAGCAAGTTTTGGGAGGGGAAGACTATAATGTTCCAAATTTTGCAACAAGGTAATTAGAACATTAGATTTGCTTTATTTTTAATAAACTGAATAAAATGGGTGAGGGAGCCCATGTAGAAACCTAATAAACACTCATAAGGTGCAAAAATTCACTTAAGTGGCTTAAGTTAGCAGCCCCAAGTGTGAAAAGGGCCAAAAGAAAGTGAGCTAGACCATGGTTGACCCAAGTCAACAACCTACCCAAGAGGGGAAGCTTGCACAAGAAGATTGTGTAGTTGGATGGAGGGAAATTTGAAATGAGAGAAACCCTAATGTGAGTGGGGTCCATGGCAATGAAGCATGCCTTGCATAAAAGATGAATGAGAGCCATTACTGGGGTTTCATCTTTGGAGAAAGAATTTTGAAGTTGAAGCTTCCTTCAACTGAGGGAGCTTGTGCTGCTTAGCACAAGAGCGATTCCTGTTTAGGAATGCCCTTCTCTTCCATGGGAGGCCATGGAGAGATTGTTCTTCATCTTCCTCACATCTTGGCTTGAGGCCAAAGCATTCATTTGCAGCTACTGCGTTATTCTTGTAGCAAGAGATGTTGGAGTTGCTGGTGTTGCAGTGAGGGATCTTCATCATCTCATTTCCAGAGCTTGTTTTGTAGAGGAGGAGCCATCTCTTTCTCTAGGAGATCAGCAAAGAAACCCTGAAGCTGATATTGCATATTTTTGCATTGGGAAGTATGTTTCTTCTCATGCCTGGCGCATTCTCCTTCCCTTACAACATTATCTTCAGAGGTGGCATGCGCAAAGGGTTCATTTTGTGCACTAGAGAGTGCAATCTTCAATAAGGGGATCAGCCCCTTGAATTTGGAGATCATTGGAGGAGGTATCATTGTTTATTGCAGCATCCACTTCCTTCTCCCATGTTGTATTATATTTGAGTTGTAGCAGCTACACTACAACTCTGGCTTTTTCCTGTTTAATGTATTTTAGCCAATCCCTTGGAGGATTGTTGTAATAATGTTTTCTAGGGTTGAGATCTTGCTCCCCCATATTTATTTGAGCACATATTTTTATATCATCTCATATATATCAATTTGCAGTCATTTTCCCTCATGGACTGCACAGTGATAGAGTTGTTGGGTTATGTAGTAGTGTATTCTCTTGTTTTATGTACATTTTCCCTTGAGGCCGATTTAAGCTCACCTTGAGAGGAATTTTCCTCAAGGAATTTTTATTATGTTTCCTGCTACAGATTATGTATTATATTTTCACTCTTCTTACATTACATGAAGCATTATTTCACTGCTATTACATATTTAAGTTTTAATACTGCTGAAGGTTCTCTCATTAAGCATTATTTCGGTATACTTGTTGGTGGGAGATCTGAATAACATTATAGTTTAAAGGTATGGAGGGGAAGTGGTTTGGAATGGCGGGGAATTTATATATGTAAACTTTATTATAAAGTTTAGGGGTAATGGCAGGGAATTGGTTATGTTTAAATCGCATCGAATTTAGATAAGACTTTTGCAATGCGATTATGTGATCAGATGGGGAAAAAGGGGTTTTATAAAAGAACAAATTAGACTTTAATAACATAAAGTTTAAGGGAAAGGTGGGAAAAAGGGGAAGGGTTAGGGTATAGAGGACTTTATTCACTTAGGCATAATTTTCAATCCAGAAGTTAGTTTTGAGAGTGTAATATACCGTTGGAAATATATTTCCAGGATATTTCTACTGAACATACTTAGAACATGATTTAGTGCTGAAAATGCTATGGAAAACTTCTCTGAAAGGTTGGGTGGTGACTTTGTGGAGATATCAGCTTCTGAAATGTGACTTATTACATATATGCTAACATAAAATTACATAATAAATGATAAAAAGGGCAAAGTATCATGTTTTCACCTCAAAACATGGTTTTGAGGAGAAAATTACTGAACAAAACATCTCCTTGATCTTCCAGGTGCTGTGACTTTGAGTTTATTGACTTCCTCATGACCTTGCTGATATTTTTTGACACTTGACTCATTAGTTTGACCATGGTGAGATCCTAGAACCTAATGAGACCCATCCTATGACCTATTAACATGACTCACAAAGTAAAAGTAACTCATGAATAAAGATAATAAAGAGGAGAATCAACAAGTTTCACATGAGGGAAAACTGATGAAAAATCACTACCATCAATGAATCCATGACCTAGAGAAATGGTGAAAATTTATGGTATGGGACTCCTAATATGAAAATGCAAAAGATAAATTTTGATCACTAATGGCAGTATGACTAGACTGACACTAACAATGGCTCCAATGGGGATGGTAGCTCCTTGGAGGTGCCAAGAACACCATAGACCAAGTAGCCTTATCCATTGGGTATGGATTCAAAAGACTGCAGACTGACTCTGACTCAAGGCTAAGACTGAAAACCATAATAAAAACAAACTGACTTAAGACATGAGTAAAACACAATTGACAAACTGGAAATATGCTCATAATTGAGCTTATTCATCAAACCTGCTCTAATTTTTCTATTCACTGCCTGATCAAGTGAAATGGAACAACCAATGCAACCATGTAAGCATCCTGGCTGCTATTTGAATTCTCCCCAAGTGCTTTCTAAAGAGCAAGTAGAGAGAAGAACTGAAAGGCAGCTCCCATGGAAACTTGGAATCAAGTTGAATCTTGATAAACTTGCAAAGCATGAGTTGACTGGATGACCTCAAGAATGCTACGAAAGGGTCTTCATAATAATTTCTATTTATTTCCATTAATACATCACTGCTCTGCTCCAGGTAATCTTCATACCTTGATATTAAATTTTTCCTAACATTTGTGTTGTCTTTCTCTGATGACTGCAGCAAGTTGACAAAAGGATCCTGAAATTCGTGAATAACCAATCTTTGCTGATGATCCCAAAAAAAACAAAATTCTTCTTCATTAGTCTCCTCATATGACTGCAAATCTTGATATGAGCTTAGTAATGAAACGCCTGCTGAACAAGACAATGAAGTGGGCTTTCGAATAAAGTTATTGTCAACACTCTTTTCTGACACATGGTTAGCCAACGGAGAAGGACTTTTACAGCAAATATCATCCAACGCATCAGCTATAGGGTCATAAAAAACTTGAAAATACTGTTGCGACGTATCTATTGATTTTAATGATACTGCATGACACTCTACAGACTGCTCATTATGAAAATTCTGCTTTAAGAACTGAAATTCTTCAAAATATAATGGTACAGAATCATTTTACATCATTTCATCATATGTTTCATCTTCCAAGCCTTTATCTGTAATTTGACCTTCAATTTCATTCAGCGACTGCAAATCTGCAGCGAGGGGAGATTTTATATCGCAAACTATTTCATCAACCATTTCAGGAAAATATTTCTCATTAACAACTTGCTTGATAATTTCACTATCTGTCTCAACTTCAACATTAAAACTGAGAGATTGTTGATTTCTAATTGCATGAAAGTTATCTTTGATGAACCGAATTGAAGCGAAAAAAAGAGGAAAAGATCCCTCACTTACTTCCATATTTTCCAGACTTTCTTCATCACTGTCTTGGATGATATGCATCGGATGATTATTGTTTTCAAGTTGTTGAAACTGAACCTCCTCCCATAAACCAACAGTCAATTGCTCTGCAAGATTAGATTTTGTTTGGAAAACATAATCATCATCATCATACTGATCAAACTTTGGAAAATCATCAACATAAAACATATCATCAAGCATAAATTTCATATCAATAGATCTCTCTTCTCTAAGACGTTCTATAATACAGTCATTATTGGATCGATGAAAACTGGGATAAGAAAGAACATGTTTTGGATAAGCCATTTTTTCTTGAAAATCATTTTCATTTCTTGAAGTGATTTTTCTTATCATCTCTTCTACTGTGCTTACCAAAAGGTCGAGCTTTACCTCCGAAGGTGTCAGGTGCTCTGCAACATTCTTCTTTTCTTCTTCTTTTAGCTTTGCTCTTCTGATCAACAGATTAGCTTCTACATATACTACACTGTTCTATATCTCTTTGAGTGTTGCAAGGTTCCTTTCTCTTAGCTAAAACTTCATTTCTGGATCAAAAGCGCCCAGGTAATGTAAGAGAGTTAAGCCATGAGGAGGTCTTATATCGGTAGGTATCGAATAGTAGACTCGATTGAACCTGGCAGAAAATTGTTGTACTATCTCCCCTAACTGTCTTTTCAGCTGGGCATACTCTTCTAAAATCAGGAGAGGGTTTTGTTTGACCACCCATCTGTTGAGGAAGACTTTGATGAACTGCTGGAAATCTGAGATGCTCGCATCAGGCAGGGTTTTGAACCAACTCTTGACTTTGCCTTGCAAAGAAAGAGCAAAAATCCTAGTACTAACATCCTCTTCATCAACTTAAAAAAGGTCTAGGAAAGTCTCATAATTATGCACATGTTTCTGAGCATTGATGTTGTCACATTCACCATCAAACCTCAGCAAATATATGTAATAATTTTCAGGAAAAGCATGGAGTATAGGAGGTAAGATGAGAGGTTTATATCTATCTGGGATTATAGAAGGTCTAGGAGTATATACAGGAGCTAGAGGATGAGTCTTGGTCTCTTTGGGCTCATCAATTCGAATATGATCATCATAAGATTTGGGAAAAGGACGGAGGTCAAGGTCAAAAGAAAACTCAGTATTTACACTTTTTGAATAGGTTGAATGAAGATTTTGATCATCTTTATCATGCAGCAAATTCTGAAAAACTTTCAGGACAACTTCAAGAAAAGCAAAGAAGTAATTTACAAGAAAGCATATTAGATCTTGAATACCATTCCACTTTGAATATGTGAACTTTGTGTAAGATCCTTCCATTTTCCTGCGGAAAGTGTCGGTCCTCCAGTGGAGTCTTTACATTAAGTTGGAGTCGCCAGGTGAAAAATTCAGCCTTCATATGCATCTGATTGTTGTTCACCATCAACAATCAGATCTAAACTTTGTCATTCTTTACTGGGGAATACATTACTGGGGTGATCAATCCTTTATGCTCTGATACCATAAATATACTATGACTGTGGATCTTTGGAACAAGTGCTTGTAATTATATTCCCCTGCAAAGTGCATTTAACAATGTTCGCCTTGCAATAATATTCAAATATCTCAAGAAAATATTTAAAGTTTAATGGGGAACACATTAAAATTACTTAAGTGACCTTACCACTCTGATCAAAATGTTTGTAGCAATGGTCCGCTTCCTTTAAAGATCACCAACTTTGAATTTATAACATAAAACATGTTTATTCTACCAACGCGGCATATATTTCATTTAGCGGGGGCCCACGCATCCATATTTCACCCTTTTATGAATTAAATAAACATTAAATAATATAAAACCGTCGGATCATACCTCGGTTTATTGCTCGTGCACTTCACTACGCGATTGCCGTCAGATCTAAGGCTCTCCAGATCGGACGATCCTCGTCAATTTCGCATTTTTTCGAAGGCCGAGGTTTAACACATGAAAGTTGCACGATATGGGTGGTATTTGGGTGATGACGTGCCCAAATATTACTATATCTCTTTTTTTTGGCGTGGTTTTGCTCCGGGCCAAAAGTGGTGCGACAAAGGCGGTTTTGGTTTCCGAAACCCGCTGGTAGTAAATGAACTATGCTTTAACTTGGGTTTAACACTTAACTACTAGCGTTAACTCAATGGCTAGGTCCCACTTAATATTACTCCGCCAGCAAGAACAAAGCCTTTTACTTTCAACAACAGAGATTTGTAAAGGTTTGTCACGTTCAATATAACCTGGGTTTAACCTTAAGACAGAGGTTTTCAATACTGTTTATTCACACAGAGCCTGATTTAAAATAGAATACACATTCAATTTGAATGTCGAGAACATAAGCTTGAAAACAATCATATCGCTTCCTCCCCAGTGTAGTCGCCAGAAATGTTATCACCCGATCTGGACCTCAGGCTAAAAAAGGGGAATCAGGGTAACATCTAAACCATGCTCAGCCTTGTAGCTAGCCCTACAAGGTTAGGAGAGGGCTCTCTCCATAAAAGGATATTCAACAAAGTACAATCATGAACTGATTTTAGGCTAGGTATAAAAGTGGGAAAATGTTTTAATGAAATGAATGAATTTTCAGGGATGTATGGGACAAAATGGGACAGTTTGAAACTGGGGAATTAAATCAGGATACAGGGTATTTCATGGGGCAAGATAGGCAGGAAATTTTAGCAATTAAATTAAAATAAGGATGGAATGGAAAGACTGGTGAGGAGCTGAAAAGGGCATGGGAGATGGATCCTTTTCAAATAGAAGAAAACATAGAGTATGAATGATTTCCCAAGGTAGAGCAATAAAATGGATTCTACCTTTCTATCTTGAAAGCATTCAAAAAATATATGTTTTTGAATGAATGATAAACATAACAATTTACATATGAACACAAAGGAGAGAAAAAATGCTAAATTTCATACCACATGGATCCCACAAATCAGAGCTGCATCTCTTTATTAATTCCTTTTCCAAAAATGTTACAATGGATCGCAAAGCGTCCTTCTTCATTTCCACACTATTCCCCTACTTCTGAGATACAGACTGCTTTACAAATTATTTGCAATTACATTAAATAGGCTGAAATGTGGGAACATAGATCCATAGAAAAAGGGAGTTGTTTTAACAGCTGAAGGACTGAATTCCAATCACAAAAAAGAAATCCAGCAATCTACCTCTGAAAATAAGGGATATCAATACATTTTTACCACTTGGAAATCTCTTGTTACATCCAACGAATGAGAAGAAAAATATGTAGAAAATATCTCTTTAAACCGTTGCCGAAGATGTCTTACTTTTTCATATTTAGTTCCTCGGCCTTTTGATTGTTTCTCACTATTTTATTCTTTTGAAGAAAACTGACTTTGAATAAAATAATTTTGAAAATAAAATAAAATGAAATGATGCGTTTAGTAAAGGGAAAAACCAATTTTGGATGGAGGGAGCGAAGGGAAGTGGGGTCCATATGGTAATCGCAATAGGGATCAGAGGGGAGAGAGGTGTTATGATTTTAAAACTTCTGATGTGATTGGGATTAGTGTAATAGGGATAAGACAAAGGGTAATAGAATTAAAAATGTTTTGGCGCTATGCAAAGGAGTGAAATGATTTTATATTGAAAGAGCGAAAGGCTTGTGAGGTGGGACCCGAAGAACAATCGCAATCGCAATCGGGGGATTTAGGGCGGATGTATCATATAATAGAATTCCTCTGATGTAATGGGAAAGGGAAGGGTTTGAAATGGTGGGGTTTTATAATATAAAACCTTTAACTTTATTATAGTTTAAAGGTATGGAGGGGAAGTGGTTTGGAACGGTGGGGAATTTATATATGTAAAATTTATTATAAATTTTAGGGGTAGTGGCAGGGAAGTGGTTATGTTTAAATCACATCGGATTTATATAAGACTTTTGCAATGCGATTATGTGATCGGATGGGGAAAAAGGGGTTTTATAAAAGAAAAAATTAGACTTTAATAACATAAAGTTTAAGGGAAAGGTGGGAAAAAGGGGAAGGGTTAGGGTATAGAGGACTTTATTCACTTAGGCATAATTTTCAATCCAGAAGTCAGTTTTGAGAGTGTAATATACTGTTGGAAAGCTCTTTCCAGGCTCTTTCTACTGAACATACTTAGAACATGATTTTACTCTAAAAACGTTGTGGAAAACTTCTCTTAAAGGCAGGGTGGTGACTTTGTGGAGATAGCAGCTTCTGAAATGTGACTTGTTACATATGTTGAGATAAAATTACATAATAAATGATAATAAAGGCAAAGTATCATGTTTTAACAAAACATCTCTTTGATCTTCCAAGTGTTGTGACTTTGAGTTTATTGACTTCCTCATGACCTTGCTGATATTTTTTGACGCTTGACTCATTAGTTTGACCATGGTGAGATCCTACAACCTAATGAGACCCATCCTATGACCTATTAACATGACTCAGAAAGTAAAAGTAACTCATGAATAAAGATCATAAAGAGGAGAATCAACAAGTTTCACATGAGGTAAAACTGATGAAAAATCACTACCATCAATGAATCCATGACCTAGCGAAATGGTGAAAATTTATGGTATGGGACTCCTAATATGCAAATGCAAAAGATCAATTTTGATCATTGATGGCAGTATGACTAGAATGACACTAACAACTTTCATAGGTGCATTAACTACAGTGTCCACAATGGGATACCGCAGTGTGGAATTTTTTTGAGGTGGTTGCTGGTTGTGGGCCATTTGATAAAATATGTGCCAATATCCTTCTGGGATCTCTAGAGAATTATTCCTAGGCTAACTAGAAGGAGTAGGGATGAACTTAACAACACTTCCTTGGTCTGGGATAATGAGTGTTCCTTGCTAACATATTTTCTGAGGGGATTTTGGTTCTTCAGGTTCTTCAGCTTTGTTTTGGATGATTTTGACAGCACTTCCCTTATCTGGGCTGCTCAGTGTTTGGACTACTTCAGGAGGGGATCTTGGTTCTTCTATTTCCCCTGTTTCTCCTCCTCCTTCGTGGAGGTTACTAGAGTTCCCTTCTTGTAAAGAAATTGGGAAAGTATTCTCAATTTCTTGATAATCTTGCTCAGTCTCTTCTGTTTGGCTATGTACCTCAGCAAAGGCTTCAGATGGTGACTCTGTAGCCTGAAGGGAGCTAGTAGGTTGTCTAGAAGAAACTTTTCTAGGTCCTACTAATGGCTGAGATTCAGCTTTCTTAAAGATATTATCAATGAAGGTTGTTTGCAAAGGGTCACCAGTCCCTTAGGTTTTTCAGGTCTAGGAGGAATTTTGTTTTGATTAGATTTTCTAGTCATTCATAAAAAATGCAAGCATTCATTCCTACCTTAGACTTCTACGCAGTTCTGCTATGAAGTGGGCTAGTGAGAGAGCATGTTCCTCATTCGTTACACAAATTATTACCTTCCGTTTTTAATACCCAGTTCTTCCTTAGCAGAGAAAATAAAATATACATCACTCTTTCTAAATGGCTACACTCTCCCCGGCAACGGTTCCAAAATGTTGAGGCATAAAAGGTGTCCTTTTAACTCCTATTTATCCTACATTAATTATCAATCCAGGTATGACTTTTTATCTCAAGAGTTTACTCAGTCTGAGGTTGCAATTCAATCTAAGAGTAATTCTCTTCAATGTACAGTACAATGTTTTGAATACAAGAGTAAACAGATGCTTGAAAATTAAATCTAATTGTAATGACATGAAACTTAATGCTCTAAAATCCAACCATTCACTCAGAAATTATCAGTCAAGGATGCAGTAGTAATAACTCTTTCCCTTTTCAACTGATGTAAATGAAATCAAGCATAAACAATATAATCAATCTGAGAATGTAGGCAGTAATAACCAATGTCCTTTATAGGTGATGATCTTACACTCCACACTAAAGCAATTAAATGGAAATGGTAACTGTGTTAGATCACTAATGCTGCTAATGAAAATAGACTAAGAAAGATCTTTGTAATAACACTCCAAAGAAAAACTAAATTCTTGCAAGAAAGGAATAAATAGTAAGCTAGTTATCAGAAATGGACAGCAAATCTATTTCAAGGAAATGAACAGAAAATCTACTTAATGGAAATGAATAGCGAATCTGAATAGCAAAGCTCTATTTCTCCAAAGCATAACAATACAGATTATAAAGGAATAAATACTCTTGTTATGTGGAAAGGAACGGCAATGCAATTCACTGATGCGACACACCAATTTCATAAATCATTAAACAATAAGCTATAAATCAAGATAACTATGAAGCAATGCGATTAAAGAAAATGAAAACTAATGAAAACCATCACACGATTGGAATTGGAAAGTAAACGTACAAATAGAAAGTGGATCCACTAGGTTCGGGCCCTTAGCCGCTAGTGAAGCACCGCCGAACTACTCCAGTATCAAATAATGGAACGGCAACCGAATTATGTGTTAATCATATGTAGCAAAGTTTACAAACAATCACACTCTATTTTGATTAATGAGAGTCGATGAGTAATTGTGAAAATACAACAGGAAAAATGAATAATCTTAATATGTCTCCTCCTGATTTCTACAAGCGTTGTTCTTTATAACAGCCAGCAGATGAAACAAGAAGTGTAGATAACTTTGAACAATGATCCCTCAGGATCGAGAGATCCTAAGGGATTCACTCTATCTTCCATCTCCAGCTATCGTTTTGTCTTCTTGCACTGATGTCGTGTTGTTCCTTTCTTTAATTTGAATGTGCGCTCCGATCTCGATCTTCTTGTCTGGATACAGTATTTTGTTCAAGGGAAAGCAGTTACACCTGCCTTGTCTTTTCCTCCCGAATGGTGGCTTCCCACTTCATCTAGTTCCTATATAGAATAAAAGACAATCTTTAGTTAATTTCGCAATAAACACTAATCTCCTCAATTATATTGTAATTCTTCAATATATTATCATTCTATAATATAAAGGAGTCACGATTAAAGGAAAAATATAAAGAAATACATGGCAAATGCATACCTTTTCCAATGCTCAACAGGGGTATTTATAAATTTCTGCCTCAAAATTTCTCAAAACTCTATCGCAAAAATTTATTTTTCTTGTAAATCAATTATTTTAACACTTGTAGTACTACTAGAACTAATCCATATATGAATATATTCATATCTCTTACATTTCACTTTTATCTTGGACTATGATTGATCATTTATATTAGTATGATATTTGTTTTGAAATAATTTCAAATTTCCACCACCATCGCATTTTTTACCACCAACACATTTCTTTTGGTAAAATAATTCATGGCTTTCTCTTGAAAATAGAATTTGAGATATAAAATCATGGATAGTGGAAGGAGGAGGTGAATCTTTCCAAAAAAAATTACCAAAATTAAGGAATGTGTCATACTATAATTGAAATTACACATGATAACGACAACAACAAGTGTCGTGTACAGTGATGGGTTTAACATACCATGGTTTTTGTTGCACAAAAGCACTGATTGAGACATTAATTTCACGATTCTCTTCTATGAACTTGTTGAAAAACTCTATTTGATTGGTGTCCAAGATATGTTTTTCATGTTCTTCGTATTAATTTTATGCTATTCTTCATCGCATCACATCCCTTGCTTTTGGTGAAATATGTGAATTTGTCATCCAATATTCATATGTTAATTTTTTAACATCTTCTCCAAGTCTATCTTTGTATGGTTGCCTACAAATAATTGTCAAACAAGCGAGTTCATTATTTACATCTATTTGAAATCGAAATTTACGATGTTTGTGCACATTTTTTTCATGAGGTCCCCAATGCTTGTGCCATAGATTTTACCAAACGATTATCTTTATTACTTGATGAACCCATTGAAATTTGTATTTCTCTACGTGCATCTAAATCACTTTTATTTCTAGATCTTCCAATTGACATTAAAGCACTATTTGTATTTTGAATCACATTTTCCTTCATTTTTTAATCTTTTCTTGATTTTCGAATACCCAATAAAGTCGTAGCTTCTTTTAATTTCTTTGATGCAAAGAGACTTCTCAAAATTTGGGCTTGAACTACCACATTTTCATATTTCAAGAACATATAATTAATGCTACCAACACGATATCGTATAACATGGTAAGTTTTTTAATCTCCATATGTGCCAGTGTCAACATTTTCTAACATCTCATCATCGATATTGATTTCATCTATACATATTAGAATTAAATGTACATAATGAGTTTACGAATTCAATAAATAATTAAATTAATAAATATGTATAATTTCAATAATACACATTCAACATATATATACATACCTGGTGATTCAATTTCTTCACTTGAATTTCTTTCAATATTTTCAACATCTTCAATCATTGGTTCAATATCTCTTTCACTTTCTCTTTCAAAATTTTCCATCTCATCATCAATGTTTTGAGGAATATCTCTCTCTGTTTACATTGCATAATATTTTTCAAATTAGTTCATCAAATAAAAATCAAATTTCACAATACACTAGTTAAATTTTAAATATCATTTATAAAATTTACATTTACATACCTGCAACTTCTAGTTGAGTTTCATTTCACCTTTCAATATTTGAGCACTCTTCTCCTTTTTTTATGATATTCTCTCCCTTGTTCTCTACGAGCCTCAGTGTCTCTTTTTCGATCATATTTTCTCTTGAAATTTCTTTGATTTCCCATGATAATTTAGTATGAAAAACTCACTATCAAAATTTAGACAAAAACTCAATTCAAAAAAGCACCACAAAAGGTTAAATTTAAAAAAAATCACTTTAAAAATTTTGCACAAAAGACATACTTCAACCCAAAACACTTACTTTAAAAATTTCGCCAAAAAAATGACTTTTAAAAATGAAGCTCATAATATTTCTTTCCAAGTCCTGCAAAAAAAATTCACTTAAAAAATTAGACAAAAACTCACTTTAAAAATCATTATAAAGGATTTAATTCAACCCAAAACACTTACTCTAAAAAAATGTCACTTTAAAAAATACCTCCAAAAAATTTCCTTTGAAAATTAAGCCTAAAGAAATTTTGTAGCAAATTCAGCCCAAATGAAAAAATGTGTGAAAATAATGTTTTCGTTTTCGGCTATTTATATAGTTGTGGATTTTTTTTTTTGGAGGGGCTTCATTGAATTTTCCAGCTGACGTAATTTGTGAGCATAAGTTCAGCCGAAATTTTATAAAAGTTCGGCCGAACGTTTTTGTCATTAAAACTAATGGGACAGAGAGAAAAAAAATAATTTGGCTGAACTATTACAAAATTTTGGCTGAACTAAAACATCTGCAACTACGCTGCAACTCGGCTCCGAACACATTTCTTCAAATTTGGAATGATTAAACTCTGTCAAAATTTATGAATTAAATTTCAGAACCAAGACAAGCATTTGCATAATTCAATCTACTTTCAGGAAATATAAATTTTATGGAATTCCATATATATTTACTAATTTTAATTAATTTTGTAAGAAAATGGGTGCAAACAATTTCTGAAGGTCATTATGATTCAGTGAAATCAAAATTATGTATCTCCCAAAATACACTGTAAAAAAAATGGAAAAATTTATGGTGCATTACATTGGTCTGTTGTCTGTAATGGGTAGTTTTAGATTTTTAGTTTATAACTAATAAGTTGAGAAAATTCACGCGGGTCGAAACATATACAAAATATGTAGTTTTTTCATATTGGCTCAATTAAAAAAATTCTAGTAATTATGATATACATCAGTTGGTTTCATAAATATAACGATGTCGAAGTAGACTCTGTCTAGATTTTTGTAACACTTTTTTTTTTTTCTCAAAAACAAAAAGTTTTCAAAGAATACAACAACACGTTTCAACCTGACCTTTTATGAATCCTTTGATTATTAAAGAACACACACTCAAATAATTGTTAGGTTCACATATCAAATGTGAATAAAAAAATTCCAAAAAATAATTAATAGAAAGCTAACAAAATTTCTGACAAGTTTTATTTTTATCTTAAAATGAAATTCTAAAGAGATAAATTGTTTTGGCTTGTAGAAAATTGAATAACTTCTAAAAATGATATTTTTTGTCAAAAAAGGGAAAAAAGTGCAACCCAAATTCACATTTTCACCCTAATATCTTCACCTCTGTCTCAAAACCTTTTTCCCTCCAATAAAAATTCATAAGAAGATCATTAAGGAGTCTTTTGTAATGATATTTGAACTCACACTTCATTAGATCCAAGAACAGAGTAATGTTTTGCATGACATGGGATCCAAGGCTTGGTTCTTCACTGCCTTGAGTAAATTTTTACTTAATACCTAAAACCTACAAACATTTTCTTTTACAATAGAATACGCCTTCCCATGCTCAATGATGAACTTATCATAGATTTTCTTGTAGTGTGAATTTAATATATTTTGACCATGAAATTTATCAGATCCTCTTTGTGAAACCTTATCATCGTTGAGTCCCAGAGAAAATGAGATTTGAGTGCAAATTACCAGTAAAAACAGGCAGCATCCCCCCAAAAAAAGAAAATTGGTATTATCAACTGCCATGGAATAAGGGGAAATAATCAAAATTAATATCCTGACAAAGCTTGTTACCTCTAAATGATAAATTAATGAACCAATATATGAGTGATTTCATTACAAATCGCGGGATTTTGGCAACCGAAGCATTTTTTAAAGACCTGGTTATTATCGATAAATGAGACATTAGTTGAGGAATGGAAATAGTATTACTCCTTCGCATGATGGAGATGAGGCTAGAATTGGTTTTTCGACATCCGTTGGTTTTTCTTGTGCTAGTGAAGGATATTTTCAAAGTATAATAGGACTGAACTATAGAATCTTCGATAACTGTTCTTGTAGCTATTCATTCTAGATCGAAAGATACTGAAAGAGAGGTCATTTGGGTCAAAGGTTTTATACATTTATTGCTTGTACTTCAAAACCAGTATATTTGTAGAGATAATAGGAATTACATAACTCTTTGGATGCTCTTGAAGAATATTTTGGGTAAGGATCCTTACCTATGTTCTTTTTTGATCTCTAATTTTTTCCAATCCAATTACATGTAGCTTTGATTTATATGATGCATGTGGTAGAAAATGAGAAATAATTTCCAGATAATAGATTAATGAATGTCACTACACTAGATATCAGTGATAGACGGTAACAAGTGTATCCAAAATTCTTCCATTCATAACAATTTATGGGATGAAGTCGACAGATCCATCCTAGAAACCATTATAAAACCTTTACTTCCATGGAGTCGTAACATGGCTTTGATACCATTGATCCAGATATTAGGGATAGGATCCAATAACCTTTGATGCTAAGAGAAGAAGGGGGGGGAGTAAATCTACCAAGAAACAAATCATAAAAAAACATTGAAAAAAATATGCAAACTTCATAAATCAAACATGTGAAAGGAAATAAAACTATTTAAGAAATCCATTTATTAAAAGAGATAAACTGTTGATCATTAAATCTATGGGACAATCTATATTTTTTCAAGTTGGGGATCATTATTTATTATATTAGTGGTGCCTTCTTTACATCATTCAATACCATGGGTAGATAACTCTTTATATTCATATCATGCCTCCTCGTTGCTAGCTAAGGCCTTGATGATCCTAAACGCCTAGCAACACATATACATTCCTAGGAATGGGCACATATTCTTATGGGTAGGTGTTTAAATTTATGTGTGTTTATGTACTCCAAATATTTTTTAATTTTGTATGATTTTTTTAGAGTCTATGGAAGGTTTCAATTTAGAACTATAGTGCAGAGATCCAAAAGAGGCCGAAAGACTTTTTCATGGATATATTGGACTGAAGAAGATGCAGAAATGACAAAAGAAAGTTTTTTATTCATTAATGTAAATGGTTTTTTCCATGTAATACAACTTTTATCGTAATAATTTAACCAAAATAATACTACAAATTGTAATCATTTGTGAATTTTTTTTTTATTATTTAAATGAGTTTTTTATTCTGCTTGATGGAAAAAAATATTCATTTGAACCCAATTCCTACCCTAAATCATCCCCCATATATCTATGCACAAAAAATAATCAAACTTTACAGAAAATAATGAATTTAATTGGTAAGTTTAGGAATACTAGAGTGCCATATTGTATTCCTTTACCACTACACTCAATGGTGAGCTTAAAAATACTAGATAGACATCTTATGTTTTCTGGATTCTTTGTTAGGCACCATTGTTGGTTCCAATGGCCATGCCAATTGCATATATGACGAAGATGATGGAATATTACTCAAGAAGTATAAATAAGGAAGAGTTAAAAGATATACATGTTATCATAAACATGGAATTTCAATTGTTTGTTGACCCTAGGAATAACCACCAAGTCCTTTCGCATACATTGGTGCATATTCTAGTAGTTCAAAGAGACATGAATGAATAATTGGTCTGTGGTATTTAAAATGTGCAATAACATGACTGTTCATTGTATTTTCTACGTAAATTATGTGCCAAGTTTATTATGGGTCGTCATGAAAATTACTTTTACAATGGTGAATTTCCAATGCTTGGTTACTCAAATACACATGAATGGATAAGTGTTCTATGGTTTTCAAACAACTTGCAATAAAATGGAGGTTCATTATTTTCTATGTAAATTATGTGACAAGTTTGTTATGGGTTTCCATGTTTATTATTTTGACATTGGTGAATTTTAGGTGCTTAGTATTAACTCTAGTTAGGATTAAGAAAGGGCCCAACATAGACTATTGAGAGGGTTTCCCGTACCTAATAAATCATCTAATTTTAGGAGCTAAATTTTGTTCTTGAGTGGATTTTCCAAGTTTCTTCTCCCAAAATTAATTGAATGATTTTCATTTCTTCTAATAATGATTGATCCAAATTATATAGGATACAGTTATTTTATGCTAAAAATTACCAAACGAAATTGTTCCTCCCCCAAAAAAATCACATATTTCCATTTTTTATAATAATAATTCATCCCATAGAGTTATTTACACTAAAAATTGACAAAACTTATACAAGCTTATATAAAATCCTTAAAATTTTGAGTAATGTTATACAAATATCACCAAACAATTTATAGTTGAAATTTTAAGGATTAATAATATTTACCAAGGTTTCTCTTCAACATAAGCATGGATCCTTAAAGTTTTTCTTGGCATCTACGTAAACACCTCAATAAATCCTTTTAAATTGGAGACATTATTCATGACTTTCACCACAATTTCCACCTTTACCAACAATTAAATTTAGCATAAAATATTTTTATCAACATCCTATATAAATCAGTCTATAAATAATGTTACACCACAAGGGGTGGAGCCTTCACACCATGTTTTTAGTTCTACAAAGTCCAAAATATGTATCAAGGATAGCCACTCTAGTTCTAGTTCACTTGTTTCACATTGATGCTCTCATTATGAGCATATGTGTTATGGGTTGATGAAGATTCATGTGTAGTATAGTTCATTATATGATGTTATTACTAATTAATTTTTTATATTTTCATTTATTCATATAAATTACAATTCAAAAATGTTTGGTTAACACAATTACAAAGTTTGTAACTATATTTAATTATTTGACATGTATAAATGTTATGAAATGATATTTCTACATGGTGATAGTATACATATTCTCCTATAGTTATAACAAAGTATTTCATCAGGCTCCTCACACAAGCATTCATATTATTTTATGTTTTTTTCCAAAAAAATTAAACTCAAATGAAAAGTCAAAGATATGTATAATTATATATACAAATTAATTATACAAGAATTACATAGTGTCTTTTACATAGAGAAGGATTAAGAGTAATGGAACATAGATGAGGATGAGGTGGCATGATTGTGTGATGTATTGATCGATTGATCTTAGTAAGTTTCACTATTTCTACCATGTATTGGTATTTATTTTATTTTAATAAGATGCATGACTTCTTTTAAATGATACTACTAATCTATTCTAATAAAGAGACTATTTTTATTTATTATATTTTAACTTTAAAGTAATAAATTATTGCTCTGGTGAGGTTTTCTTTCATTCTTTCCTTTTGATTTGAGTATTTGAAAATTCTCTATGTATTCGTCAAATGACATACTCTTTGTAATATGATAATTCATTGACCATTTCATATCTCATACAAGTTATGGTTGACACATTTAGCTAGGGTTCCTTTTATATTTCACTAAAGCTTAATCAATTTGATTCTCCAAGTATTTGTTACATTTTTTAAATGTTCAAGTGAAAATTGTAAATTATTTTGATTTTCATTCGCATGGTATTTTATTAAATATCCAAGTCCATTTTAATCAAATCATGTTTAGATGTCAACATGATCATAAATATTATATTGTGATATATCCTAATTTATAGGTAGTATTCCAACTTTAAAATTTTCTCTTTTTTTCCATGGCAGGGGGGCATTGTCCCTCTATGACCATCTTGCTACAATTGGTGCAATGTATATTGTGTGAGGGTACTCATGCAAGTAATAGAACACATACAAAAAATTCTACCAATTTTTATTTTATTGGCACATAATGGTTCACAGAAGTACATGGTCAATAATATAAGAAAGTGATACCCATTGTTTCTCTACATTAATAGAAATTCTCAACGCTCATATATTTTTCTAATCAATTTTCAACATTCTTCAAATTGTCCACCTCTACCAACAACACCTTTTTTTCTTCAATAATATCTCTCACAAAGTGATACTAAAAATGAATATGTTTTTTCTTTGAATGATAAGTTAAGTTTTTCAACAAGAATATTGCATTTTTACTGTCACAATATTCATTATAAATTGTTTAACCAACCTAGTACCTAAACACAAACTATATAACCATACTACTTACTCGCTTGCATGAGTACTTGCCATATATTAATATTTTATTTTTGAGAATGCCATCTCATATTGTATCTTGATCATCCAACTAATTGCTCCTCCAAATAGGCTAAACACATACCCACTTGTATATATTTTGTGATCTAGATCTATATCCCAATGTCCATCAACAAATACATGCATGTCCAATACTCTATCAAATCCCAATCTTCCTCGATAGCAAAATCCATAACCAATATTGCTACAAATATACCCGAAAACCCTATTTCTTGTTGTCTAATGTTTCTTCCTCGGTTTTTATTAGAGAAATTTTGAGTCTAAAATGGGCTTTAAAACAAAAATGTACATTAAAAATCAGCTTTATAAGAACCAATAGGATTCAAGATGATTATTGCAACCATGGGCGATGATTCACCATTTTCAGTAAAAAGATAAAAAGGTTAAAAACAAAAAAAACATTTTTTCAGCTCTTATTTTCAACTTATCTCCCTACGATTTTACTCAAATTTTAATTGGTAGCACTTGTTGGATGTGGAATTTTATTAATCATCCAATAAGTACTCATGGTCCATACTTTCGATGAACCCAACTACAAGAAAAAATTAGAAATACATGAAAAATGTGATTCCAATCACGTTTTTCATGTATTTCTCATTTTTCATGTAGCATAGTCCATAAAAAGTATGCAACATGGGTAATCATTGGATGATTAATTAAATTCTACATCTAATGAGTGCCCTCTCTCAAAATTTTAGTAAAACCATAGGGAGATAAGTTTAGAATACGAGTTGAAAAAGTAGTTTTTTGTTTTTTCCCTCTAAATTTTTGTGATGTAATCTAATATTATTTTATTATTTTGTTGTGAAACTAGCTCCAACCATAGAAGAAAAGAGATATCAACACCTTAGAATTAAGCCCCTTCAAGGGGGAAACCTCCAATACATTACATTAATGAACAATTCTTGGATGATACACATTACAAAACCTCCTTTCTATATACAGGAGTCCATGGGCCACAATGTAATCCTAGTGGGCCACAATGTAATCCTAGCCGACCTAACAGTAATAATTTAAGGGCACAATAATAACAATATGGGGGTTACAGGGGTACAATAATAAAAATAAGGGGGTTACACTAACAACAATAAGGGACTATACTAGTAATATAGGGACCTAACATGCCCCTCTCCTTTAAAAAAGTGTTGTTCTCAATGCTTGAGTAGCTCTGGGTGCTTCTGTATAAAATTCTCATCCTCCCATGTAGAATCTTCAGTGGGTAAGTTCTTCCACTTGATGAGATACTCTGAAATTGATCGATTCCGTAGTTGTCGAGTTCTTGTTTCTGTGACTGCTTCAGGTTCCAATATGATTTTTCCTTCCTCATCAAGTTCTGGCAATATTGTTTGAATTGGAATATTTTCACCTATAACCTTCTTTAAGCATGAAACATGGAAAACTGGATGTACTCGCGAAGAAGCAGGAAGCTCCAATTTGTATACCATAGTACCAATCTTTTGCAACACCTTGTAAGGACCATAGTACTTTGGTGATAATTTATTATCCTTCTTAGCTTGCTTGAGGGACATTTGTTTGTATGGTTATAGCCGTAAAAATACCCAATCTCCTACATCAAAACTTCTCTCGCTGCGATGTTGATCTGCCTGTTGTTTCATTCGATTTTGTGCCAAATTCAGGTTATCCTTTAAGATTTGGAGAACTTCTTGTTGATGCTCGATGTGATCTTCCACTGCTTGAACCTTCGAATTTTCTCTTAAAGATGATGTGATGGATGGTGGATGATATCCATAAAGTGCCATAAATGGGGTCATTTTTGCTGCAGTATGGAAGGAAGTGTTATACCACCATTTAGCAAGAGGTAACCACTTGACCCATTGTGTTTGTTTATTAGATACAAAACAATGAAGATATCCTTCCAAAAATTTATTTACTATCTTAATTTGACCATCAGACTGAGGATGATAAGATGAGCTATGAGCTAATTGAGTACCCAAACAAGAAAATAACTTCGTCCAAAATTTTCCAGAAAAAATGGGATCTCTGTCACTCACAATAACCCTTGGGTTTCCATGTAGTTTTCGAATTGTGTCCATAAATGTAGTAGAAACTTTACTTGCTTTAAATGGATGAGATAACGCACAAAAGTGTGCATACTTGGTAAGTCTATTAACTACCACCATGATGACACTCTTTCCTTCGGACTTAGGTAAACCTATGATAAAATCCATTGAAATCTCCTCCCAACATTGACTTGGAATGGATAAAGGTTGTAGAAGTCTTGGGGTCTTAATTGTCTCAACTTTATTCTGCTGGCAAACTAAACATTCTGCCAAAAACTTTTGAATATCAGATTTAAGGCCATCCCAAAAAAAGTATTTCTTCACCCTGTGGTAAGTTTTTAAAAATCCTGATTGTCCTCCTAAAGGAGAAGTGTGCAATTCCAAAAGAATATTTTTTTTTAGTTGGGAATTCTTACATAGATATAAGTGATATTTGTACCGTAAGGAATCATTTTTCCAACTAAATGTATTAGATGTACTAGGATCTTGCTGCAACTTTTGAATGAGTGTCCATACTTTTGTGTCCTTCTTCCATTTATCTCTTGCTTCGGTTATCCAATCTGGTTGGATAATGGAAATGGCACAAAGCAATGCTTCCACCTCTTCATTATTTCTTGAGAGTGCATTTGCAACAACATTAAGCTTCCCTTTTTTTTAGATTATTTCAAAGTCATGACCCAACATCTTTGTGACCCATTTTTGTTGCTCTTCTAAAGATATTCTTTATTCCAAAAAGTTTTTAAGACTATCATGATCATTTTTTACCTTGAAGTGTCTTCCCATTAGGTAAGTTCGCCATTTCTTTAGTGCATGCAGTATTGCTAACATTTCCTTCTCAAAAATAGGTTTCTGTAAATACTTTCCTTTGATTGGACGACTTTCAAAAGCAATGGGTCTTCCTTCCTGCATTAAAACTGCACCAATTCCATTTCCTGAGGCATCACATTCCACAATAAAGGTTTTCGTGAAGTCTGGCGTAGCTAAAACCGGTGCTAGGCACATTGCCTCTTTAAGACGTTCAAAGGCCTTAGTTGCTTCAGGAGTCCATGAAAATGCATCTTTCTTCAATAATGTTGTTAGAGGTGCTGCTATTCTCCCATAATTCTTAACAAACTTGTGATAATACCCTGTTAACCCGAGAAATCCTCACAATTGCTTTATGGTTGTGGGGACTTTCCATTCCTTAATGGATTTAATTTTGTTAGGGTCTACCTTGACACCCTCGTGAGATACAATATGACCCAGATATTCCACCTCTTGTACTCCAAAGAAACATTTGGATGTTTTTGCATATAATTGTTTCTCCTGCAATAGTTTGAGCACCTTGTCAACATGTTCAACATGATCCTTCCAAGACCTGCTTTAGATTAGTATATCATCAAAAAATACTAGCACAAATTTTCTAAGGAAGGGTTTGAAAATGGAATTCATCAACCCTTGAAATGTAGAAGGTGCATTGGTAAGGCCAAAAGGCATCACCAAAAATTCATAATGAACCTCATGAGTTCAAAATTTTGTTTTTGGAATATCTTCAGTCCTCATTCGAATTTGATGATATCCAACTTCGTAAAATAAATTGCTCCATGCAATTCATACAATAATTCATCAATCACAGGAATGGGAAATTTATCTTTAATGGTGAGCTAATTGAGCTCCCTATAATCCGGATACATGTGCCATGATCCATCCTTCTTGTGTACCAATACTACAGGAGCAGAGAAAGAACTTTGGCTAGTTTGAATTATACCCGCCTCTAACATTTCTGCAATCATACGTTCAATTTCGCTCTTTTGGACATAAGGATATCTATAAGGCCTGATGTTTGGAGGAACACTTCCTGGAATCAAATGAATAGCATGATCATGATCATGAATAGGTGGGAGTCCTTTGGGAGTTTAAAACACCTTGGAATGATTGTCCAAGACTTGTTGGAGATCTGCAGAAATAGATGATTTTGATGTCGGAACTTCTAGTGAGCATAATTGTGCAATTACGCCTCGTTGTTCTTTCTTTAGAATATTTTTCATGACATTAGAGCTTATTATCCTTCCCGGCTTCCCTTCAATACCCCGTAATTCGACTTCCTTTCCTTCTGAAAAAAATTTCAAGAAAAATTCTTGAAAATTAAAAGCTACCGTCCCCAAAGATTGTAACCATTGTACTCCTAGTACAACATCAGCACCTCCCATAGGAATGGAAAGCATTGGATTATTCAATACATATTCCCCCATGGTTAGCTTGATATTATGGAATTTTCCAGAGAAATTTATAGTTCCTCCATTTGCAACCATCACTTGACATTCTGGTGCTGGGTATAGGAAACAATTTAATTCTTTGGCTACCTTACAATGAATAAAATTATGGGTGCTACCTGAATCAATCAACACTATTACCTTTTTCTTCTTGATTTGTCCTTGTATCTTGAGAGTTTGAGGAGTGGTAATTCCTGCCAGTGCATTACACGATATGGTCGGATTCATTTCTTCCTCTTCTAGGGTTGGTTCCTGGTGTATATCCTCTTCTTGTTCATTTTTTTCTTCCTCTTCACAATCTATGTAAAATAATTTCTTCTCAGCACACTTATGACCTTTAGTGTATTTTCTATCACAATTGTAGCAAAGCCCTTTTTCTCTTTTCTTCCAATTGTTGTGGTGTCAACCTTGTAGGTTGTGGAAATCTAGGAGTAGCAACACTTCCCTCTTTATAGAAGTGAGTGGTAGGCTTCCTTGTCGCCATAATTTTACATTCAATTTTTCTTGCCAACCTGAATGCCTTCTCCAATGAATCAGGTTCCAAAATGCGAAATTCATGTTGGATGTTATCCTTTAAAGTAACTATGAAGAGATCAATCATGTGTTCCTCTGGAATATCAGTTACCCTTATATTCAATTTTTGGAAGTCCTCAATGTGCTCCCCCACTAAACCCTTTTGTTTGAGATTTATCAATTGGCTAAAGAAGGCGTTGCTCTTTGTATCCTCATAATGTGCTATCATTTCTTCCGTAAAAATTGACCAAGTGACAATTTTTTTATGGGAGCAAAGCCATCGATACCATACAAATGTATTTTGTTCTAAATGTAAAGTTGCAATGCGTACCTTTTGTGTGTTTTGCACATTATGGAGATCAAAATATTGCTCCATCTGTAGTAGCCATGTTACAAGATCATTTCCATAAAAATTCCTCATATACATTTTTGGAATATGGTGGTTCTTCCCGCCAACATTAGAGTTTATGAAATCACAATTAACATTTATTTTGTTCTCATCATGAGTTTCCTCTACTATCTTTTCACCATTAGGAAAAATTGTTTGTATCAACTTTGTCAAACCTTCCATGTATGCTTTTAGATCATTCTTCATGTTTTCCATTTTAGCTTCCATGTCATCCATCTTAGATTCCATGCTAGCTTCCATGCCATCTATCTTATATTCCACGTCTTTCTTCAAACCATCCATATTATTCTTCAAACCATCCATATTATTCTTCACACCATCCATCTTTGCTTCCATGCCTTTCTTCAAAACTTCCATTTCATTTTTTGCTGCTCTTTGTGGGAGAGAAATTTTGTGCACTTGCTCTTGTAATTTTGATAGATCTTGTTGCAATTATTCATCTTCATGAGTCATAGTAGAGCCTTCTGAAGGCTTAATGGGTGTTGAATTATTTTTACTGGGCATTTTTTAGAACCCAATACTGATATCTATTCTACAATATGCCCTTGGAATTGATTCAAATTGATTCTTCAAACAAGACTTATGCAATTTGGAAAAAAATACACACATTTTTCTTGCTTTTGAGGAGCTCGATATTGAAATTGGATTATCTCTGTGATTTCGTCTCTTCAATATCTGAAATTTGGAATTGTGGTAGCGTTCTGAACTATCTTTCAAATTCCACAGGTCTGACTTGATTTGGATTCTCCAAGGAAAATTTATGTCCAATCTCCCACAATGACCTAATTATGGACTGGTTCAGTAGAGCGAACTTGTACGACTTGCCATGTGTTATTATTTCATCTTTTAGCTCTTAAATTGATAGCAAAGAAACTAAATTCTATGTACTTGCGACCAATTTTTACAGCACTCCAATCCGATGTTCAGAGAGAGAGTTATGAAGATTTTCTGAAGATCCCCTATTTGATATGAAATTCAAGATCCTGAAAAAGCACTACCTTCCACAGATCATATCTCTAACAATATTGTGAACCAAGCTCTCAAATTTTTTGAAGACTTTCCACAGGATGTTAGCTTCACGCCCTAAATATTTCAGATTCAGAACCTTTGTATAAAAAACTTTATAGCGCAAATTCCACGATGGCCTGTTTAGATTAAATTGAGGAGCCTGCAAAAAGACCTAACTTCCACAGATCATATCTCCGAAAATGTTTCGAACCAAGCTCCAAAATTTTTCGACGATGTTCCTCAGGATTTCGGCTTCGCACCCTAAAAATTTCAGCTTTTGAAAATTCGTAGAAAACAAGTTATAGCAAAAATTCCACGATGACCTGTTTGGAGTAGCGAAACCCTAGAATACAAAGCTCTGATACCAAATGTTCTGAAACCAGCTCCAAAAATGGAATAAAAGAGATATCAACGCCTTAGAAATAAGCCACTTCGAGGGGGAAACCTCCAATACATTACATTAATGAACAATTCTTGGATGATACACATTACAAAACCTCCTTTCTATATATAGGAGTCCATGGGCCACAATGTAATCCTAGTGGGCCACAATGTAATCCTAGCCGACCTAACAATAATAATTTAAGGGAAAAATAATAATAGTATGGGGGTTAAAGGGGTACAAGAATAACAATAAGGGGGTTACACTAACAACAATAAGGGACTATACTAGTAATATAGGGACCTAACATATTTCCACTATTATTTTAGAATATTCCTTAGGAGGCCCATTTTAGACCTCAAAATTTCTCTAATTTACATGTACTCTCTCAATATCCCACTGCATGTGAAATGTCCAATATAGTACATAATATATCAAAATTTCAACCACAATGACATATGGAACATATGACATTTCGTCTTCCTCTTCATGTGTCTTTGGACATTGATCTATAAATATTGTTACACCTACAAAAATATACACCTTCACTGGTTTACATTTATTCATATTAAATATTTTTAATATTGTATCAACGTACTTCCTCTAATTTAACCAAAATTTCTTGTTTTTCCATTCTCTTTTAATTTCCATGCGAAGAATATATTTTTTAACACCAAGATCCTTCATGTAAAATTTAGAGGACAACATATTCTTCGATGCTTGAATTATTTCCTTGTCATTTACAATGAGAAACTCTAAAAACCGTGGTGAAAATTGCATGTAATAAAGTTAAAAATAATAACCATGGTTGACGGGACACTTATTCCAAGATCAATGTTGGGAAAAACATCCTAGTGGGTCTTTATTATGGCTAAAGGAAATTGGAAATGTAAATGGCAAAGGTTGGCATTTTATTTATGAAAATAACTGAAATTAGGAGAAAAGGGAGATGAAGGGTCGCAGGTTGCATCCGAGGAGGAGAATGAAGGAAAATAATGGAAAATGAAGAAAATGGAGGCCTCATTAATAAAAATGGTTATGAGGATCAATTGGAAATTTATTTCTCACACTTATGGATCTCATTCTATTCTCTCTCTCACTCACTCTTGGACACTTATAGTTTCTTGGAGCATTATGGTATTGGACCAAGAAAGGAAAAAAAGCAAGAGGAAGGAAGGAGAAAGAAATGAAGAGCATGAATCAAGCAACTACAACATGATTATTTGAGGTATTGATTTGCATGTATGATTTACTTGCTACATATGGCATGCATGGTATTTCATATGGTTCTTTCTGTTTTGGCATGGGTTTTTCAAGGTGTGGCAATGTATTGAGCCTAGCCTTTCCATTTCCGGATAGCCATGGTGTTGTGGAGTTATCATGTTTGGTTTAGCTAGATTCTCGTATGGATTCAAAGCTGAGTGAGGTAGCTCTATGAATGATTATGGAGCTGGTTCATGCGTTACCTCAGTTTAGGCCCTAGTAATCCTAGTTTGGATTCTTGTAAATCTTGAGAGTTTGTTTTCTCTCCATTTAGGCCTAGGAATCCTGGGTTTCAGATATAGGCTAAAGCCTAGAGAGTGTGTCTTGGCTTAGGGCCTAGTGATACCTGATTAAGACTGTGGGTTGTGGTCAATCCTAAGAGACTAGGAGACATGAAAATTCCTCACGGTGTAGGCAGAGAGAATCCTGTGATAACCATGCTTGTGTTGGCCTAGTGACCGGGTGTAGATCATGATAAAAGTGGTTATGACATGTTTATTGTGTTAGCCTAGTGGTCTCATATGGATCATGGTAAATCCTGGTTTTCGTTAATGAGGTTGATTTGGTTTAGCCTCAGGATTCCCTAGTTGGTTCTTTTCGTTTGAGACCCACATTCATGCTTGGAATATGGCATGAGGGTGATTTACTGAAGAGATATTTGGCTCAACCAATCTATGGTCAAGTGGAACGTGGAATTCCCATCTCCAGTTGGTTTTTATACCCATAAATGAGAAGCTCGTTTCGTTCACATTGGGTATGCAAATGTATTGGTTTACGTATAGATTTTAAAGATGTTGTATCCATTGTATTGATGTGCTTATTGTGTTAGTTATAAGAATGTTGTTCATCAGTGATGATGTATGGATCTACCTACGTTTTTACCTGCAAATGAATGCACACTGCATCTATGGTCAAATATATTGTTTTTCATCTAATGATGTAACGGAGCAATGCTTCTTAGTGATTCTCAAGTAAGTATGAGACCACTATGTTTAAATATGTTGTTTACACCTATAGATTCAATGTTTTTGACATGTTTAAAAAATACTTGTCATGTCTAGGAGGGGTCCAGATGAGTTGTTGTTTATGTGGTTTCTTTTGTATCATTTTTGCATTGTTATTTATCATCCCTTAAGTTTTCATGAAGTTCTAGGTAATGACCTGGGCTCTGGACCCAAAAAGGTGGCTCAAATCCTAGACCTGCGGGCACAAAACTGAGCATTTGGGGCCCTAGCCACTGGCATGTAGTGTTATGCCTACAACTATAGCCTCCTAGCCCCTAGAATCCAGTGTTATGTTTGCAGCTATGGCTCAAATGGGATCATAAATTCAGTATGACCCAAGGGTAAGAGGCCCGAGAGTTTGGGTTACCTCTTGGGGGTGTTGTGGTTGTTGTATAAGGTCTGTAGGTTGTGCTTTCCATCGGTTCCATTTCCTTAAGGTAACATAGGAGGTTGAGTGTTGTTATAGTAGCCTCTCGTCACATTTTTACCTCGGTTGGACAATTACTTGGGTATATGTGAGAAGGGGGTGTTACATAGTAGTATTATAGCATGGTTACACTCTCCTTGGGTGTTGTTTGGTTTATGTTATCTTTATATGATATCTGATACCACAGAGTGGTATCAGAGCCTGGTTCAACCCTTGGACTCGATGGGCGGTGTATTGGTCATGCTTTTTTGTTGGTTGCATTCATTTCTCATACGTAAGGTGTATATGCTTGTTTGATATGTGTTGTGTTGGCCATGGTGGTAGTGGTGTCGCCATGGAAGTGTTGCTGGTGGTGTTGTCAACATGTTGTCATGAATGTATGACTGATTGTGTGTTGTTCATTCATATGTATTGTGTGTGCACATTTTCATACATATTTTTATATGTTTTATATGCATTTCTTGTTGATGCTAGGTCACATATTGGTCATGCTTTTGTGTTGTTTGTTGATTCTTGCCTGGGTGATGTTATATGTTGAACATGCATTGGCCATTTGTGCTTGGTTATACATGTCAAGTGGGTGTGTATGGTCAAGTTTGCATTGGTTTGTTGAAGGTTTTTGTGCATAAGGTCATTGTATGTAATTAGGTCATCATGATGATATTGTTATTTTATGATGCTAATGTGTTGGTTAAGATAGAGTAGGATATGCAAACCATCAAAGTGAATTTGTAGCATTGGACCTCGAGGCAAGAGCATGTCGTCATAAAGTTTTGGGTGTTGGGAATGTAGATATGTAGGTTAATGATTGTTATATGCATTACAGTTATTAGTATTCCTTTCATTCTATTGATGTTATGATTACATAAAATATAGATTCTAGTTGATTAATGCGGTCATATGTACGTGTCAGATAGTCATGAATGATAGCAACCTGTGGTGGTATGCATTTCTATTTTTGTTTTATGTTAGCTAACTTATATGTTTTTGATCAGCATGTTATGGGTTAATTTTTTTTTGTTATATGTTAGTTAACTTAATGTTTGTGCTCAACCTAGTGTTCCTAAATTGAGTTCATTAATTGTCAACCAGGGTTGGTAAACTGCTAAAGTGTGGTGCACTATATGTGCCTAGGTATTTGTTTCTCACTACGTTATGTTTAGTGTTTTATGATGTTTTTGGTTTTATGGTTTTATGTTTGAAAAGGGAAAGAACTAAGTGATGGTGAAAAGAAGCTATTGGTTATTTAAAACATAACAAAGCCTAAACTATGGATGAAAAACAACAAATGCAAAGCTTGATAATGACTTCATTGCAAGAAAATAAATCACAACATGAGCTTGAACTTATCCAATTCATTCATTAAAGGTGTGTTGGAAGAGCTTGGGAAATGGACAATTTAAGTGTAAATGAAGTTTTCCTAAATAAAAAATAAACTCACAATATTACAAAATGATTATTTGTAACATAGTAAGGTTTCTATTCTAGATTAACCTATGATGTTGGAGTTACCGTATTCTAGAACTTGACTTATGACTTCTAGGCCTTATTCATAAGTTTTGAGATTTTCTAAAATGATGCTTGGGAAAAAGGCTATAAGTGAGTTTGTAAAATATTTGCAGAGTGATCAAAGCCTTAAACTGATATTACTAACCCCTGTTCATGTGATGATGTATCAATATAAATTCAGAACAAAAGTAAGTTTGTAAATAATGAAGGCCGAGAGACTAATTTTGACAACTAATACTACTTGAAATACAATGGATAACCTAGGCTAGAAAGTGGTCTATCAATCTGAAAAGACAGTGACTACAACTTAAACTAGAATGCCATTAATCTTTTCTTGAAACAAAATGAACTGAGACTGAACTAGAGTGCTTCTAAACTTGAAGTACAGTGAAAAGAGTTAAACTAAAATTCCATTATCAAACTGGGAATGTAGTGACAGAGCTGAACTAAATGCAATCAACCTCCGGAGTGCTATAACTAAATTAACATGCAACTAGTCTATGGAATTCTACAACCCATCTCATTCAATAGGAATGATATTTTGGAAGAGTTTGTAAAACAAGTTTGGCTGTATTATTCAATGTAATTGAACATAAACATAAGACTGAAAGCAATTACAACTAGAATCTAAGACACCACAGTTGTTTCTTATTCATTGTTAATGATGTTTTGGAAGAGTTTGTAAGAGTAAGACTGGCTGTGACACTTAGTGTAAACAAGCATAAATCATAAAATTCGAAAGGAAATGCAACTAAAACCTACAATACCACAGCTATGTCTTATTCATCATGATGATATTTTGGAAGAGTTTATAAGAGTAAGTCTAGCTGTGATAATTAATGTAAACAAGTATGAACATCTTGCCTAAGCTAGAAATGAAAACGAGACTAAAATACTTATCTAAACCGTATAAAAAAGGTTGCTCAGGTAGCAGGGGCCCTCTAGCACCGAAGTAGCACGAAATCTACTTCAAAATTTACTCAACGCCTTCAAGGAAGTGCTACTTCTTTCATTAAAGAGAAATTACTTCAAAAACAGAGTGTTTTCGGACTTCTAAAATCTAGCAATCAGTCACAAAATCTAACCTAGTCCCTCGGTTTCCCGAGCCATATTTGTAACAAATTTACATAACTGTCTTGAGATAACCTAGGGATAATTGTCTTTCCAAATAAAAACCAAACTAGGACTTTGATGGTGGTCACGTAATATAATTAAGGACATCTGGACTGTCCTTGTCCTATTAGGAGTCTCTCTCCTAGTTTGAGTTCCCACGTGCATAACCACCTATATAATTCCGTTCAAACTTCGTGGAGAGAAAAAAATGATGAGGTAATGATGTGGAATATGACCATATGTGTTTTCCTCTGAGATGACACCTGGAACCTGCGTAGACATGAAGACAGCTGTGGAATCGGCAACTAGCTACAGAATTTCTACATTCTGTAGCTAGATCTAGTTCAAAAATTACTACAATGACAAAATCATAAAAACATAGCAAGTTAGTCATGATATTCATTCTTAAAGAAATTTTAACTAATTCTACTGATCATTTGAGCCTGTGATTAATAATGGACAAAGGAAATGGAGTGGAATGTGGTGGAAGAAAGAACATCTTTGGAGCTCAACATACCCCCACTGCTAGCTTCTTGCATGTCCTCATGCAACTATTCCATGAACTCTGAGACATCTGCAAGGACATCCAACCCTCTTCTTCTGATTTTCCTGGCAGTCAAAGGCCTTCTAGGCTTCCTTATGACTAACTTGAATCTCAAATTTGTGAGTGCCCTGGTTAACTTTTTATTTCTCTTCTTCAATTTTTCACTGGCCTTGTGTAACTTTTGCATTTGTAAAGACAGAGTTGAATTCATATCAGTTTTCAGTTTAACTTGCTCTCTCAGAATTTCATTCTCATTCTTGATATGTCTATTGAGTATTTCTAACTCATATTTATCCCTCCTTAGGATATCAACTGCAGATTTTGGTGGACTAGGGGTTCTGTCTCTTCCTTCTGAAGCTCTTTTATCTAATGTTTCAACATAGTTGTAAATTTCTTGCTGTGTAGGGTCTATTTTAGGAGCTCCTTCATCAAAATCCTCCTCAGTAGGTGTTTCTTCGTCCTCTATGTTTATGACTCCAGTTTGTTTAACCTTTGTATTCTTTAGTATCCCTCTAAGTCTGTGACTCCTTCTCAGTTGAGATGGCCCTTCTCCTTTCTCTCTGGAAAATTTTCTTATTATCCTCTCTTTCTTAAGTTGCTTCTTAATCTGAGTCAATTTCTCAGAAATCATTTCTTCACTTCTTTCTTGTATTGTTTTACCAGTTTTAGTTTTGGAGGTTTTCTAATTTCTGCTTCTTTTTGTAGGTTTGTCTTCAGGTGGAGGTTCCTTGGGTTCTTCAAAGTGATTTCTCACTAAGAAATCTTCTCAATTATCTCCCATTTTTCTCAAATGATGTTCAATCAAAATTTTGACTAAACCATGGTGGTATAAGGTAGTTTCCAGAAATCGAATTCTCTTTTGAGCACTTGAGGCCATTTTCTTTAAACTATGAAGCAAGAAAAAGGGCAAATTGAGTTCTTCTTCTAGGAAATGTATTATCAACTGAATATGATAGACATAGAAAGTACCATATCTTCCTTCACAAGTGATGAATTTTTGTAAGATAAGCAACATGTTCCTCCATTTGTTCTTTAGTGCAGAGCTAGGGATACCCTTTTTAAAAATGGTAACATCCATACCTGGTGACTTGAGTATCCGCTTCCATGCTTCGTTATGAAATTCTCTATTCTTGAACCACCTTTCTCCTTGTCTGGGAAATTTGGTTGCTTCTGCAATGGAAGCTTCTGTAATGGTGAATTTAATATCTCCTATCTCAACCTCAGCTCCGTTGAAGGATCTTGCAAACGTTTTGGTCACCTCTTTGTAAAACCCACTGAATTGTTCAAAGAATTGCAACCACCCTGCTTGTTGTAACATTTCTCTGACTTGAGGATAACCCTCCAAGTACTTAGTTTCCACCGGTTCTATCCTCACTATGAGACCCATCACTTCTCTTTCCAACCTTCAAATTTTTGCTCCTCTGTTCACGATGACAATGGCTGTTACAGGGATGTTTTTACCCCACAGACGTTTCCTCTGTTTTACAGACTGAAATGGTTAAGAGTTGGCTACGGGAAAGAATGATATGGAGTGATTGCGGAATGAATATAATGAGATGGGGATGATGTATATGAGTTGAAAGATATCACAGAAGAAAATACCGCAAAGATATTTTGTAACAAATTCAAAATCATCATTAAATGCTTTGGCCTAGTGACGTGACTAATCCAATCACTTCAGCACTTTAACTGTTTGGATTTTTAAATAATGATTGGATATGGGATTTGAAATGGTGTAATAGAAGGAGTTTTATCCAAATTTTTTGCGGGAGGTTTGTTAGGCATGATCAACAAAATTAATTAAAACAACTTTTTGAATTATTCATAACTTAACTATACTAAAATCTTTCATGATATGTCATTATAATCAGAACTTTTACCTTTGCCTTTCCTCTGATTTTTTTTTTTTTTGTTCTTCATATGCTTTGTTCTCTCCTGGAAATCATTAATTTTTGAGTCTTCATAACCTTCTTGATTTTTCTTGTTGTCATGAATATGCAAGATCATTTTATTGCAGATTAGGTGATTAATAGACAGTGCCTTCAGGATCTCTGGCTGCAGAATGTCTGACTGGCTGCAGAATGTCTGATTGATTGCAGAATTTACCTGTAGAGAACTTGAAACATGAAATGGAATGGTTTGGAGCATGAGTGGAATGTTGTATGGAATGAGTGAAGATGGATAATGAAATATGATGTAATGGAATATGAATGAAGTAAATAATGGAGTGGAATGGATCACAACTTATGAAATGGAGTGAAGTATGAGAAGTGGCCTACAATTCATGATATGTATTATTCAATTGTAGAAAGACATCAAACTTTAAAAATATGGAATGGAAATGAGGTGGACCATGGAGTGAAATGAATGAAGTGTGGATGAATGAATGAAATGGAGTATGGATGAATGAATGAAATGAAGTATGGATGAATGAAATGAAATGGACCATAAGTGAAATGGATCTGCACTTATGATTTTGTAACAAATGCTTGCAGAAAAACAAATTTGAAAAGCTAAAGTGTCAGAAAGATTCTGATTTTCACTCTACCTTTTCTGTATAAACATGCTAATCAGTGATTAGTTTTCATGTTTATACTTTATTTATTTATTTTTTTCAATAAAATGACTTCAGAAAATTCAATTAAGTTGATGAAGAAGAAAGATTCTTCTTGATTAACTTCACATCACTGTTTTCCTGGAACTTCTTGGCAAATTCTTCTCTTGAAAGTGGCTTATGATACAGCTTCAATCTATGACCATTCACAAGAAAAGTGACATCTTCTTCATCTATTGTCCTGATTTTTATTGCTCCATTGTCAAAAAATTTCACAATTTCATATGGCCCAAGCCAATGTGTTTGGAATTTACCTTGAAAATCTTTGAATTTTGAATCAAACAAGAGAGCCCAGTCACCTTCTTTGAACTTCTTTTCCTTGATGTACTTATCATGCCATCTAGTCCTTTTCTATTGGAATATACTTTTTTTCTGAACTGCATCTTGTCTAATCTCATCCAATTCATTAATCTGCTCCAATCTATGCTTTTGTGCCTCTGTTAGATCAAGTCCTAGCTGAACTGCCATTTTGAAAGTTTGAATCTGGAACTCTATGGGAAACAAAACTTGCTTTCCATAAACAAGTTCATAAGGAGTATGGCTTGTTGTGTTTCTCCATGTAGTTCTATAGGCCCACAAGGCTTCAGGAAGCCTATCTGCCCAATCTCTTCTATGTAAGTGAACAGTCTTTGTTAGGATCCCTTCAATGACCTTATTAGTAGATTCCACTTGACCATTTGCTTGTGGATGATAGGGAGTAGATTTTCTGTGTCTGATTTTGTACCTCTCCATCATTTGTTCCACTAGCCTTGATGTAAATTGAGCTCCTTAATCTGTAACAATTTCCCTTGGGACACCAAAACGAGTAAAAATATCCTCAAAAAGAAAATTAACTACAGATGCTTCAGTAGAAAAAAGTAATGGCTTGGCCTCTACCCATTTGGTAACATAATCAGTGCAAACTAGTATATATTTCTTTTGTCTTGATGGAGGACTAATAGGTCCTACAAAATCCAAAGCCCATTTTTCAAAAGGTTCAATATGTACCTGAGGTTGTAATGGCATCTCACCTGAAGGAGAAGGTTTCCCTACCCTTTGGCAACTGCCACACCTTTTGACATACTCTTTAGCATCTTTAAACAAGGATGGCCAATAATATCCTAAATTAAGGATCTTATAGGTTGTCCTCTTATCAGCAAAGTGTCCGCCACAAGGTTCATCATGACATGCTTTGAGAATATCAGGCATCTCATCTTCACGAACACATCTCCTAATGATCAAATCTGGACCTGTCTTGTACAACTCATTAGAAACCCATGAATATTTTGCACTATCATAAATGATTTTTCTTTTATCTCTTGCATTCATTATTGAAGGAAATTTTCCTGAAACTAAATAATTAGCAATGTCAGCAAACCAAGGAGTTTGGGTAGAAATTGAAAAAAGATATTCATCAGGAAATTGATCTTCAACTGGAGTGTCATCTTTGATGTTTTGGAGTCTAGATAGGAAATCAGATACTGTATTTTGTTTACCTAGCCTATCTAGAATAGTAATGTTGAATTCTTGTAAAAGCAATAACCATCTTATGACTCTGCCATTAGTAATTGATTTGTTCATTAAATATCTAATTGCAGATTAATCTGTGTGAACAAAAGTTAAATAGCCTGTTATATAGTGTCTAAATTTGTTTATGGCATGAACAACAGCTAAAAACTCTTTCTCAGTTACAGTATAGTTTAACTCTGAAGGAGTAAAATTTTTACTGGTATAGTAGATGGCATAAGGAATCAGGTATTTTTGTCCCAATACTGCTCCTAGAGCTGTATTTGAGGCATCTGTTGAAATATGAAAAGGTAACTTCCAGTTAGGTCCCCTTAAAATAGGTGCTTCATAAATTTTTGTTTTCAGGGTCTCAAAGGCTAACTGGAAATTAGAATTCCATTTGAATTCACAATCTTTGGTAAGTAATTTGAAGAGTGGAGATGCTATCTTGGTGAATTTTTCTATAAATCTTCGATAATAGCCTGTAAATCCTAGAAAAATCCTAACATATTTTTGACAACTTGGAATAGATAAGTTAGAGATGACTTCAACTTTTAACTCATCAACTCTAATCCCATCCCCTGAAATGTGATGTCCTAAAACAATTCCTTCAGTAAACATCATAAAACACTTCTCGTGACTAAGTGAAAGATTTGCGTCTTTACATATTTTTAAAACTTTTTCCAAGTTTGCTAAGACTTCTTCAAATGTGTTTCCATAAACTGTGAAATCATCCATATATACCTCTACACAATCATGTATTAGATCTAAAAATATTCCTAATACTGCCCTTTGAAATGTTGCAGGTGCATTGCATAATCCAAATGGCAATACTCGGTAAGCATAGGTACCCCAAGGACAAGTAAATGTGTTTTTGTCTTGATCCTCAAGTGCTACTTGAATTTGATTATAACCACTAAACCCATCTAGAAATGAGAAGTACTTTTTGCCAGCTAAGGTATCTAACACCTGATCTATGAAAGGTAGGGGAAATGATCTTTAAGAGTAGCTTTGTTTAATTCTCAGTAGTCAATACATACCCTCCATTTACCATTTTTCTTTGGCACAATTACCAAAGGAGAAACCCACTGGATATCTAAAATACGATAGATAAATTTGACATTCAACAATTTCTGCAATTCCTCTTTAACAATCTCCCTAATATTTGGATTCATCCATCTTTGAGGTTGTCTGATTGGTTTACAATTTTCCTCTATGTAGATGTGATGAGTGCAAGTCTTGGGGCTTATCCCTTTCATGTTAGTGTACTCCCATGCATATGCAGAAGAATGTCTCTGTAAGATCTTGACTAGTAAAATCTTGACTAGCTCTTCTTGTTGAGATTTTTCTAGGTTCTTGTTTATGTTTAAAGTTTTGCCTAGAAATATCTCAATTATAGGGCTGCCAAATTTATCCATAGAATAAAGAGACATCTGTCCTGATGACAAAAACTCTATGTTGGATTCTTCTTGAAATTTTTCATGTTTGTATTCTGAAGAGGATTCAAAGTTTTCTAAAGTATTTAGAATTTGACTATCTTCACTAATTTCTGAAATTGTGAAGAGAGGTTGTAAGTCTTCTTCATCCTCTATCCATTAAGTATCATCTAAATCTGTAATTGTCCTTGCTGGAGGATACAAAGTGAATTTATTAGTTGAACTACCATCAGAGATGTACATATCACCGGATATACAACTAATGAAAGCATCAGCTGTAGCTAACCAAGGTCTTCCTAATATAATAGGATGCCCTCCTAGATTATTCTTAGGAGTTAGGATCATGAAATCCACAGGGTACTCCCAAGAATCTAGGGACACTGGAATGTCTTCTATTACCCATTAGGTTTGATCACAGATCTATCTGCTAATTGTAATAATGTAGGTGTAAAAAGAAGATTAGGAAGTTTCAGTTTATTCATGATTTGTCTACTCATGATATTGATTGATGCTCCTAAATCAATGAGTGTGTTTTAGATCTCAATTCCATTGATGTGAATTTTAACAATTGGATTTCCTGGGTCTAGATACTTTGGAATAGCACTCTTACCCATCATAATGTCTGCTACTTTTATTGCCAGTTGAATTTTCTTTGTCTCTCTTATTCTTTTTCTTGTTTTCTTCATGCTCAACTCCTTTATTGTCTTTGCTAAAATTGGAATTTCCTTAATAGCTTGTAATTATGGAATCTTAATGCAAACATTTCTCAGTTCATCCAGGAAATCATAATTAGGCACCATAATTTGTTTTTCTACACCCCTATCAATCTGTAATCTTTCTGGAAAGGGAGGTGTAGAAGTGGATGTTGATGGCTGCTCTAATATAGGAGTTGAAATGATTGGTTCTTTTTGTTTTGATTTTTCAATGTTTGGGTCCTGAAAAGATGTGTCTTCTTCAAGAATTTTATTTTCCCATAGAGAATCTTCCTCAGAGTTGTCTTGTTCTTGTATGATCACAGAAGGTTTCCTCTTTTCAAGTATTCTTCCAGACCTAAGTTGAACATCACTAAGGTCTAGAGGAGTGATTAAATAAGTTGGAAACTGTTGGCCTTCTATCATGTATGTATTCTGAGGATTTTTATTGTTGGGTTTGGTATGGGTTGAGCAGGCAACTGATTTGATTTCTGAGGAAATGGTAATGGAAGTGGTTGATTTTGATGTTGTGGGTTCTGAGGATTCTGTTGAGGATTTTGTTGAGGACTTTGAGGAGAAAAATGTGGGTATGGTGGATAGGATGGTGGATACTGATAGTATTGAGAGTATCTTCCATAGGGATTTTGTGCTCCTTCTGCCCAAGCTTGAGATTGATTTTGAAATTGGGGCCAAGGTTGCTGCCAAAAATTCCAATTTGGTGGAGGTTGGTTATACATTTGATCATGGAACCCTTGTGTTTGAGGTCCTTGCCAAGGCCTTCTAGAGACAAAATTGAGAGATTCTGTGGAATTTGTAGGAGTTTCCTCTTGAAAGACAGCCTTAAGACCAGGAAGTGAAGGACATCTCTTGGTCTCATTTTTTTCTGAACAAATTACACAAGTCTCTACAACTTTTGCATCCAAAGGACATTCTCTCAAGGCATGCTTCCTTCTACATTTGGGAAAAAAAATTGCTAAGGCATTAGATTCAGCTTTTTTCTTGTTTTGTAACTTAAGGGTGTCTATTTGTTCACTAAGACTCCCGAAGATGTCAAATTTGAAGTCATAAAGCATATGCCCTATCTCTGCCCTACTTACTGTCCCAGAAGCAGACTTACTTGCCCTTGCAAGAGCAGGGTCTCTTGGACCTTTTACAGTTTTGGATTTCCCTCTTGAAAGGTTGATACATAACTCGGATATTTCAGGTAATGTGAGCTGAGATATATCCCCTTTTCCCATCATGTTAAGGATATCCAACCATTCATCCCTAATTGTCTTCAACAAGAGAGCTTTTAAGGTGTCTTGATCTAAGTTCTCCATTTTTGCTCTTTTGATGTTGTAATGAAATCTCTCCAACAAATCTTCCAGTTTTTCATCTTATTTTTGTATCATCTTAAACACTTCCTCCTTATGATTGAATGACATACAATAATCCAAATACCTCTCTAGAAATGCTTGTTTCATGTCTTCCCATGTCCTAATAGAACTGTTGATCAAACTCATAAACCACTTCAATGCTGCTCCTTTCAATGTTGAAGGAAATAGTTTAAGTTTTTGAGCATCTTGTAAGTAGTCATAAGTTCTACATAGTACTTAAAATTCAAATAGGAAGGTTTCAGGATCTTCAGTTTTAAGTCCATAGAAGTTTGGAAGGACAGAGGGTGAAATGTTTTTCATAGCTGTATTGGTTTCTTCATCTACTATAGGAAACCCAAAAGAGTTTCCCATTTCTCTTCTACCTCTTCCTCTAATTCCTTCTCCTTCTGCACCTCTACCTCCTTCTCCTCTACCTCTACCTCTACCCCCTCCAAATAATGTGTGTTCTCCATTAAAGACTCCTCCTCCCCCTTCTTCTACCATAGTTGATTCTTCTGTGGAGGTGGAAAAGTTTGTATCTCTAGCAAGGGTCCTTGAATCTTCTCCTAAGACAGGTTCAGTGGATGAAGTGGAAGGTCTTTCTAATGGAATATTTGATCTTAAGTCTTCTGGAAGTCTAGGATTAGTAAAGGATGGAATGTGGGTCTGAGTTGGAGGTGTACTGGCTCTTGGTCTAGGTGAAACAATTGGTGTTCTAGGAATCAAACTTCTGCTTCTTATGAATCTACCCCTTGAGTCTCTTTCTCTACGCATATCATTGTTTTTGGAAGTTAAGAAACAAGGCTACCTAGTTACACTTCCCCGACAACGGCGCCAAAATGTTTGTACTCAACCTAGTGTTCCTAAATTGAGTTCATTAATTGTCAACCAGGGTTGGTAAACTGCTGAAGTGTGGTGCACTATATGTGCCTAGGTATTTGTTTATCACTACATTGTGTTTAGTGTTTTATGATGTTTTTGGTTTTATGGTTTTATGTTTGAAAAGGGAAATAACTAAATGCTGGTGAAAAGAAGCTATTGGTTATTTAAAACAGAACAAAGCCTAAACTATGGATGACAAACAACAAATGAAAAGCTTGATAATGACTTCATTCCAAGAAAATAAATCACAACATGAGCTTGAACTTATCCAATTCATTCATTAAAGGTGTGTTGGAAGAGCTTGAGAAATGGACAAGTTAAGTGTAAATGAAGTTTTCCTAAATAAACAATCAACTCATAATATTACAAAATGATTATTTGTAACACAGTAAGGTTTCTATTCTAAATTAACCTATGATGTTGGAGTTACCCTATTCTGAAACTTGACTTATCACTTCTAGGTCTTATTCATAAGTTTTGAGATTTTCTAAAATGATGCTTGGGAAAAAGGCTATAAGTGAGTTTGTAAAAGATTTGCAGAGTGATTAAAGCCTTAAACTGATATTACTAACCCCTGTTCATTTGATGATGTATCAATATAAATTCAGAACAAAAGTAAGTTTGTAAATAATGAAGGCTGAGAGACTAATTTTGACAACTAATACTACTTTAAATACAATGGATAACCTAGGCTAGAAAGCGGTCTATCAATCTAAAAAGACAGTGACTACAACTTAAACTAGAATGCCATTAATCTTTTCTTGAAACAAAATGAACTGAGACTGAACTAGAGTGCTTCTAATCTACTTGAAGTACAGTGAACAGAGTTAAACTAAAATGCCATTATCAAACTGGGAATGTAGTGACAGAGCTGAACTAAATGCAATCAACCTCCGAAGCGCTATAACTAAATTAACATGCAACTAGTCTATGGAATTCTACAACCCATCTCGTTCAATAGGAATGATATTTTGGAAGAGTTTGTAAAACAATTCCGGCTGTATTATTCAATGCAATTGAACATAAACATAAGACTGAAAGAAATTACAACTAGAATCTAAGACACCACACCTGTTTCTTATTCATTGTTAATGATGTTTTGGAAGAGTTTGTAAGAGTAAGACCGGCTGTGACACTTAGTGTAAACAAGCATAAATCATAAAATTCAAAAGGAAATGCAACTAAAACCTAAAATACTACAGCTATGCCTTATTCGTCGTGATGATATTTTGGAAGAGTTTATAAGAGTAAGTCTAGCTGTGATAATTAATGTAAACAAGTATGAACATAAACTTCAGAAACTTGCCTAAGCTAGAAATGAAAACGAGACTAAAATACTTATCTAAATCGTATAAACAAGGCTACTCAGGTAGCAGGGGCCCTCTACCACCGGATTAGCACAAAATCTACTTCAAAATTGACTCAACGCCTTCAAGGAAGTGATGCTTCTTTCATTAAAGAGAAATTACTTCAAAAAACAGAGTGTTTTCGGACTTCTGAATTCTAGCAATCAATCACAAAATCTAACCTAGTCCCTCGGTTTCCCGAGCCATATTTGTAACAAATTTACATAACTATCTTGAGATAACCTAGGGATAATTGTCTTTCCAAATAAAAACCAAACTAGGACTCTAATGGTGGTCACGTAATATAATTAAGGACATCTGGACCGTCCTTGTCCTATTAGGAGTCTCTCTCCTAGTTTGAGTTCCCACGTGCATAACCACTTACAGAATTTTGTTCAAACTTCATGGAGAGCAAGAAATGATGAGGGAAAGATGTGGAATACGACCATATGTGTTTTCCTCTGAGATGACACGTGGAACTTGCGTAGACATGAAGACAACTGCAAAATCAGCAACTAGCTATAGAATGTCTGCATTCTGTAGCTAGATCTAGTTCAAAAAGTACTACAATGACAAAATCATAAAAACATAGCAAGTTAGTCATGATATTCATTCTTAAAGCAATTTTAATTAATTCTACTGATCATTTGAGCCTATGATTAATAATGGACAATGGAAATGGAGTGGAATGTGGTGGAAGAAAGAACATCTTTGGAGCTCAACACTTAATATCTTGAAATCATATGTATCATGCTAATTTGGATTGGCCCATGTAGATTTTTAGGTTTATGACATTCAGGCATGAGTCGGCCTAATCATGATAGTGTATTGTATTATTTCTAGATGAACCATGCATATGCAATTGTATGCATGAATGAAATTTCTTTACGAGTTTAGGGTGCAAACATGTTAGCTAGATATTGTTATGGATCATGACCTTATTTATGATTGGGTTGATATGTTGTGAAGTTATATCATTTTAATCTATATTTACTGTGTAGACAATATCGGCTCCCATAAGATACATTAATATATGAGTTTTCTTATGTCACCTACTTGGTTCTTGAATGTTTGACTATGTCATCTATTTGGTGTCTATTACATCATCTAGTTGATTTATTTAACATGGTATGTTTGCAAATTGTTTGAATTTTTTATTAATTGCACGATATGAGTATATGTGTCTGTAAGATTACAGGAAGGAATGATCTTGTTTTAAGATGGTTTACTAACACATATGTGTTGAGATGGTTGGTATGTGCATGATTGTAAGAAGGTGATAGTTGTAGAATGATGTATTATGACTGATGAATGTGAGTTGATTGTTGATTATGACATGGTTCGTAGCCTTGGTAAAATTTTATTTCGAATTGATAGATTTGTTGTCTTCATGTTTGGTACATATGGTTGACATGCATGTTCAGTTACACGTCAGTGCGCCTGGAAAAAAAAAGTAAGATCACTGGTATATTGTTATATTTATTTATGTGCTAACATTTATGTGGTTATGGAAGTATGATGTAGGGAATTCCCTTGTAAGAGACAACCAAGAAATATTGAATAAATGAAAAATTCTTGGATGATTCAAACGAAAAAACCTCCTTTCTATATATAGGAGTCCATCAGGTCACAATATAATCCTAGACAACCTAAAAATAATAATGTAAGGGGACAAAAATAACAATAGTTGCTTGTTATGGGGCACAATAATAACAATATGGTGGCTACAGGGGTACAAAATGAACAATAAGGGAGCTACACTAACAACAATAAGGGACTACACTAGTAATATAGGAACCTAACATGCCTCTCTCCTTCAAAAAAGTGTTTTCCTCAACGCTTGAGTAGCTCTGGATGCTTCTGTATAAAATTCTCATCCTCCCATGTGGAATCTTCAGTGGGTAAGTTCTTCCACTTGATGAGATACTTTGAAATTGATCAATTTTGTAGATGTCGAGTTCTTGTTTCCATGACTACTTCAGGTTCCAATATGATTTTTCCTTCGTCATCAAGTTCTCGCAATATTGTTTGAACTAGAAGTTTGTCACCTATAACCTTCTTTAAGCATGAAACATGGAAAACTAGGTGCACTCGAGAAGAAGCATGAAGCTCCAAATTGTATGCCATAGTACCAATATTTTGCAACACCTTGTAAGGACCATATTACTTTGGTGATAAATTATTATCCTTCTTATGTTTCTTGAGGGACATTTGTTTGTATGGTTGTAGCTGTAAAAATAACCAATCTCCTACATCAAAACTTCTCTCGTTGTGATGTTGATTTAGCTGCTGTTTCATTTTATTTTATGCAAAATTTAGGTTATCCTTTAAGAGTTGGAGAACTTGTTGTTGATGTTCGATGTGATCTTCCACTGCTTGAACCTTATAATTTTCTCTTAAAGATGATGTAATGGATGGTGGATGATATCCATAAAGTGCCATAAATGGTGTCATTTTCACTGCAGTATGGAAGGAAGTGTTATACCACCATTTAGCCAGAGGTAACCACTTAACCCATTGTGTTTTTTTATCAAATACAAAACAATGAAGATATCATTCCAAAAACTTGTTCACTATCTTAGTTTTCCCATCCGATTGAGGATGATAACTTGAGCTATGAGCTAGTTGAGTACCCAAATAAGAAAATAATTCCGTCCAAAAATTTCCAATAAAAATGGAATCTCTGTTGCTTACAATAATATTTGGGTTTCCATGTAGCTTTTGAATTGTTTCCATAAATGCAGTAGCAACTATACTTTCTTTAGATGGATGAGATAATGCACAAAAGTGTGCATACATGGTAAGCATATCAACTACCACCATGTTGACACTCTTTCCTTCGGACTTAGGTAAACCTGTGATAAAATCCATTGAAATCTTCTCCCAACTTTGACTTGGAATGGATAAAGGTTGTAAAATACCCGAGGTCTTAATTGTATAAACTTTATTTTGCTGGAAAACCAAAAAAAATTCCACAAAATTTTGAATGTGAGATTGAAGGCCATCCCAAAAAAATTATTTCTTCACCCTGGGGTAAGTTTTTAAAAATCCATAGTGTCCTCCTAAGGGAGAGTTGTGCAATTCCAAAAGAATATTTTGTTTTAGTTCGGAATTATTACAAAGATATATGTTATCTTTGTACCATAAGGAACCATTGTTCCAACTAAATGTGTTAGATGTACTAGGATTTTTCTGCAACTTTTGAATGAGTGTCCACACTTCTTCGTCATTCTTCCATTCATCCCTTGCTTCGATTATCCATTCTGATTGGATAATAAAAATGGCACAAAGAAATGCTTCCACCTCTTCATCCTTTCTTGAGAGTGCATCTGCAACAAAATTTAGCTTCCCTTTTTTGTACATGATTTCAAAGTCATAACCCAATGTCCTTGCGACCCATTTTTGTTGCTCTTCTGAAGACAGTATTTGTTCCAAAACTTATTTAAGACTATCATGATTAATTTTTACCTTGAAGTGTCTTCCCATTAGGTAAGGTCGCCATTTCTTTAGTGCATGTAGTATTTCCAACATTTCCTTCTCATAAATATATTTTTGTAAATACTTTCCTTTGATTGGATGACTTTCAAAAGCAATGGGTCTTCCTTCTTGCATTAAAACAACACCAATTCCATTTCCTGAGGTATCACATTCCACAATAAATGTTTCTGTGAAGTCTAGCATACCTAAGACCGATGCTAGGAACATTTCCTCTTTAATATGTTCAAAGGCCTTAGTTGCTTCAAGAGTCCATGAAACTGTATCTTTCTTCAATAATATTGTTAGAGGTGTGATCTAGGTGGATATTGATGGTCACCCACCTATTCCACTTGAGGCCCCACCATTGTCTCTTTCAATTTTTCAGTTTCGGCACAACTTACTATTTTTAGCAGTTTTTCGGGTCCTGAACTTCCTGAGCCGTTTTGAGGCCCTAAACGATGTTTTTTTGGGAAAACGGGGAGCAACATGTATCCATGGACCAATGTTGCTTGTTCAAAATTTTTATTCCTCAGATAGATATTTCTAACGAGGTATGGTACGTGTCAAACAGAGATCGTATGCCAAAGTTACGCCCATGGGAAGTTGAAACACCAATTTACCCAAATGGGGCCCATAGTTTTGGCGCTTCATCTCCTAGGGTTAGGGTTTTGGCTGTTTAGGATTTTCCCATTGTTTATAAATAATAAATAGGCCCTTGAGCCTTATTTTAACTCAGTTCATAGGCCTATAGCCGCCACATCTCTTCTCAGAGATAGCTACCAGCACCCTAGCTATTTTTATTTCCATTCTGTTTGTAAGAAAATTTCAGTTCTTTGATATTAATGAAATGAAGTGTTATTTCCGTTAAAACTCTGTATTTATGGTTATGTATTTATTCTGTTGTGTTCCTGCATAAATCTGAATCATTGGTATCAAAGTGGTCTGCTTTTTCTTGATCCTTCTTTGCATGTCCCCAACGAGGTCGGGGTATAAGGAGTTAGGGCTTGATCTGGTGGAACCTTTGCAAGATCAGCCTCAAAAACCCTTACGGGTGCCCATGGGGGATGAAAATAAAGATGAGGGAGCGGGAGATCCTATCAAAATATTGCTCAAGGAGGCCCTCAAAAAAAAAAGGAACGTGATGATGGATAACTTTGCCTAGATCCTTCAACGACTGCCCACCGGCGGCGCATCTGCATCCAGCAGCCACTCTGGGGGTGCAACTCCTTTTAAGGTACAATTAAATTTTGACATTCCCATATTTTAGGGTAAAATAGATGCAGATGATGTAGATATATGGCTGAACCTATTAGAAGGATATTTCTTGGTTCATGACTTTTCCGACAAGGAGAATATTATTTTTCCACTCCTCAAAGTTGCCCCTCATGTCAAGGACTGGTGGGAAACCCACTGTGAGAAAAAGAATGAGACATAACCCTCTCTGTTCTTGGCCATACCCACTTGGAATTCTTTCTGAGATTCCATCAAGGAACAATAATATCCCGTGGGGAGCTATGAGGACAAGTACATAAAATGGACCACGCTGCGACAACAAAGGGATCAATATGTGCATGAAATGATGAATCTGTTCCATACCCTGCGCACTAGGTTGGGTATCAAATATTCAGAGAAACATCTAGTGCTAAAGTATCGTAGTTTTCTACACAGATACATTCAGGAGGAAATGGAGTTCCTCGACATCTCCTCGCTTGGTATGCTGCCAAGATTGAGAAGAAATTCAAACAAAAGAAGCGAGACTTTGGATCTGTGATTCAAAAGCAAGGGAAAGACGCTCCCAAACCGCAGAAAAAAGGACAAAGCCAAGGCATGGTGACTCAAGAGAACCTGTCGAAGCCACAAGAAACGAACAACACTGCAAAGCCAAAGAAGGACACGGGAAAGTGTGTGAGTTCCATAAGAGCTCTACTCACAACACAAGTGAGTGTCGGGCCAAGCACTCACTAGTGGTTGATATGCGGGCTTCTAAGTCAGATGCATGCTCTGACTTTGAATCAGAACCTAACAAGGGGAATGACATAGGGAAATAGATTATTGATGCGGAGCCCAGTGCCACTGTTGCCACTACGAAGATCCAGAAGGAGGAACTGGAAGATCCAGAGGAGGAGGAATGTCTCTTCCACTCCTAGATGTGGGTAAAGGGCTCCCCGATACAGTTCATTATCGACAATGGGAGCCAAAAGAACCTCATTTCAGTAGACATCGTGAAGCAGTTGGGCTTTTCGACCACATCTCACCCACATCCATACACCATCAAGTGGCTTCACCAAGGACGAGATCTCCGCATCAGCTAGCAGTGTCGCCTTCCCTATAGCATCAAGCCCTTCACGGATGAGGTATTATGTGACGTTGCTCCTATTGATGTTTCTGATCTATTATTAGGAAAACCATACTTGTGGAAGTGTCATGTTGTGTATGAGTCTCGGCCTTGTGATGTTATTATTACTTTGGGAAATAAGTTGTACAGGATACCAGAGGTACCACCTCCTGCCACTATCTCTTTGGTTACTACAAAACAATGTTGTAAGCTCATTTCCCAAACCAGGAAATTCATTTTCCTGATGATCCGCCCCCAGGGAAAGAAGAAGATTATGGCCATGACCTCCAAACAGGGCTCCTCTGCATGACAACAAAAAATGGATAAGGTTTTCGAGGAGTACAGGGACATCTTCACCTCACCCACAGGGGTTCCTCTGCACTGTCAGGTCAAGCACCCAATTTATCTGACCCCAGGTGTACTTCTACCCAATGGATTGATCTATCAGCACTCTATTTTGGAGAACGATGAAATCAAGAGGCAGATTCAGGAGCTCCAACAGAACGGTCACATCCGACCAAGTTCATCGCCCTGTGGGAGCCCGATCATGTTGGTACAGAAAAAGGATGGGATGTGGAGACTCTGTATTGACTATCGGGCGTTGAAAAAGATCACTGTTCGGAATAGGTACCCGATCCCACGGATTGATGACCTTCTAGACCAACTCAAAGGTGCAAAATATTTCAGCAAGATTGACTTGAAGTCGAGGTATCACCAAGTACCGATTGAACCCTCTGATGTGTGGAAGACTACCTTCAAAGCTAAGGAAGGCCTTTTCGAATGGCTGGTCATGCTTTTCGGGTTGACGAATGATCCCGCAACCTTCATGAGGATGATGGATGACATCTTACAGCCATTCACCAACTCATTTGTAGTGGTGTACTTGGATGACATTCTAATCTTCAGCCAGACTTGGGAAGAGCACCCTCACCACATCCGACAATTCCTCCAAACACTGCGGCGACACAAGTTGTGTGCCAATTTGGAGAAGTTCACTTTTGGCATGACCTAGGTTCAATATGTGGGATACATTATTGATGAAATGGGGGTGCATGTGGATCCAGCCAAGATCCAAGTCATTCAGGATTTTCCAACCCCAACCACTATAACAGATCTTCGGAGCTTTCTGGGTCTTGCTAATTTCTACCGAAGGTTCGTGTTGGGATTCTCTCATATCACTTGGCCCTTGAGTCAAGTCACCAAGGGAGGAGAAAGAGAAAAATTCTTTTGGTCGGAACCTCAACAGAAGGCGTTCACAGAATTGAAAAATAGCCTCCGTTCTACCCCAGTTCTCACTTTACCAGACTTGCAACAACCATTTGAGATTGAGACAGATGCCTCTAACTATGCTATTAGGGCAGTTTTTACTCAACAGGGACATCCAATGGCATATCACAGTGAGACGTTGTCTGACACAGTTCACAAGTATCCCACTTATGACAAAGAAATGTATTCCATTGTGCAAGCTTGTCGACAATGGAAGCATTACATTTTGGGGAAGGAAACAATCATCCACATAGACCACTAGCCCCTGCAGTTCATACAGACAAAAGGGAAGCTGCAGAATGATCGCCATCAGAAGTGGTCCACATATCTGCAACAGTTTCATTTGAATATCAAGTATAAGAAGGGTAGCACCAATAATGTTGCAGACTGCCTCAGCCGACCACCGATCATGGCGCTCACCACTATGCTCAAATCTTGTAGGCACGAGACCTCTGATTGGCCGCTTCTCTATGAGAGTGACCCAGAATTCGGCCACACTTACAAGGCACTCTTGGGGGGTATGCAAGTTCCAAATTTTCACTTCCAAGATGCACTTTTATGTCACCTAGGACACCTTTGTGTTCCTTCAAGCGAGCGTGCCAAGATGATATGGGAAGAACACTACAGTCGAGTCGCTGGGCATTTCGGGGTCGATAAAATAGTAGCAATCCTGCAGAAGTATTTCTATTGGTCGAACCTTTGAAAGGATGTCAAGAAGCACATCAGATCCTGCACTGCTTGTGCCATTGCCAAACCTACCATCAAGAAACAAGGCCTATATACTCCGCTACCTACCCCTAGTCGACCTTGGGAATCCATCTCCATGGATTACATGTTGGGCCTGCCTTCTACTAAGCAGGGAAATGACTGTGTTTTCATGGTCGTCGAAATATTCTCGAAGATGGCCATTATGGCAGCCTACAAGAAGAATATCACAACAAAATCCACTACTAAACTCTTCTTTGAACAAGTGTGGGTGCACTTTGGGATCCCACAGTCTATCCTATCAGATTAGGATAGCAGGTTCCTCAACACATTTTGGTCCAGCCTCTGGTCAATGTTGGATACCAAGCTCACCAAGTCAACAACTTTCCATCCCCAAACAGATGGTCAGACAGAGGTCGTCAATAGAATGATTGTACACATTCTGCACATGTAAAATTCAAAGCGTCCACGCACATGGGACAAGAGCCTCCCCTATGTACAACATAGTTACAATCGGGCTCTCCACAGTTCAATTGGCCATAGCCCCTTTCAGATGGGCTTGGGATTCCAGCCACTATGTCCCATTGAAGTAGCCATACCATTTGCAGCTGCTCAGGCCAATTCATCTCATGTCCAGTCTGAAGTTGACAAAGCAAGTAGCTTCATCGAGTTCATTCAACACATCCGCCAACAGGTTCATGATATATCAGACAGAGCCAATGCCAAGTACAAGCAATTCCATGATCAACACTGGGTGCCACACAACTTCCAGGTGGGCGACAAAGTATGGCTACATTTGCAGAAGGAGCGCCTCACTGGACCCCACCGCAAGATTTTCCCACTCCAATACGGGTCGTACACCATCACCAAGGCTATAGGGAACAATGCCTTTGAGCTCAGTATTCCACCATTCCTTGGTCTGTACCTAGTCTTCAATGTGGATCGCCTTTGTCCTTACTTCCCACCTCTACTGGACACCTCGGACATTGCAGAACAACTCACACCAATAGAGTTAAACCCAAAATGCATGGAACAGGCCACCACAGATTGTATCATGGACATTCAAATCAAGAACACTCACCAACAGAATATCCAACTGTATCGGGTTGTCAAAGCTAGCCAACTCCTGCACCAAGGAAAGTGGTTCACTAGGGACCAAGTTCAGCAGAAATTTCCTCATCTCATGGAGGAACTTAACGCAATGGGGACCATTTCTTCCTAAGAGGGGAGGAATGATCCAGGTGGATATTGGTGGTCACCCTCCTATTCCACTTGGGGCCCCACCATTGTCTCTTTCAATTTTTCAGTTTCAGCACAACTTACTATTTTTAACAGTTTTTCGGGTCCTAAACTTCCGGAGCCGTTTTGAGGCCCTAAACGACATTTTTTTTTGGAAAATGGGGAGCAACATGGGTCCATGGAACCAATTTTTCTCATTCAAAATTTGTATTCCTCGGATAGATATTTCTAACAAGGTATGGTACATGTCAAATGAAGATCGTATGCCAAAGTTACGCCCCTGGGAAGTTGAAACACCGATTTACCCAAACGAGGCCCATAGTTTTGGCGCTTCATCTCCTAGGGTTAGGGTTTTGGCTGTTTAGGATTTTCCCATTGTTTCTAAATAATAAATAGGCCCTCAAGCCTCATTTTAACTCAGTTCAGAGGCCTTTAGCCGCCACATCGCTTCCCAAAGATAGCTACTAGTGCCCTAGCTATTTTTATTTCCATTCTGTCTGTAAGCAAATTTTACTTCTTTGATATTAATGAAATGAAGTGTTATTTCTGCTGCACCTCTGTATTTATGGTTATGTGTTTATTCTGTTGCGTTCCTACATAAATCCGGATCAAGGTGCTACTATTCTCCCTTAATCCTTAACAAACTTGCGATAATACCTTGTTAACCCGATAAATCCTCGCAACCACTTTAAGGTTGTGGGGAATTTCCATTCCTTAATGGCTTTAATTTTGTTAGGGTCTACCTTAACACCCTCCTGAGATACAATATGACCCAGATATTCCAACTCTTGTACTCCAAAGAAACAATTGGAGGTTTTTGCATATAATTTTTTATCCTCCAATAGTTTGAGGACCCTGTCAACATGTTGAACATGATCCTTCCAAGACCTGCTGTAGATTATTATATCATCAAAAAATACCAAGAAAAATTTTCTAAGGAAGGGTTTGAAAATGGAATTCATTAACCCTTGAAATGTAGAAGGTGCATTGGTAAGGCCAAAAGGCATGACCAAAAATTCATAATGCCCCTCATGAGTTCGAAATGTTCTTTTTCAAATATCTTCGGTCTTCATTATAATTTGATGATAAACTGAACGAAGATCCAACTTGGTAAAATAAATTGCTCCATGTAATTCATCCAGTACTTCATCAATCACAGGAATGGGAAATTTATCTTTAATAGTGAACTTATTGATCTCCCTATAATCCGGACATATGTGCCATGATCCATCCTTCTTGTGCACCAATACTACTAGAGTAGAGAAAGAACTTTGAGTAGGTTGAATTATACCAGCCTCTAATATTTTTGCAATCATACATTCAATTTCACTCTTTTGGACAAGGATATCTGTAAGGCCTGATGTTTGTAGGAACACTTCCTAGAATCAAATTACTAGCATGATCATTATCACGAATAGGTGGGAGTCCTTTGGGAGTTTCAAACACCTTGGAATGATTCTCCAAGACTTTTTGGAGATTTAGAGAAATAGATGATTTTGATTTTGGAACTTCTAGTGAGCATAATTGTGCTACTACGCCTCATTTTTCTTTCTTCAGAAGATTTTTCATGACATTAGAGCTTATTATCTTTCCCAGCTTCCCTGTGATACCCCGTAATTCAACTTCCTTTCCTTTTGTAAAAAATTCAAGAAAATTTCTTGAAAATAAAAGCTATCATCCCCAAATATTGTAACCATTGTACTCCTAGTACAACATGAGCACCTCCCATTGCGATGGAAGGCATTGGATTGTTCAATACATATTCCCCTTGGTTAGCTTGATATTATGGATTTTTCTCCTCCATTTGCAACCATCACTTGACATGTTGTTGTTGGGTATATGAAGAAATTAAATTCCTTGGCTACCTTACAATGAATAAAAGTATGGGTACTACTCGAATCAATAAACATTATTAAATTTTTCTTCTTGATATGTCCTTCTATATTGAGAGTTTTAGGAGTCGTAATTCCTACTAATGCATTACAAGATTTGGTCAGACTCATTTCTTCTTTATCTAGGGTTGGTTCCTGGTGTATATCCTCTTCTTTTGAAGTTTCTTGTTCATTTTCTTCCTCCTCATCACAATCTATGTAAAGTAATTTCTTCTCAGCACATAATGACCATTAATGTATTTTCTATCACACCTATAGCAAAGCCCTTTTTCTATTTTTTCTTTCAATTGTTGTGGTGTCAACCTTGTAGGTTGTGGAATTATAGGAGTATCAACACTTCCATCTTTATATATGTGAGTGGTAGGCTTCCTTGTCGCTATAATTTTACTTTAAAGTTTTCTTGTGAACCTAAATGCCTTCTCCAATGAACTAGGTTCCCAAATGTGAACCTCATGTTGGATGTTATCCATTAAAGTCCCTATGAATACATCAATCTTGTGTTCCTCTGGAATATCAACTACCCTTATATTCAATTATTGGAAGTCCCATATGTGCTCCACCACTGAACCATTTTGTTTGAGATATATCAATTGGATAAATAAGGTGTTGCTAATTGTATCCTCATAATATGCTATCATTTCCTCCATAAAAATTGACCAAATGACAATTTTTTTACGGGAGAAAAGCGATCGATACCAAAAAAATGTATTTTTTTCTAAATATAAAGTTGTTATGCATACCTTTTGTGTGTTTTACACATTATTAAGATCAAAATATTTCTCCATCTGTAGTATACATGTTAATGGCTCCTTTCCATCAAACTTCCTCATATCGATCTTTAGAATATGGTGGGTCTTCAATCCAACATTAGAGTTTATGAAATCATGATTAACATTTATTTTGTTCTCATCATGAGTTTCCGCTACTATCTTTTCACCATTAGGAATCATTTCTTGTATCAACTTTGTCAAACCTTCCTTCAAACCTTCCATGTTTGCTTTTAGATCATTCTTCATGTCTTCCATGTTCTATTTCATTTTTTTCTTCCATGTCTTCCATGCCATTCTTCAAACCATCCATCTTAGCTTCCATGCCTTTCTTCAGACCTCCATCTTAGCTTCCATGCCTTTATTCAAAACTTCCATTTCATTTTTTGGTTCTCTTTGCAAGAGTGAAAGTTGTTGCACTTGCTCTTGTAATTTTGATATATCATGTTGCACTTATTCCTCTTCGTTAGTCCTAGTAGATCCTTGTAAGGGCTTAATGGGTGTTGAATTATTTTTATGGAGAATTTTAGAACCCAATACTGATATCTAAGCTTCAATATGCCCTTGGAATCACTTCAAATTGATTTTTCAAGCAAGACTTATGCAATTTGAAAAAAAAATATACAATTTTTTCTTTCTTTTGAAAAACACATTATTGAAATTAATGTATCTCTCTAATTTTGGATCCCCAATATTTTATCTCCATTCCTTTAGTATCCCTCTGAATATTCTTTCCAATGCCACAAGTATGACCTGATTTGGATTCTTCAAGGCAAAGTTATGCCCAATCTCCCACAATGACCTAATTATGGACTGGTTTGAACTTGAATGGAATGCCACATGCAAATGTTTCCCCCTTTAGTACACATGAAACTAAATTCCATGTGATTTTGGCCACTTTTTATAGAATTCCAATTTGATGCTCAGAGAGACAGTTATGACGATTTTCCCAAGGTCACCTCTTTGAGATGAAATTCACGATCCTACAAAAACCTTAACTTCCACAAGTCATATCTCGGAAAATATTGTGAACCAATATCTGAAATTTTTACATAAAGTTCCTCAGGAATTATTTGCAAATGGGGTTTTTTTAGCTTTTGAAACTTCATAGAAAAAAATTTAAAGAGAAAAATACAAGATGACCTGTTTGAAGCAAAAAAACCCTATAATCCAAAGCTATGATACCAAATTTTATGAAACCAACTCCAAAAATAGAAGAAAAGAGAGATCAACGCCTTATAAATAAGCCACTATGAGGGGGAAACCTCCTTTAAATTACATAAATGAACAATTCTTGGATGATTGAAATTACAAAACCTCCTTTCTATATATAGGAGTCCATGGGGTCAAAATATAATCCTAGCTGACCTAACAATAATAATCTAAGGGACCAACAATAATAAGAGTGGTTTTTTATGGGGAACAATAATAAGAATATGGGGGATACAGGGGTACAAAAACAATAATAAGGGGGCTACACTAACAATAATAAGGGACTACACTAATAATATAGGGACCTAATAGGCTTATGTTGAGATTTTATTTATGAACCCTTGGAATCACTGGGAACCCATGGGGATTGAGTCATGGTGGTTGTTGCTAGTCTTAAACTTTTGGTCTTTTTTATTTTTTGCACTTGATTTGCGGTCTTGATTGCATCTAGTACATGATCATTCCACTTTTTTGTGGTGTCGTATTGCCTTTATTTTCATGTTCTTCCTCTTGTTTGTTCTTGTTCTTGCCTTTTATGTTTTGAGGGTCTTGGGAATTGGTTGGGAAAGAGGAAAGTTAATTGAGCTTAGGGAGATTTGTGTTGTACCCAACAAGTAATGAAAGACATGGATGAATCTCGGTACATGAGTAAGTACATGAGAAGGTAAAATATGACAATTGATTGTGCTAGAAAGTGTAACAACGATCAGTCTTCATATTGACTATGTAATTATGTATTTATGAAGAAGACAAAGATAATAGAAATATTCGAATCACCTTGAAAATCGTCAGAAGGAGGGGAGATTTCTCGGGACTTATTCTATTCCGAGTAGCATTCTGATGTTGAGAGTGTGAGCACTACTACCACAGGTTACCAAGCTCTATGGGTGGTGGCTTCGTGCTTAGTTCTCGAACCAGAGTGAGCGACTATGAATAGAAGTCTACAGAAACAATAATAAAATATATAATAATAATCTGATATATATAATATAATAACAACATGGGCAGGTCCCAAAGAGACTCTAGCTTTGATTCGAAACATATCTCACTCAGGTTGGAGGGAGGTCGCACTATTTTTCTAATATATATTTTTGGTATGCTTGCTTCATGGGTTTCATGAGCAAGGTTTTATTATAGGTCAACAGACTTCTTCTTGATGTATTTTATGGATTTGTCTTCTGGTTATAAATGTATTAAAGAGTCATGTTTATGATGATTCAAAGTCACACTTGTATGCCTCAATACCTTGTCACATAAACCTTCAGGTCATGGCTCAGAATATGGCTCAGTTCAGCATTGAAGAAAGTGATCAAGTTGGCCTCCATACCTCTGCAAAAGTTAGCTCAAAGGTAGGCCTTCATGTCGGCTCAAAAAGGAAGTTTTGTCCTATATATAAGGATGAAATGCGGCTCATTTGAGGGAAGAAAATGTGGATAAGTCTGAGATATATTCGATGATGTAAATTTGTTTTAATTCCAAGGATATAACTGGGTCTAGAGAAAATAAAGAAGGTGGTGTAATACATATCTACGAAGCTGCAAGTTTGTTGTTGAAGTGTAGAGTTGCAAGACTAAAGCTAGTGCAAAGTTACAGGACTGAAATTAGTGCAAAGTTGTCAGATTGAGATTGATACGAAGTTGCAGGAATAAGGGTATTGTGGCATAACAAAATTGCAGTGAAATGTGAAGTTGTATAAGGGCTGCTCAGCGAAGTACATCAGGCAGAAAAAATGATATCTTTATAGTGAAAATAAGTCTTGTTAGAAGTTCCATCTAGGGATGCATATAAAGGATTGTTTTGGGTATAAATAAAGAGAATAATAAGCTTAGAATAATATAAATAGATAATATATATCTAAATAGATATATGGTACTAGAGACCGAATTCTCTAAGGTTGGTGCAGGACGATGTAGAAAGGAAGAATCAGATCAAGGAGTTAATGAATAAGCAGTGACAAGGTCTTAGAGGCATACAAAGTTCAAGGGTTTGAGTCATGGTCATGGTTCTTGTTAATTGAAAGTATATAAGAAGAATTTCTTGTGGGTTTTCCTCTTCGAGCGGGAGAGGTTTTGGCCCTGGCTTGATAAGAATAACTCTGTGTCTCTTGTGATTTTATTAATTGACTTGATAAATGACTTAATAAGCTAAGAAGAGAAGACACAAGTAAAAGATTTAAGCTCAAAATTAATTATGAAGAAGAGAACTTGAATTAATCACTGACCTACCTAATTCTCAACGTGGTATCAGAGCTAAGGTGTTGAACATAAGGGTTGCTTGACAAGAAGACACTCAAGGAAGCAAGAATCAAAGTCTACATTGAAAAGGTCAAATCAGTTTTCCAATAAGACCTTCAATCTCATTCAAAAGATTCACTTATCAAGGAGATAATCTTTGCCATAAAATACTCATATTAAAGTGACATCATAATTTTGAAGACATCCTTTATCATCAAAGATCCAAGGTCACCTACATTGGAGGATTCAATCTAAGAAGAAGTTCCTAATTTCATATTCATCATCATCAAGGAAGTTGTTGGAAGTAACCCTACTCAAGTAAGTATCTATGACCTTATCTAAATCTGTTAAAATGACTTATTGTAAAGAGAGAAACAAATTTGTTGGGTCAACAAAATTTAGTGCATGGAAGAGGAGGACATATTTTAATTTAATTGAAGAAGGCGTTATGGGCTACATTGAAGGATCTACAATTCAACCCTCAAAATAAAATGCTCTAGCTCATGCCAAATAAATGAAAGGAGAAATAAAGGCCCAAAGGATTCTCATAGAATGCATTAAGTACTTACCCATATCCTATGTACGAAAACAAAAAACTACAAAGGCAATATATGAGAAATGGGTGGAGCTATTCTCTCTGAGTACCGCAGGAGAAGAAATCTCTCTGAGACAAGAACTATACAAGATGAAATTGTCAAGAGAGGAAGGAATCACTTCATATTTTATGAGGATTTCTGAAATAAGAGACCAACTGCAGGAATTGGGAGAAGTAATGTCTCATAGCGAGATGACTACAGTGGTATTGAATGCTCTACCAGAAGAACGAGGAAACTTCACTTCAAGCTTATACGGGAAGAAAGAAGAAGCACCATTCCACGTTCTATGGTCTCTATGTAATATAGATGAAAAAATATTTAAAGCCAAAGCTGATACATGATCAAGTGAAGGGAATGAATCCTTTCTAGCCATGTCCAGGAAGAAAGGAATATTTAGAAAATATGGTCCTCAGAATAAAAGAAACAATATGGAATAAGTATGATGCTTTAGATGTAATGAACGTGGTAATTATAAAAGGGATTGTCCCAAATCTCGAAAGGACAAGAGGAAAAAGGAAGAAGCCCATGTCATGGATGGAAGGGAAGAATTTGATGCAAATAAATATAAGAAAGAAGAAGTGAAATAACTCTATTATGATTGAGATCATCTTTCTCTTTAAGTGATTTATGTTGGTTATAAAATAATATGATAGGAATTAATGTATATTAATAGTATCATGATAGAAGTATGGAAGGATTACTTGAAGAAGTAGCTCCAGGTAACCTCACTGATAACAACATTGATGGAAGGAAGTCATCAAGATGAAGGGTCATCATTCAATAATCAATATGGAAACAGGTCCTGAAATTTTCTACTGGAGGTCTCTATGGATTGACTAGTTAGAAAGAAATAAAAAGGTTTCATCGAGAATTCTACTTTACAGAATTTTGGGATTAGGTTATGATGACATATTGATGAAGTGGGTCAATGGAATGAATTTCTTAATTCTAGTAAAATTGTTGCAGGATGACCCAAAAGAAAAAGGATGAGCTACATATATCTATATGCTGGCATTGGATGTTGTGAAGTCATGTCATGTGGTTACAAGTGATGAACTTATATCTTTAAAAGTATGATATATGGAAGGAATATAACTTTTGGTGCATATTTTTCCACTAACAGATGAAATTAAATATGTCCTCATATGGAATATGAGGTGGTTATATAAAAACAATGAACTGAATACCGGAATTTCCCGACGATGAAGATGTGCAGAGAAATAATGGAAGAGATCATGAAGTATAACCATGTAAAGAGGCGATTATCATCTGGAAGCCAAGAATATGTGACTAGAAGATCTCCTAGGAAGATATGTGGACTCTGATAGAATTATGGTAAAGAAGAAGAACCTTGAAAAAAAATATCTTTAGGAGATGTGTCAATCTGAATAGAGGATGTCAATGCCTACAAGAAGATGTCATGGTGAAATATCATCACTGAGATAACTTTTGAGTTAAAATTTCTTATGTATATGTTTATCTAGATGAGTTTATTTAGGGCTTCCAATCATGTCAAAGGACATAATATCCCTGGGAGATGGTTCGAAGGAAAGCAACATGGCATAAAGGTAGACCAGATGAGAAATATTGATGAATCACTTTCTGATGGTTGACATGAATTGTGGATGAAAGTAATGGATGATTTGCGCCCTATTAAGCCAAAAGTTGAAGATTCCCCAATATCGAAATCCATGACATCGAGGGGAGGAATATTTCATCAGAATTTGGGTGTTTCACCGTTGCTGCTGTAGGTCCCTAGTTGAGACAGAGCATTATGGTAAGTGTCTTACATAGAAGAAACTTGAAAAATGTCATTCTTAATTTAAGATGGAGTGACATATATGATTCTATAATTCATGTGTCATGCACTAGAACAAGAATAACAACTGTAAGGCTTAGTGAAGGCCATGAGGAGAGAATGGATAGACACATCATTGTGTCCTTCACTTGGGAATACATAATGGAGGATTGGGTAATCATCTAGCATGTGATACTATTTGAGAATGAGATAGGAAATTCAAGATAAGAGTAGTTGAGGACCGATATTCTTTGAGGGTTGGCTACCCAAGAGAAGAATAGTCCAAGAAGGTCATACTCTGGAAACACTTGGGTGGAGTATGTACCTTGGAGAGACAATGACTATGGTGTCTATAATTCATGTGTCTTGCTAGCATTGTAGCCCATTGTCTCATAGAGAGATGGGAATGTTAGTCAAGGCGTTGCACTAGGACAATGCTAGTTGATATGATGCTATATCGATGTGATTACTATTTTGATTCTTCTTATGAGATTATTCATATTGAAAGTAACCATGTACTATTATGAATAGCTCCCTAGTTAAGAGGGAGTGTTGGAAAGTGCAACTAGAATTGGACTTCATATTGACTATGTAATTATGTATTTATGAAGAAGACAGAGATAATCATATAAATTTTTGGTATGCTTGTTGTTAGGTCCTTATATTACTAGTATAGTCCCTTATTGTTGTTAGTGTAACCCCCTTATTGTAATTTTTGTATCCCTGTAACCCCCATATTGTTATTATTGTTCCCTTAAATTATTATTGTTAGGTCAGCTAGGATTACATTGTGGCCCCATGGACTCCTATATATAGAAAGGAGGTTTTGTCATTTGTATCATCCAAGAATTTTTCATTCATGTAATGTATTGTAGGTTTCCCCCTCGAAGTGGCTTATTTATAAGGCGTTGATATCTCTTTTCTTCTATTTTTGGAGTTGGTTTCACAACATTTGGTATCAGAGCTTTGGATTCTGCGGTTTCGCTGCACCAAACAGGTCATCGTGGCATTTTCACTATAAATTTTTTTATACGAAGGTGCAGAAGCTGAAATTTTTAGAGTGTAAAGCTGAAATCGTCAAAAAAATCATCGAAAAATTCTGGAGCTTGGTTCACAATATTTTCAGAGATATGATTTGTAGAAGGTAGGTCTTTTTCAAGCTCCTAAATTTCATCTCAAAGAGATGATCATTGGAAAATCTTCATAACTCTCTCTCTGATCATCGGATTGGAATTATATAAAATGTTGTTGGAAGTACACAAACTGTAGTTTCATGTCTATCAATTTCAGGGCAACAGGAGAAAACAGTGACACGTGGAAAGTCGTACAAGTTCGCTCTACTGAGCTAGCCCATAATTAAGTCATTGTGGGAGATTGGACATAACTTTTCTTTGAAGAATCCAAATTAGGTCAGACCTATGGCATTCGAAAGAGGATTCAAAGTGCTACCTTAGGGCCAAATTTCAGATATTGAAGATATGAAATCATAGAGATAATTGAGTTTCAATATCGAGCTTCTTAAAAGAAAGAAAAGGGTGTGTATTTGTTTGCGAATTCCATAAGTCTCATTTGAAAAAAAATTAGTTTGAATTTATTCCAAGGGCATATTGAAGAATAGATATCAGTATTGGGTTCTAAAGCTCCCCCTAAAAATAATTCAACACCCATTAAGCCTTTAGAAGGCTCTACTATGACTCATGAAGATGAAGAAACACAACATGAGATATCAAAATTACAAGAGCAAGTGCACCAATTTCGCTATCGCAAAGAGAAACAAAAAATGAAATAGAAGTTTTGAAGAAATGCATGGAAACTAAGATGGATGGGTTGAAGAAAGGCGTGGAAGCAAAGATGAATGGTTTGGAAGCTAATATGGATGGCATGGAAGTGGGCATGGAAGCTAAGATGGATGATATGGAAGCTAAGATGGATGCAAAAATGAAAGAAAACATGGAAAACATGAAGAATGATCTAAATGTAGACATCTAAGGTTTGACAAAGTTGATACAAGAAATTTTTCCTAATGGTGAAAAGATAGTGGAGGAAACTCATGATGAGAACAAAATAAATGTTAATCGTGATTTCATAAACTCTAATGTTGGCGGGAAGAACCACCATATTCCAAAGATGGATATGAGGAAGTTTGATGGAAAGGATCCTGTAATATGGATACTATAGATGGAGCAATATTTTGATCTCCATAACGTGCAAAACACACAAAAGGTACGCATTTCAACTTTACATTTAGAACAAAATACATTTGTATGGTATCAATGGCTTTGCTCCCGTAAAAAAATTGTCACTTGGTCAATTTTTACGGAGGAAATGATAGCACATTATGAGGATACAAAGAGCAACACCTTCTTTAGCCACTTGATAAATCTCAAACAAAAGGGTTTAGTGGGGCAGCACATTGAGGACTTCCAAAAATTGAATATAAGGGTAACTGATATTCCAGAGGAACACAGGATTGATCTCTTCATAGGCACTTTAAAGGACAACATCCAACACGAAGTTCATGTTTTGGAACCTGATTCATTAGAGAAGGCATTCAGGTTGGCAAGAAAAGTTGAATGTAAAATTATGTACATAAGAAAGCCACCACCTACATCTATAAAGATGAAAGTGTTGCTACTCCTAGACTTCCACAACCTAAAAGGTCAAGGCAATGGCTACCATTGCAAGAAAAGAGAAAAGGGCTTTTCTACAGTTGTGATAGCAAATACACTAAAGGTCATAAGTGCACCGAGAAGAAATTATTTTTACATAGATTGTGAAGAGGAAGAATAAAATTGTAAGAAGCAACTTCATCATCAAAGAGATACACCAGGAACCAACCCTAGAAGAGGAAGAAATGAGTCCGACCATATCATGTAATGCATTGGCAGGAATTACCACTCCTCAAACTCTCAAGATAGAAGGACATATCAATAAGAAAAAGGTAATAGTGTTGATTGATTCAGGTAGTACCCATAATTTTATTCATTATAAGGTATCCAAGGAATTGAATTGTTTCCTATACCTAGCACCATAATGTCAAGTGATGGTTGCAAATGGAGGATCTATAAATTGCTCTGGAAAATGCCATAATATCAAGCAAGCCATGGGGGAATATGTATTGAATAGTCCAATGCTTTCCATCTCAATGGGAGGTGTTGATGTTGTACTAGGAGTACAATGGTTACAATCTTTGGGGACAGTAGCTTTTAATTTTCAAGAACTTTACTTGAAATTCTTTTTGGAAGGAAAGGAAATCGAATTATGGGGTATTACAGGGAAGCTAGGAAAGATAATAAGCTATAATGTCAAGAAAAATCTTCTGAAGAAATAACAACAGGGCGTAGTTGCACGATTATGCTCACTAGAAGTTTCAACATCAAAATCATCAATTTCTTTAGATCTCCAAATAGTCTTGGACAATCATTCCAAGGTGTTTGATATTCCCAAAGGACTCCCACCTATTTGTGATCATGATCATGCTATTCATTTGATTCCAGGAAGTGTTTCTCCAAACATCAGGCCTTACAGATATCCTTATCTCCAAAAGAGTGAAATTGAACATATAATTGAGAAATGTTAGAGGTTGGTATAATTCAACCTAGTCAAAGTTCTTTCCTTGCTCTAGTAGTATTGGTGCACAAGAAAGATGGATCATGGTGCATGTGTCCATATTATAAGGAGCTCAATAAGCTCACTATTAAAGATAAATTTCCCATTCCTGTGATTTATGAATTATTGGATGAATTACATGGAGTAATTTATTTTACCAAGTTGGATCTTCGTTCAGAATGTCATCAGATTAGAATGAAGATTGAAGATATTGCGAAAACAACCTTTCGAACTCATGAGGGTCATTATGAATTTTTGGTCATGCCTTTTGGCCTTACCAATGCACCTTCTACATTTCAAGGGTTGATGAATTTCATTTTCAAACCATTCCTTAGAAAATTTGTGCTAGTATTTTTTGATGATATACTACTCTACAACAGGTCTTGGAAGGATCATGTTCTACATGTTGACAGGGTGCTCAAACTATTGGAGGAGAAACAATTATATGCAAAAACATCCAAATGTTTCTTTGGAGTACAAGAGGTGGAATATCTGGGTCATATTGTATCTCACGAGGGTTTTAAGGTAGACCCTAACAAAATTAAAGCCATTAAGGAATGGAAAGTCCCCACAACCATAAAGCAGTTACGTGGATTTCTCAGGTTTACAGGGTATTATCACAAGTTTGTTAAGAATTATGGGAGAATAGCAACACCTCTAACAACATTATTGAAGAAAGATGCATTTTCATGGACTCCTAAAGCAACTAAGGCCTTTGAACATCTTAAAGAAGTAGTGTGCCTAGCACCAGTCTTAGTTACACCAGACTTCACAAAAACCTTTATTGTGGAATGTGATGCCTCAGGAAATACAATTGGTGTTATTTTAATGAGAGAAGAAAGACCCATCGCTTCTGAAAGTCGTTCAATCAAAGGAAAGTATTTACAAAAGACTATTTATGAGAAGGAAGTGTTGGCAATACTACATGCACTAAAGAAATGGAGGCCTTACCTAATGGGAACACACTTCAAGGTAAAAAATGATCATGATAGTCTTAAACACTTTTTGGAACAAAGACTATCTTCAGAAGAGCAACAAAAATGGGTCAAAAAGATGTTGGGTTATGACTTTGAAATCTTCTACAAAAAAGGGAAGCTAAATGTTGTTGCAGATGCTCTCTCAAGAAAGGATGAATATGTGGAAGCATTGCTTTGTGCCATTTCAATTATCCAACCAGATTGGATAAAACAAGAAAGTGATGAATGGAAGAAGGACGAAGAAGTGTTGACTCTCATTCAAAAGTTGTAGCAAGATCCTAGTACATCTAATACATTTAGTTGGAAAAATGATTCCTTATGGTACAAAGATCGCTTATATATTTGCAAGAATTCCCAACTAAAACAAAATATTCTTTTGGAATTGCACACTTCTCCTTTTGGAGGACACTCGGGATTTTTAAAAACTTACCACACTGTGAAGAAATTTTTTTTTTGGGATGGACTTAAATCTGATATTGAAAAGTTTGTGGTGGAATTTTTGGTTTGCCAGCAAATTAAAGTGGAGACAATTAAGACCCTGGGTCTTCTACAACATTTATCCATTCCAAGTCAACATTGGGAGGAGATTTCAATGGATTTTATGATAGGTTTACCTAAGTCCGAAGGAAGGAGTGTCATAATGGTGGTAGTTGATAGACTTAGCAAGTATGCACACTTTTGTGCATTATCTCATCCATTCAAAGCGAGTACAATTGCTATTGCATTTATGGAAACAATTCAAGAGCTACATGGAAACCCGAAGATTATTTTAAGTGACATAGATCCCATTTTTACAGGAAACTTTTGGACGAAATTATTTTCTTGTTTGGGTACTCAACTATCTCATAGCTCATCTTATCATCCTCAATCTGATGGTCAAATAGAGATAGTGAATAAATGTTTGGAAGGATATCCTCGTTGTTTTGTATCTGATAAGCAAGCACAATGGGTCAAGTGGTTACCTCTGGTTGAATGGTGGTATAACACTTCCTTCCATATTGCAGCAAAAATGACCCCATTTATGGCACTTTATGGATATCATCCACCATCCATGACATCTTCTTTAAGGGAAAATTCTAGGGTTCAAGCAGTGGAGGATCACATCGAGCATCAACAATAAGTTCTCCAACTCTTAAAGGATAACCTAAATTTGGCACAAAATCAACGGAAACAACAGGCAGATCAACATCATAGTGAGAGAAGTTTTGATGTGGGAGACTCGGTATCTTTACGGCTACAACCATACAAACAAATGTCCCTCAAGAAAGCTAAGAAGAATAATAAATTATCACCAAAGTGCTATGGTCCTTACAAGGTTTTTCAAAAGATTAGTACTATGGCATACAAATTGGAGCTTCCTTCTTCTTTGCAAGTGCATCCAGTTTTCCAGGTTTCATGCTTAAAAAGGGGTATAGGGGAGAAACTTCTAGTTCAAACAATATTGACAGAACTTGATGAGGAAGGAAAAACCATATTGGAACCTGAAAAAATCATGGAAACAAGAACTCGACAACTACGAATTGATCAATTTCAGAGTATCTCATCAAATGGAATAACTTACCCATGGAAGATTCTACATGGGAGGATGAGAATTTTATACAAAAGCACTTAGAGCTACTCAAGCATTTAGGACAACACCTTTTTGAAGGAGAGGAGCATGTTAGGTCCTTATATTACTAGTATAGTCCATTATTGTTGTTAGTGTAACCCCCTTATTGTTATTGTTGTACCCTTGTGACCCCCATATTGTTATTATTGTGCCCCTAAATTATTATTGTTAGGTTGGCTAGGATTACATTGTGGACCCATGGACTCCTATATATAGAAAGGAGGTTTTTTAATTTTTATCATCCAATAATTTTTCATTCATATAATGTATTGGAGGTTGCCCCCTCGAAGTGGCTTATTTCTAAGGCGTTGATATCTCTTCTCTTCTATTTTTGGAGATGGTTTCACAACACTTTATTCATGGGTTTCATGATCAAGGTTTTATTATAGATCAAAATACTTCTTCTTGATATATATTAGGGATTTTTCTTCTGGTTATAAATGTATTAAAGTGTCATGTTTATGATAAGTCAAAGTCACACTTGTATGCCTCAATAACTTGTCCCATAAACCTTTAGTTCATGGCTCAGAATATTGCTCAGTTCAGCTTTGAATAAATTGAGAAAGTTTCCCTCCATACCTCTACACAAGTCAGCTCAAAGGTAGGCCTTTACGTCTGCTCAAAAAGGAAAATTTATCCTGTATATATAAGTATTAGCTCTGGCTCATTAGAGGTAAGAAATTGCAAATAATTATGAGATTATTTGGTGATATAAACCTATTGTAATTCCAAGGATAGAACTGGGTAGAGAGCAAAGAATGAAGGTGGTGTAATACATATCTACGAAGCTGCAAGTTTGTGTTAAAGTGTGGAATTTTAGGACTGAAGCTACTCCAAAGTTACAGGATTGAAACTAGTGCGAAGTTGCAGGACTAAGGTTTATACGAGGTTGCAGGAATAAGGCTAGTGCGGAATAACAAAATTGCAATGAAATGTGAAGTTGTATAAGGGCTCATTAATGAAGTACATAAGGCAGAAAAAGGGATATCTTTATAGTGCAGAGAAGACTTGTTATAATTTTTTGCTAGGGATGCATATAAAGGATTATTTTGGGTATAAAGTAAGATAAGAATAAGCTTAAAATAATATAAGATAAAGCCAAGTAATCTAAGGAGATATCAAGTACTAGAGATTGTGTTCTCTAAGGTTGGTGCAGAATGGTGCAGGATGGTGCAGAAAGGAGAATCATCTTAAGGAGTCAATGAAGTAGTAGTGACCAGGTCTTCAAGGCATACAAAGTTTAAGGGTATTATTCATGGTCATGGTAGTTGTTAATTGAAATTATATAAGAATAATTTCTTATGGGTTTTCCTCTCCAAGAGGGAGAGGTTTTGGCCCTGGCTTGAAGATCCTAAATCTGTGTCTGTTATGTTTTTGGTAATTGACTTGATGAATGACTTAATAAGATAAGAAGAGAAGACATAAGTAAAAGAAGTAAGCTCACAGGTAATTATCAAGAAGAGAATTTGAATTAATCACTGCCCTACCTAATTATCAACAGGTTGGGTCCATGGTGGTAGTACATACATGAGGAAGGTATCCAGAGAAGGTAAAGAAAATGGCTATGAGGTGTTAGAAGCCTTGGCTATGTTGGAAAATGTTGTTCTCAACGTTGTGCATATTTTGAGCGAATAAAGGAATTTCTCTTAACCTAAACCTTATGATATGTAGAAATTGTGTTTTGATCATGATTATGTGGATGTTGTTGAGATTTTGGGGTAGCATCGAATGTGCTCTATCTCTAAAAATTTGTGGAGGGGATAGAACACATGAGATCTCCAAGACCCAAAAAGTGTTTGGAGAAATTCCATTTGGTGTAAAATTTATTCAAATAATTTATTTTTTTAATGGGGATCCTAAGTCTAACCTAGCGAAATTAAAAAATTAAAGTGAATTAATTTACACATGTGATGATTGTTGGACCACTAATTTTTATTATTATTATAACTTATTAACATACATTTCATCTATTTCTAATGTTCTTTTATCACATTATTTATCATAATTTATTATATAATTCCATTTCATAATTATGTATGCTCTTTTGGATAAATAATACTTGTTCTCCTTTATTTTAATAAATTAATGATTATTACACATGATTTTGCCAATGATGATTTATTAATTATTTCGTTATAACATCACTCACTATTTTAGCCTCCAGGATCTCTTCCAGATTGAAGATTTGGTCTTCAGCTGATAATTAAATATTCCAACTCAGAAATTCGCTGGGATAACAAAATATAGTTTTGCATTGAACTTTTTGGGCAAACGAAGAAAAAAATTGAAAATTTGAGACATGGGTTTTATGAAGAATGGACCAAATTAGTTTTCTTATGAGCAGTTTTCCAAAATTCGGTCTTGACTGATAGAAACGCAGGGTTCTGGAAAGGACATATTTGGAGATTTGTTGTTGTGGCCGTTTTCCAAAATTGCCCCAACTATAATTGCCAGATTCGACTTGTGCCAGCTGAATCATGATGGAAAGATCTTTCAGACCTCATATTGCTTAATGGGATTTTGTAATCAGTCTATTTCCCCTTTTTTTGTATATTTAAAAGGGCACAAATCAAAGAGAAGGGGGAGGATCAACATGCATATGAGATAACGCATAGAGAGTTGGCTATGCAAGGAACAGAGCTGTGTAACAAAAAATTATTTGATCAAGTTAATGCAAGTTAATTTCCTATTACTTTTGTAAGTTGTGAGCATATCGCAGCCCTGATGAGAGAGTTGGCTCGACTCTCCGATCAGGTGTTGTGTATTTCCTGTACATTGTTATTTTTATTTCCTGTTTTGTATAATTTGCAATTGGTGTGACAATAGATGTATTTGCTGATACTCTTATTATTTTGAATGGATTGTAAGCTTTAAGATTTGTTTTTTTCATTTATTTATTTTTTGTTACAGTGATTGCTGCTTCGTTTAAATTATCAAATACACGATTGATATCATAATTGTGCTATTGTATCTGCACATACTGTGCGTGTTAGCCTTGCAATAACCAAATGTACCCAGATTGATAATTAATGTGGGAAAGGGTTTGAATATTCATTCACACTTGGACACCAAAATTTTGGTGTCATTTTCGGGGAGGCTAAAAAAGGTGCAAGAACACAATTCATATTGGTCTAAGGATCAATCTCTCGTCCTAGGGAGGGAAATGTTACCTTTCTCTAGGTCTTCAACGTAATTGTTTTGTTTTCCTTTTCTATTGATTTCTTACGAACCAATCTCTCATCCTAGAGAGGTAAATGCTACCTCACTATAGCTCTTGAGCATATTTGTTCTGATTTCCTTTTCGATTGATTTCTTAGGAACCAATCTCTCATCCTAGGGAGGGAAATGCAACCCTACTCTAGGTCTTGAGTGTTAATCGTTTTTCTCTTCTTTTCTTTCTGTTGATTTCTTATGGCCCAATCTCTCGTCTCGAGGAGGGAAATGCTACCCTACTCCAGATCCTAAGCTTTAAGAATTGTTTGATTTTTTTTTCCTTCCTCTGGTTCTATGAACAGAGATCTAAAAAAAAAGGCAGAGGAAGACACCCAAAACTCACAGGATGAGGTCAAGGAAGAAAGAATCAACATAATCTGGAACTCAGTCAAGGAACTTCAAGATGCGAAAAATATGGGAAATCAAGACTATATCGAAGGTTGGTTTCACTCTGTTGTTTGCTTGCGACATCACTCCACACTTCAACAACTCTTGACACCATCCTTAACAGGAAGTTGGTCTCTCATACCCGTGTATTTATTAACATACATTTTTCAAATACGAGTATGTGCATACTTGAGGCATTATTTCAAAAATAGCTTCACTCAAAGTACTCTTATATGTAAGTATATTTTATTTTTCAAAGTAGTGTAGAGTAGAATATAGAATAAATAAAAAGATAAATAAATAAATTTCTTTATAGTTGTTTTTGTTGCAACATGCTATAAAAATTAACACTGGTGATCAATATTCAAATTTATCTATGTATGTAGATGTATTATATTGAAAGTAAAATTTCTACAAACAATTATATTCATTTTGATCACCTTTTTGGAAAAGTTCCTTAATTATCATATCTTATGGCTTGTGGGCTTGTGAAATTTCTGGAAAATCAGTCAGGACAGTCATGTTTTTAGGGACCAAATGGGTGTATTTTTAAGATCTATTCATATCCTACATAGCCCTTCATGTCCACTTTATAACCCAAATTGAACCACTCAATTTGGATTTGAAACAAAAAATTTATGACCAAAACAATGACAGGATGTCTAGTAGGCAACTCAGAAACAAGGTTGGGACAGTCCATTTTTGGAGGCCTAAATGATTAGATTTTGGAAATATAATTCTATAGTATATTAAAATATGAATCTATTTTACAACTCAATTTGAATCACTTTATTTCGATATCGTATGAGGAATTTAAGATGAAAATACTGACTGCTTCTCGTAAATCATCACTCTTGAAACTTTGTTTTCCTGGTTGTTCACTATCGAATTTGACCCATCGATTATTCTTACCTTCAAAACTTGTTTCTATTGGAGATATATAAATGAATTTACTTTAATTTCCAATTTTAATCAGTTCAATCCGTCATCAGACGAAAACGTTATGCTTAAAATATCAATTGTTGGTATGAGATGGAAAATCGAAAATGACTTTGTTATGCAGGATGTTCTAAGAAAATTTAACATACCATTAGATGGATTTTTCAAAACATGTTTCAATTGGAGACATCTTTCTGAATTTATTTTCATTTGGATTTTTAATCACTCAAATCGGATGAAAAACAAAGAAGTTATCATTGAAACACTGTTGGTTAGTATGGTTGGCCATCACTCTCGTGCAGATAATAAATTAATTTTACTTTGTTATTTTTTTCCCATGGATTTGTTTTATAGAGAAAATACTTGTTTTTTTTTTGCATATTTATTGGATTAGGAGAGCCCGGTCACCTCTCTTCTTCCATGAATTCATGTTTTATTGCAGGTAGACACTTGTTTTTTTGCAGGTCCCAAGAGAATAAATGAGGTCAATTTATGAACAAGTAGTTCTTGAAGGAAATGATAATGAAATATAAAAAATTTCAAAGACGTTTCCTCGCGCAGAGAAAACAACATGAATACTTTTCGGATTTATAACATAAGAAATGGGGAATTGATTTCTATTTGAAGATCCAAGTCATTTCCGAAAAAAACATTTTTCCATTTATTCACAATTCACAAACAACATTGCTGCAACAAAATCATAACCATTGTAACTTAAGATTTTTATTTATTTATTGGTTTTCAATAAAGAGTCAATTATTTTCTGATTTCTTTTATGTTTTTATGATTCAAATATTGTTTACTTCAAAGTCACATTTTCTTTGTTTTGTTCTCAAAATAAAAGGAGCGATTTATTAAGTTCCAGATGTTGTTACTCTGGGTGCTGCTACTCGTGATGTTGTTATTCCAGATGTTGTTACTCTAGATGTTGCTACTCGTGATTTTGTTAATCCAGATGTTGTTACTCGTGATGTTGTTACTCCAAATGTTGTTACTTCGGATGTTGTTACTTGTGATGTTGTTACTCCAAATGTTATTACTCCGGACGCTGCTACTCGTGATGTTCTTACTCCAGATGATGTTACTCTGGGTGTTGCTACTCGTGATGTTGTTACTCTAGATGCTGCTACTCGTGATTTTGTTACTCTGTGTGATGTTACTCGTGATGTTGTTACTCGTGATGTCGTTATTCTAGGTACTGCTACTCGTGATGATGTTACTCCAGATGTTGTTACTTCGGATGCTGCTACTCGCGATGCTGCTACTTGATGTTGTTACTCTGGGTGCTGCTACTCGTGATGTTGTTACTACGGATGTTGTTACTTGTGATGTTGTTACTCCAGATGTTGTTACTTCGGGTGTTGCTACTCGTGATTTTGTTACTCCATATGTTGTTACTCTGGATGCTATTGTTACACAACATTTTGTCACCGTCCTGCAATCCCTCGTCCCGTACATTGGAGGACTATTCCTGTGACCTGTGAACAGTAAAATGTCCAGAAAACACCTTGATGGCATCCTTCTACATAAGGGCAAGAATTCTCCTGCAGAACATTTCCTCATAAAATCATTAAAAACATATGTTTGGGCATTGGCGCGAGCAGCCAGTTCATCACTCATGCCGACCTGGAAAATTTACACTAAGCCCGTGCCACCTGACACTTTGTCCCTGTGTATTGCCCGTGCCAAGAATATTTGGGAATTTTTTTAAAAAATAAAAGGTAGAAGTTTGATTCTAACAACTTCAGAATGAATCATCAAAAAGGGGTTGGGCTGTTTAGCTCCAGATCTCCCTGTTTAGGAAGTGGTTTTCCACCTCTCATGGAACCTTCCTAAGAGATAGGACTCCCCCCATGATTACAGGGATCCTAACCTCTCCTTCTCCTTCTATAAAAGCTTACCCTCTCCATTTAAAACCTAGTTGAACATTTGGGAAGAAAACTATAGCTAAGCGACTATTGAAAGCAGAGATAAGGAGAACCCCGTAAGAGAGAGAGCCTTCTATAGATTCCTAACAAGCTTTGTGAGACACGCTCCGCTGGAAGCCCTGCCGAAGGAAGAACGCGACATCAGAACTCGGTTGTAATCTTTCTTTCGTATATTTAATATATGCTCGACTATGTTATTGGTTCAATTGTTGTATTTCTTATTTGTGTAATGCAATTTGATTCAATATTTTCCGACTGATTGATAGTTACATGCTTGAATTATTATGTTGTATGTCGTCATTTTTCTCTGCATATGTACAAGTGCCCGGACATGATGAACGAAGGGATTGTGATCTGTCGAGCTAGGAACAGAAGCGCACTTCTTCTTCGACAACACCAGCATAGGACTTGAGGTAAGCTATCCATCGTAGCTTTGTATTTTGTAACTAGGAATCAATATCGTAGCGTGTCTTGTTTTTTGCTAGAACCACTCCAGGGCTAGTGGGATCGCCTCTGTCCGCAGAGGGGATTAACCTCCACAACAAATTAGCAACTCCACTAGGGATCAGTGTGGGTTTTTCTTTCGTCCTTTAGGTTGTCTTCCTAGTCTTTGTGTGCTTAGCTTGCTTTTTTGATTATCTTTGTTGAGTCTAAGACCCTTGTTGAGCCCCAGAGGATAAATTTGACCTCTGTTCTTCCAAAATTCTCATCTTTCCAAGGTTGGCGTGATTGGTGTGGGTTCCAGCCTGACAGTCATGCCAACTGGTGCTTGTTGGCAGTTTATCACTCGTTCCATCCCCTATCTGGCATGGATTACATCCAGACAGTCGTGCCAATCCCTGTAGGTGCTAGGGTCTTCCCTGTTTTGGAGTTTGTGGTCCATCTTAGTGTCTCTGGGTGTTTTCTTAGCTTGATTTGAATGCTTTAGATTTGTTTTTGACTGATATTAGCCCTTATCCTTTGTTTTTTTCCCTTTTCTGTCAGTTTTTCTTTTCAGCCCTAAGTTTTCTAGGTGCTTCAACCTGCTGAGCCCCCTGTGGGAGTTTTGGGTCCTTTGTTTCCCGGTCAACTTCGTTTCTGCTTGTTTTCATTCAGCTTCTTGGATCCATTTGAGTGATTGTGCTAATTGAGTGATTGTCCTCTCTTTCATTTAGTTTTACTCTTGTCACTCAAAGCCTAGATTACACTGCTTGTTTGGGTCTCTTTTGAGATCTTTCTTTGATTTGAGGGATTTCGTCATTGGTTTGAGTCTTGTTGTGCTTGTTTTGAGTTGGGTGAAATTTTTTTGTTTCAGCTCTCACTCCACCATTCTCAAATTGGTGTTTTGATTCATTTTTCATGTCATTTAGTGCACTTTCTCTGATATATTGAAAAACACAAAAAAAAAACTGTTGCATTCTTGATTAGCATAGTGAAAACTGGACAATCGTTCGCATTTCTAGCATTATAAAATTCTAGGGAAGAGTTTTTTAGTTTCATTAGCTTGATTCAGATTCAGTAGTGGATGTTTCTGTAAGTTCATATTATTGCTATCACTTGAAAGCTCCTAACTCTCTAGTAGATAGCTCTTCATTGAACGAAATGGTATTTCTTTGGCATGTAGCTTGCAGTTAGGGATTCGTGAGATTCAACATTCGGTAGGACCTTGGAATTGAAACGTAAATTGAAGATCAACTTAAAATTTATTGAATTAACCTAAGGCAACATTGAAACCTAACGAAATATTTAGTGGTCTAAGTTAGAGACATGTTCTGGCATCTTTAAGCCTAGCATTTGTCGCTCACCATCTAGCCTCAGATAGCACTAGTACGGACTTGTGCTCCCCGTGCCATCGAGTATATAAAGGGAGACCCCTCTAGGTTGCAATCATTTTATCCATAGGAAGCTGAGTCTATCGCCTTGTAACCGTGATACATTGAACACAAAATTCAAGGAGAATACATGCATCTACGTTAAGCCCTTGGTCATCTTTCTTTCATTTGACTACCAAGGTGTATATTACAGTTCACAGGAACCTGGTACACCATTTTACCTAGACTACCTAAGCAGTCATGTTCGATCTTTACTGACTCCCTAAATTTGAAAATATCATCAAGCGCTTGTCCTTTCACGCTTGTTTCCAACCTAAAAGTGATAGAGTCACCTTTTTCCTGTTTCTCGACTCTTAAAATATGAAACAACAGTAATTGGTTTCAGTGTCATAAAATTAACTTCCCATGAAATAATTCCTGGTTAGAGTTACTGTCCTTAGTGTGTTATTTCAAGGTTTTTTTCGATGGCAACTTTTCTGGAGTTTTCCAATCAAAGAATCCCCTCTGAAGGGAATCCTAGTCCTTTTCCTGCTTTAGGAAATGTTGGTGCTCCTTATATGGCAACATTGTCCCTTCCTGGGTTAACTGTTGGTTTTCCTGTGTGGTTTTTTTCAACCTCGGTGGCCTCGAATGCCCCGATCTCTATTCAACTGTCTCCTCCACCTGAACAACATCATGTTGATTCTAAAGTGGACCCCTCCCCTTCTTCGCCTGTTTCTTCGTCCTCCTCTTCTACTTTGCCGAGTGAATGTTTGGATTCCAGTAACCAAGTGGCTAAGAAGAAGAAGAAGAGGACAAAGAAGAAGAATTCAGATAAAGAAGAGGCTAGCTCTGCGGCTATTGCGCCTAATAAATCATCCAAGATTCCATGGAAAGTCAAATTCCCTTGCATGTTGTGCAAAGGTGAAAATATTCTTCGAGACTGCCCTGGCATTCCCAAGGTACTTGAAGCATGGTCTGATGGTCGTCCATCATTGCCTTTGGCTTCTAGAAGTTATATTGGTAACACATCTTCGACTAGTGCTGATAAGACTCATAAGAAACAGGGTAAGTTTACCAATCCCTGCAAGTTGTGTGAAGGGCATCATCCCATTCACCTTTGTCCGTAAATGGATGAAGCCAAGGGAGTATTGGAAAACCATACTTCTTCTGCACCTTGCCTTTCGGCTGGTTACCAAAAGTTTTCTTCGAGTCCTACGCTAGTTGATTCAACGATCGGTCAAGATTAATCTTCGGTCGATCCCACTCCCTAGGAAATTCAGATTCAGGAATATGTTCCCGACCAACCATTGGACGTGGAATCAATCGACTTGATCCTGCCTATGGTTCATCAGGTATTTTCCGTCGAGATTGGATCTCATCCCCCTCACGTTCCTCTTATTTCTTCAGATTCCTCAAACTTGGAGAAAGATCCTCCCATCCCTGTGATTCAAGAATTTTCTCCTCCTTCTCCCATTATGGAAGTCCTGGAGGATGCTCCTCTTGCTCTGGTAACACCAGGGGATGACCATCTCGGTTCGATGGCAGCCCCTCCAAGTAGTTTGGTCGCTTCCTTTGATTGGGGTCGATTCGCAGGCTATCGCCTTCCTTCTTATGTACCCTTTGAGGTCACGGTACAGACCTTTGATGTGGTCATACCCAACACTATAATGGATGAAGCCATGTCTGTCAGTATTTTATCCTCAACTACTTGGCAAGCTTTCGGTTTGCCGACGCTTCTGCCTGTTACGCAGAATCTATTGGCGTTTAACAGAGGAACCAGTCAACCATTAGGGATCCTTCCGAGGTTACCGATTACTTTGGGAGGGAAAACTATCCATATGAACGTGATGGTTGTTCCAGGCCCTTTGGATTTTAATTTACTCTTGGGCCACGATTATACTTATGCCATAGGAGAAATTGTCTCCTCCCTCTTTTGTGTGATGTGTTTTCCGCACCAAGGTCAGATCGTGACCATCGATCAACTTACATTCTTTGGTCCTAATGTGGCAGCTAGTCCACCATCATCTCTTCCAAGTATTTATCCACCGGTTGTGTCATCCCCGCCACAGGTCAATTATGTGGCTACCTCTCTTGTGCCCTTGTTCAGTGATGATGCCATTGTGCATCGGGTGTTGGGGGCATTGGGTCCTGACTTCCACGATGTCTCCCTTCCATCGGATGAGCGACTCTTGGAAGCCATGACTTCTTATTCGCTGTGATGAGGTCTGTCAGAGCATGGTTCCTTTCCTGTGTCAAGCTCCTTAAGAAATGAAACTAGGTCTGTCGGAGCATTTTTCACCTTCTTGTGTCAAGCTCCCTAAACAATGAAACAAGCTCTTTCCGAGTAGAGTTCTTTTTCTTGTGTCAAGCTTGTCTAAAAATGAAACAGGGTGTCGTGAGGATGGTTCGTTTCTATGTCAACCTCATTAAAAAATGAATTAGGTTTCGAAAATGGTTCTTTTACTGTGTCAACCTTGTTAAAACAATGAAACACTTCCCTGTTAAATTTGAGTCTTTGATTAGATCTCGTAAAATCCCAGTCGAGTCTTTCACTTGATCTCGTAACTTGCACCTTGACTCCATTTACATATGGACTAAAGCTTGGGGGGAATGTACCTCAAATTGAGTCACCATGCTGGCGGCATGCTCGGTTTTCAAGCATAGTTTCTTTCCATTTCAAGCTTGTGTAAAAATGAAACCGGTTTTAAGCATAGTTTATCTTTGTTTCAAGCTTGTGTAAAAATGAAACCAACTTCAAGGAGAGTTTCCTGATTTCAAGCTTGTGTAAAAATGAAACCATTCCCATTTTACCTCTCGTGATTGCCATTTTATCAGCCTGTTTTTCCAAATGACCCTTGGTTTTCTCATTCCATCGTTACCATCTGCTTGGCTGATCATACACCTTCACTTGGTTGTTTTACCCATTTTTGAGGAACCGCTGTGATGAGTGGTCTTGTTAGCCAGCCTCTTAACCTTTACTTGTTCTGAGTAGTTCCACCATCACCGGAACAAGTTTCTACCCTTTATACCACTCGTTCCTCTAGGAGGAGTCATCTTTCAACTTTTTTCTGACTCTCGAAAATTGAAAAGATTGTCGAGACGCTTGTCATTTTGAACTCGTTAAATTGGTTGCGAAACAATATCTACCTAGTATACGTTTAACCCATTTTTGAGCTGCGATAGATTATTTACGAAAAAGGAATACCCTAGCCTATCGCGACTAGGAGGTTCTCTCGGACACAGTTTTCTACCTTTTCGGATCTGAGGGATTATTCATGAAAAGGGACTTGCTGGAGTTTTATTTTCCACTGTCTTTTCAAACTCTATAAAAATGAAAAGACGTCGAGTTCTTCCTTTGTCAAACTCGTTAACAACTGATGACATCGGACTCCGTCATCATGACATTACTCGAGTTCCTCCTTCCTAGGGCTTGTTAAATGTACTAGGTTGGATTTGTCTGAAGGAAAAACTTACATTGCAAGCATATATCCCCTTCAAGCTTGTTTTTAAAAAATAATTGGGGTACATGCCAGAAATGGTGGGGGGAAATGGAACCAAGATTGTAGTCGTGTTGGCAGTATGTTGCTCTTGAAATTGGCACTTGTCTATATTCGTATCAGGTTGGGGACATCTCATCTCGTTATCTGCTTACCTCCATGGGTTTGAGTAATCTCTTTTGACTGCTCATCTGCTCTTTGCGATGTCACCATGACCTCAGATCCCTTGATGTCAAATACTGCCAAATCCAGTGTCATGCCGCCGATATGTTCAAGAGAAGTTTTCCTATGTATTTTTCAACCTCCCTCTGATTCTCTGTTGGTATTGATTCACAAAAATCATGTTCCTCTATCTTGTGTCGATGATGTGGGAAACATTATGGCCCACCTTCGATCAAGGTTAATTCCTGTCAACTTCAGCTCATTATCTAGGAATTTGATCTAGAGACTCCCTTCAGTTACCTTGGAGACTGCATACCTCAATGGTAGGCTCTTCGCATTCGACGCAAGGTTTTCATTATTGGCCTTTGATCGGATGATTCTATGGGTGTTCAACGCCAGATCACTGTTCACATTCTGTGGATTGTACCTCTTGTACCTTGAGAACCATTGTCATTATTGGTGGTTTCTCTCGCGTCTGTTAACAGTTTTCATCATTGGCTGGTATTCAAACGATGTTCTTGCATGTTAGACTTCAGTTCATTTATTTGCATGCTCGAACTTGTACTTTGTTCAGGTCGAGATTGAGTGCAAGACCCTGGATCTCTTCTGATGAAATCCAGGCTGCGAGTTCTTTATGGATTATTATGACTTATTACATAACTCTTTTGATTGGATGGCTGCGACCATACCTGAGTCTACCTGCTGATCCTTATTTTGCTGGATGGTTGCATCCATACCTTGGATCTCGTTTTTGTACACTTTGTTATGGATGGTTGCTCCCATACCACATATCATGTATCACAGATATCAGTTGTATTTGTACTTGCAGGTCTTCTGAAGGTAGTGTTTTCAATTGAACGCATTCTCATAAATCATTTCACTCCTCCCTCTCTCTCAGACCTCATGCTTTAGGGGGCATCTATTACACAACATTTTGTCACCGTCCCTGCAATCCCTCGTCCCATACATTGGAGGACTATTCCCGTGACCTGTGTATAGTAAAATGTCCTGAAAATACCTTGATGGCATCCTTCTGCATAAGGGAAGGAATTCTCCTGGAGAACATATCCTCAAAAAATCATTAAAAACATATGTTTGGGCATTGGCGTGAGCAGCCAGTTCATCTCTCGCACCGACCTAGAAAATTTACACTAAGCCTGTGCGAACCCTATTTTGGAATGTTTTTAAAAAATAAAAGGCAGAAGTTTGATTCTAACAACTTCAGAATGAATCATCAAAAATAGGTTGGGTTTTTAGCTCTAGATCTCCCTATTTAGGAAGTGGTTTTCCACCTCTCATGGAACCTTCCTAAGAGATAGGACTCCCCCCATGATTATAGGGATCCTAGCCTCTCGTTCTCCTTCTATGAAAGCCTTCCCTCTCCATTTACAACCTAGCTAAACATTTGGGAAGAAAACTGTAGCTGAGAAAATATTGAAAGAAGAGCTAAGGAGAACCCTGTAAGAGAGAGAGCCTTGTCTAGATTCCCGACAAGCTTTGCCAGACACGCTCCACTAGAAGCCCTGCCGAAGTAAGAACGTGATGTCAGAACTCGGTTGTAATATTTCTTTCGTATCTTTAATATATGCTCGACTACGTTATTGGTTCCATCGTTGTATTACTTATTTGTGTATTGCAATTTGATTCAATATTTTTTGACTGATTTATAGTTACATGCTTGAATTATTACGTTGCATTTCATCTTTTTTCTCTACATATGTACAGGTGTTCGGATGTGATGAATGAAAGGATTGTGATCTGTCGAGCTAGGAACGGAAGCGCACTTCTTCTTCAACAACAACAGCAAAGGACTGGAGGTAAGATATCCATCATAGCTTTGTCTTTTGTAACTAGGAATTGATATCGTAGCGTGTCTTGTTTGTTGATAGACCCACTCTAGGTCTAGTGGGATTGCCTCTTTCCGTAGAGGCGATTAACCTCCACAACAGCTGCTACTCGTGATGCTGCTACTCTAGATGTTGTTACTCTGGATGCTACTACTCGCGATGTTGCTACTCGATCATGTTACTCTGAGTGCTACTACTCATGATGTTTTTTCTCCATATGCTATTACTCCAGATGATGCTACTCATGATGTTGTTACTCTAGATGGTCTTACTCCGGATGATGCTACTCCTTGATGTTGTTACTCCATTGGTGTTGTGAATCTTGCACTTATGTTACTCCCATTTTTTCATATGGATGTTGCTACTCCGTCTTAAGTTGTGACTCGTCGCCACTGCGCTCCGTGTTAGTGTCGTGATTTCACCACCGCTCGTGACTCTCGTCATCGTTGTTACTCCGTCGATGCTCGTTATCTTGGGTGTTGTTACACCTCCGATGATGTTACTCCAAAAAATTTTCAAAGTACCCAATGATGTTACTCCTCCGATGTTGTTACTCCAGGAAATTTTCTAAGTTTCCAGTGCTGTTACTCCTTTGATGATGTTACTCCTCTGGTGATGTTACTCCATGGTGATATTTTTCTAAGTACTTGGTGTTGTTACTCTGGCAAGTTAAGTCGCCAGGTATGTCCTCGACCGACTCCATAGATTTAATTGGTATTTTCTTAGGACAAGACCAACTATGCCTAATGACAGACATACATTATTTGGGGGGAGGTCTCGTATTTAGTAATAAGGATGATTATTATGGTAAGTCTTGTTAGGAATGATTCACTCTTAATTCCTCATTAATTTTTAAAGTGACTAATCCTCCTTCATGTAACCTTCCTACCATCGTTCTTTTTCCTCTTTCCCTGTTATTCCCCAAGTCATGGTTGTTGTTACCTCAGTCATAACTATTTTTGTTGGCCAATCTTCACATTGGATTGAACATGGGTAGGCTTTCTGACTTTTTTTTATCTTTGGTGAACAATAAATAATTTTAATGGTCTAGGTCCTCTTTGACATAATGATAGGGTAGTCAATTTATCTTTGTTTATCTATAAACATAATCTTCTTTTTAAGGAATAATTATGCAAAGATGATTTCATGATGCCACCTTTCAACTTTCCTAATTGGTCAAGCCCCTGATCTTGTAAAATTTATGATGATGACCAAAGAATTGTATTTAAATTTTTTCGCCATTATCCAATGAATTTTTCCTCAACCCAAATCTTAGCAATGAAAAATATATTTATCAGAAGCCATTTGAAGGTTATTATTTTTTGAGAAGCAAAACTATCAAAGTTTAAAATAGTTACTACAGAACTTTTTACGCCATCCCTAGCTCTTAAGGAGCTAACCTGCCACCCCATATATTAAGTAATATTTTATTGATTAACGATAACCATAGTTGAATTTTAAACATAAATAGTCAACTAGAGGATAGGAGGTTGCATCACGAGCCAACCTACCATGATAACAGGTCCTAATAAAGTGACATTACCACTACTAGTCACCAAGCCATGGTAATGACCTTCGGTCATAAAACTGAAGTACAAGAGGTCTCATCATGAGCTGAATTTTTCACTTTTGTTAGCTCTCATGAATGTCATTGTTATTAATTGGTTACCACACCAGAAAAATGATCTTCAATTGACATCTAAGTAAATTGAAAGGCTTTTGTAACTATGTACTTATTTTTAATAGATGGGACACTGGCATCTCAATGGGTTAAAAAGGCATCCTTGTCGAGGCTATGGATGCCTGCTGGCTGTAGTGGCTATGCCTATGGTATAGAAGTTAATTTAAAACTATAAGCTTCTTGGTTACCTTGTTTTATCAAAGCTAATTTCCGATAAAGGGTGTTGTTGCATATACAAGGTTTTCCAGAACTTATGCTTCATGGGGTAATATTTAATTAGTTCTTAGATAATGGTGGTTATATTTTATATCTATTATTGAGTTATAAATATTTACTTTACATGTCAGGAATGAAACTCTTAGGATATTTGATATTTGACATTTTTCATCATCTACTCCATCATTCCTTTATTCTACAAGTATCATATCTTTAACCAGAGGTAGTTGTTTTGCCCAATTAGTCACCATTTATACATATCTTAACAACACCACCACTATTTGAGGTAGAATAAAGTGGTTTGATTCTAATTTGAATCCCAGGTAATTCGACAGACCTTGAGAAGAAAAGGCTGAGATAACTAATTCTCTTAATTTCTGTGCTCATAACAAACCAAAGCTTATGGGTATATGGAATGCATCTTTACCCTTCTTATCCATTATTATCCAATGTCATTCACAATATGATTATGTCACTTTTATATGTAATGAGGTAATTGAGGTGATGAATTACTGATTAAGGATACTCATGAGATTTTTTATAGATGACAAGGAAACTAATCAGTTTGGTGGAAGGAAACCCTGCTACACTTTATGATTACTTTTTCAGCTTGCATGGCTTCCACCTTCTGCATCACTTTTAGCATTAGCTCATCCTACATCAACTTCAAGAAATGTCAATCCATACATGTCATTCCACATTTTTTTTATGGAGGTAAAGCTTGAGGTAAAATATCATAAGGTTTTGATTTATTAAAAGTTTAGGGGAATGTCATGAAAAACCATAAGCATAATTCACTCATATTTTTCAACCATTATTTCCCCTTCTTTACCACTTCCCATTTTTCAGAGACAAAATCTTTCAGTTTGGGGGAGTGTTACTTTCATTATCATGAACATGCCACTAATATTCTTTATCATCCATCGATCTCATTATTCATTCCCAAAATATCCCTTATTCCATGTTGTTATACACCAAACAAAGATTTCATCCATGATTGTAGAAACCACCCCAATTTGTTTTATGTGTAGCATGAGGCAATGCTAATTCTCCAGTTTGGGGGAAGGGTTGCTATGCATGATGAATGATTTATCATTTCTTCCTCATTTAAGGTATACAATCCTAAAATTGATTTGTGTATATCCTTAAAAATTTCAACTGGATTCTTCTAATTTTTGGACAACAAAGATATATCATTTTACCCAGAAATTTTCAAGATAAACCAATTTGTTAATTCCAAAAAAATCATGCATTATTACCTAAAACCATTTTGTTGATATATTGAAATCCGTTCGTTGCATTGATTTGATTTTCGGATTGGAGAAGCATTAATATAGTATAAATTTGCTTACAAAATTTCAGCAAAATCTGATTTGTAATGAATTTTATATTTACTTGTATCATACTTTGTTGCAACTTCATATACATATGATTGAAAGTATACATGAAAATTATTTTTAAGGAAGCATTTGAGGAAGAAGCCTTCTCTTCCATCAAAATATTGCGTTGGGGTGAGAATTTTCATTATTGTATTACAACTTTATCAATACTAAGGCATTGGGCTGCATGAGGACATGCAACATGTTAAGTTTGGAGGAGATGTTGGGCCACTAATTTGTATTATTATTATCACTTCTTAACATCCATTTCATCCATTTCTAATTTTCTTTTATCACATTATTTATCATAATTTATTATATAATTCCATTTCATAATTATTTATGCTCTTTTGGATAAATAATACTTGTTCTCCTTTATTTTAATAGATTAATGATTATTATGCATGATTTTTCCAATGAATATTTATTAATGAATTAATTATAACATCACTCACTATTTTAGCCTCCAAGATCTCTTCCAGATTGCAGATTTGTTCTTCAACTGATAATTAAATATTCCAACTCAGAAATTCGCTGGGATAACAAGAGACAGTTTTGTGTTGAACGTTTTGGGAAAACGGAGAAGAATATTAAAAATTCGAGATATGGGTTTTGTGAATAACAGACCAAGCCATTTTTCTTGTGAGTAGTTTTCCAAAATTTGGTATTTATTGAGAGAAACATAGGGTTCTTCGAAGGAAAAATTTGTAGATTTTCTATTGTGGCCATTTTCCAAAATTGCCCCAATTGTAATTGCCAGATTCGACTTGTGCCAGCTAAATCATGATGGAAAGATATTTTAGATCTCATCTTGCTTATTGAGATTTTGTAAGAAGTATATTTCCCTTTGTTGTTTGTATATTTAAAAGGTCACAAATCATAGAGAAGGGGAGGATAGAATGCATAGGAGATAACGCATAGAGAGGTGGCTACACAAGGAATGGAGTTGTGTAAAAAAATATTATTTGATCAAGTTAATGTAAGTTAATTTCCTATTACTTCTGTAATTTGTGAGAATATCGTAGCCCTCATCAGAGAATTGGGCCCACTATCCGATCAAGTGTTGCATATTTCTTGTATATTGTTATTTTTATTTCCTGTTTTGTATAATTTGCAATTGCTGTGAAAGTAGATGTATTTGTTGATACTCTTATTGTTGTGAATGCATTGTAAGATTTATGATTTATTTCTACGATTTCTTTATTTGTTGTTACAGTGATTGTTGTTTTGTTTAAATTATCAAATCCATGATTGATATAAGAATTGTGCTATTGTATTTTCACATACTGTTTGTGTTAGCCTTGCAATAACCAAACACACCCGGATTGAAAATTAATGTTGGAAAGGGTTTGAATATTCATTCACACTTAGACACCAACAATGATAACATTCTAAGTGATGTGGATCAAGCTTCTTTTAATATTAGTCATTGATTATAGATTAGATCATGGTTGTTGATGTTGCAACGAGAAAAATATAAAGGAAGGGCTTAGGGTCAGTTGGATAACACACACATAATCTAAGAGATCGAATTATTCTGATGGAGCAGTGCTCGGACGAAGATAACATCTGAGTGATTCAGAGAAGTAGTGAGGGGTGGATGTAGTCATTGGTCAGAGGACCAAGAGTACAAAGTAGAGAAAGGGAAGAAGAGATGAAGTGGAGGTATTGCAGCCATTAGAGGGTGTGATGCATTCCCTAGAGAGGGTGACGCAGGGCCACGCAGGGCTCACGTAGGGTTAGCACAGAGCATCCAAGGAAAGTCTGAAATTTAGTTGGAGACTAGGGTTTATGAGCCGAAAGGGCTGAAACAAGACTCCAAGAGAAGCTGATCAGTGCAGAGCAAGGGTGATAGAGTCCCTCAATCAAGGCCACACAACCTTACGCAGTGGCAATGCAGAGACTTTGCAGAACTATCTGGGGTTTCACTAGTGGCTCATCTGGATCAGCTAGGACTTGTGGTAGTGAGGAAATCATAATTTTCTCTGTAGACGAGGTTTTCTCTATTGGATGAGCCGGTTTATGGCACCCTAAATGTACTCATAATATTGTTTCTTTATAATAATAAACCGTTAGATCTGTTGCACCGTTTTTCCCGCGTTCGATTTCTCTCGGGAAATTTTTCCAAAAAATCTATGTGTCCTTTGTCATATGTGTGTGATATTCAATAAATGAATTTTATTTTTTTAGTTTGCTAGTTATGTTTAATTCAATGTTTTTCTGAATATTTTCAGTTAAATAACTCGTGCATAATAAAAACAAGTAGGAGAAGTAGATCAATATCTAGTAATAGGATTTATGTGCTCAGAAATTTTCACACGGTATTAGAGGATTGCAAATCAAGCTCAAATATCAACAAAGGGGCTAAATATATTTGTTGTATGAAGGGAAACTAAAGCATCACGGATCCAGAAGAAGGCAATGCAGCACTAGAGGGACATCATAAACCCTGTAAGGGTGACATACAGTCAATCTGCTCATGCATAGGCTAATGCAGCTCTAGAAAGGTGACACGAGTCCAGTATGCTCATGCAGAAGCTAAAACAACACTAAGAGAGGGATGTTGACCCTGTATTCTCATGGAGAGGCTAGCGCAGTCCAAAAGTGAGTGACGTTTTGTAGTTTTTCAGGGATGGAAGTGCAGCTTTTGATCTTCAGAATTTTTTGGTGAGGCATTGATTCTGTCGGTGCAGAACAGTGCCTAGAAAAGGTGACAAAGTGAGGAGAAATATTTCGTTGGCAGAATTTTTCCAAGAATTTTGATATTCAATAAGAAGGGTGATCGTAGGGGTCTAATTCAGTAGAATTGGCAGAGGATTTCTAGGAGGGAAATCAATTGTTAGAGGGATCAATATCTCTAGAGGGTTTCTATCGCCAAGAAACACACATTTGGTCTTCTATTGAGTTCATCGACAGTAGTGGCGAGAAGCATACTTGTTTCGATCATTTGAGAAAATATGGCCCCGTACGGATTGAGAGATCAGGATAAGATGGACGGTGTGTCCAACTTTGCGATATAGAATGCCAGAATTGTGATATTCCTGGAGAAGTACGATATCAGAGACTACATGGAAAATGTCCTATTTTTTCGACCAATGCAGATGCTCTAAATAATTTCAACGAAAATCATGCATGGGAAAAGTGCTTGATCATGGATGCGATGAAGGATCACATGGTACCACACATTTCCGAGAAGAGGACGACACATGAGATGTGGACAACTTTGACCACGCTTTATCAAGGTAGCTCCATCCAATGGAATATGATTCTAGAGAACCAAATGAGGATGTTCCATATGCACAAGGGAGATGAGATCGATCCCTTCCTCTTCAAATTGCAGACTATTCGGGATCGAATGATTGCCACGAGGAAAAATTTGTATGAAGGGCCCTCGGTGAGGACTGACTTGAATGCAATCACTGATGAGTGGGTGACTGTTGTCCAAAGCATCTTGGGTAGAGCACAATTCCAAAATTTGGGTGACATATGGGCTATCCTTCGACAAGAGGAGATTTAGAGGATGACCAAGAAGTAATTCAACAGTGGATGTATCAAGGTGAAGAAGGAGGAGGAGGAGGATGTGGCCCTAACATCAAAGGGATAAAAGCAACAAGGGAAGAAGAAGAAGGACCTATCCAAGGTCAGGTGCTTCAGATGTGGTGAACTTGGATGCTTCGATAGCACTTGTCCTAAGGGGAAGGACAAGGAATATTTAGATTCCAAGGAAGCCATAGATAGAGGGGAAAATGGTAGTGAGGATGATGTGGCCATGAGTGATCATGTGCCTCGAGAGAATATGTGGGGAAATATAGATCTATAGAGCAGCTACAAATGGAGAGGCATGATCCTTAAGGTGCCCAAAATCTTGGATCACATACGAGAGCCTTAAGAAAGTAGAAGGATGACTAGAGCAGTGGGTGTAGAAGATCATGGAGAAGCATAGGTATATATGAAATTTTGAAGTCTAGATCAGCGTAGAGGAGAGGCAGCAACAATATGGAAGCAACATCACAAAGGCTGATGGAATTTCAACAGCACAAAGGCAGTTCTTACGTAGTACAGTGCAACAGATAACATAGAGAATCAAAGATACAATGCAACACAACATCAGAGGGCGATTCGGTGATGAGATGCAACATGACTGACTTGGCTATCAGTGATTGGGTGGTGGTCCTTCATTTTCTTACTTCTCGGCAACTTAGTTTCAATGCAATCGTTAGTAGTGACAGTGCTATAGGGAGCATGATGCAGCAATTTGAGAGGGAGATCTAGTAAAAATGTGTTAGGTCCCCATATTACTAGTGTAGTCCCTTATTGTTATTAGTGTATCCCCCTTATTGTTATTTTTGTACCCCTGTAACCCCCATATTGTTCTTATTGTTCCCTTACATTATTATTGTTAATTTGGCTAGGATTATATTGTGACCCCATGGACCCCTATATATAAAAGGAGGTTTTGTCATTTGTATCATCCAATAATTTTTCATTTATGTAATGTATTGGAGGTTTCCCCCTCAAAGTGGTTGATTTATAAGGCGTATATCTCTCTTTTCTTCTATTTTTGGAGCTGGTTTCATAGCATTTAGTATCATAGCTTTGGATTCTAGGGTTTCGCTGTTCCAAACAGATCATCATCGAATTTTTGCTATAAATTATTTTCTACGAAGGTTCAAAAGCTGATTTTTTTTTAGAGCGAAGCCGAAATCTTAAGGAATGTCGTGTACAAATTTTAGATCTTGGTTCACAATATTTTGGAGATATGATCTATGGAAGTTAGGGATCCCAAATCTCATCTCAAAGAGGTGACCTTGGGAAAATCATTATAACTCTCTCTCTGAGCATTGGATTCGAATTATGTAAAAATTGGCCGCAAGTACATAGACTTTAGTTTCCCGTGTATCAATTTAAGAGCCAAAGGAAGAAATAGTGAGACATGGCACATCATACAAGTGTGCTCTACTAAACCAGTCCATAATTAGGTCATTGTGGGAAATTCAACAAAACTTTGTCTTGAAATATCCAAATCAGGTCAGACCTATGGCATTCGAAAGAAGATTCAGAGGGATACTATAGGAAAAAATTTCAGATATTGAAGATCCACAATTACAGAGATAATTCAGTTTCAATACCGATCTCCTCAAAATCAATAAAAAAGTGTGTATTTTTTTTCAAATTGCATAAGTCTTGTTTGAAAAATTATTTTTAATTGATTCCAAGGACCTATTGAGCTTAAATACCAGTATTGGGTTCTAAATGCCCCCTAAAAATAATTTAACACCCATTAATCCCTCAGAATACTCTACTATGACTCATGAAGATGAAGAATCGCAACATGATCTATCAAAATTAAAAGAGCAAGTTCACCAATTTTTGCTCTCGCAAAGAGCAAAAAAAATGAAAGGGAAGGTTTTAAGAAAGGCATGGAAGAGATGATGGATGGTTTGAAGAATAATATGGATGGTTTTAAGAAAGGCATGGAAGCTACGATGGATGACATGGAAAATGGCATGAAGATAAGATCGATGACATGAAAGACAACACAGAAAACATGAAGAATGATCTAAAAGCAGACATGGAAGGTTTGACAAATTTGATACAAGAAATGTTTCCTAATGCCGAAAAAATAGTAGAGGAAAATCATTATGAGAACAAAATAAATGTTAATCATGATTTCATAAACTATAATTTTAGACGGAAGAACCACCATATTCCAAAGATGGATATGAGGAATTTTTATGACAAGGATCCCGTAACATGGATACTACTGATGGAGAAATATTTTGATCTCAATAATGTGCAAAACACATAAAAGGTACGCATTGCAACTTTACATTTAGAAAAAAATACATTTTTATGGTATCGATGGCTTTTTTTGGGAAAAAAAATTGTCACTTGGTCAATTTTTACGGAGGAAATGATAACACATTATGATAACCCCAAGAGAAACACCTTCTTTAACCAATTGATAAATCTAATACAAAAGGGTTCAGTGGTGGAGCACATTGAGGACTTCAAAAATTGAATATAAGGGTAATTGATATTCCAAAGGAACGCAGGATTGATGTCTTCATAGGGACTTTAAAGGATAACATCCAACATGAATTTCGTGTTTGGGAACCTGATTCATTAGAGAAGGCATTCAGGTTGGAAAGAAAAATTGAACATAAAAATATGGCGACAAGGAAGCCTACCACTCACATCTAAAAATATGGAAGTGTTGCTACTCCTAGACTTCCACAACCTACAATGTTGACACCACAACAATTGGAAGAAAAAAGAGAAAAAGGGATTTGCTACAGTTGTGATAGAAAATACACTAAAGGTCATAAATGTGCTGAGAAGAAATTATTTTACATATATTGTGAAGAGGAGGAAGAAAGTGAACAAGAAAATTCAAAATAAGAGGATATACAACAAGAACCAACCCTAGAAGAAGAATAAATGAGTTTGACCATATCATGTAATGCATTGGCAGGAATTACCACTCCTCAAACTCTCAAGATAGAAGGATATATCAAGAAGAAAAGGGTAATAGTGTTTATTGATTCGAGTAGTACCCACAATTTTATTCATTGTAAGGTAGACAAGGAATTTAATTGTTTCTTATACTCCGCACCAGAATGTCAAGTGATGGTTGCAAATGGAGGAACTATAAATTGCTCTATAAAATGCCATAATATCAAGATAACCATCGGGGAATATGTATTGAATATTCAAATGATTTCCATTTTGTTAGCACTCAGTAATTCCTCAAGGTTAAAGAAAGAACTCGTCGAGGTAACCAAAAACCTAATTTTGAGATTAGGATCTAGCCTTCCTAATGCTTATAGAGGGCTCTCTCTTTATGATTTAAATTTGTTGTTTTAATTGATTTTAGGCTAGTTATGTAAGATTGATTGGTTTTGATTTTGATTTGGTTTGGTGGTGGAATTATTGATTCAGATGGATAGGTGCAAGTCTATTTTCCATTGGGCTACGGAGTCAATGTATCACACAATATGTCAGAATCAAGTTCTAAAGGAAGTGTTCACAGGACAAGGTAGCTGAGTAAATTCAGATCTTTTAGGGTGGATGGTGAAGTGGTTTCAATTGGGATCAAGGAAAATTTAATATTTCTTCAAACCAGATAATGAAAGAAATGAAAGAGGTCAATCTAAACTAAGGAGCAATGAAGAATTCCCTAATATGGATATCATAAGAAAACATCTAAATGAATAACAGTTCAGAAGAGAGTGTACTTAAACAATTTCTATAATAATATTCCTGTTATAACATTTAAATTGGAAAACATACAAGTTTTAGAAAAACTTAAGGAAAAAAATGAAAAATAGAAAGATACTTAATTTAAGTGGCTCAACACATGAATCCTGTAATGCAATGCCTTTAATGCTCAGTCCTATTCTTGACTTGAAAATGGTACAATGAACCCTCGGGTTTTTTATCAATTACAAATATAGAAATGTTCAGAAATCCACCCACCAATACTTCGAATGACTGAAGTATTTATACAAAAACTAATACAAAATATCCTAAAACTGATTTAGGATTTATTCCTGGAAATAAAATATCTAGATGCTAAAAGGTAGTGACACCTTTCAACTGACTGAAAGTTGTTCGTATTTTACTTGATTGATGTTATCTGTTTTTTTCTTTTATGCTAGCTTATCTCTCACAGTGTCTTCTTCCTCTGTCTTTCATATGATTTATCTTTTAACTCTGCTTTTGATCTTTAAACTCTATTTTTGATCTATCTTTACTTTATATGTCTGCTTTTTTTAGTCTTTTATCATGATTATTTTGTCACTTGCTTTCACTTTTACTTTTTACAGTAAATATTACTCATTCTTTCATGCTTCTGTGTTTTTATTAAAAATGATTTTTACTAAAATAAACATGTAGAATACAAAATGTTTCTTGGAGAATAGTTTGTAATAATATTTCGTTGTGCTGGTGAAAATGATTTCGTCTCTATTTTATCATTGACTGTGTAAATTGTTTCCTTTTTCTTTGTTGTTCTTTTAAACTCGATTTTCTTTTTGGGCATGAAATTTCTGCTGAATGAAGCCTTCAAATTCTTATCTTGATAGTCTGGAAGAAACAACTTTTTTAACTAGTATTAATTGTTTCCTCAAGCTTCTGTTTTTGCTAATAACCTAAAAAAATAACACAATTTGTTTAAATGAAAACATAGGTCTGCAGTGAGCTGAGCAAGGGATTTATGGAATGGAGAGGCTTGTGGAAGGAGTCTGGATTAAAATGAGGCTTAATCTGGATGTCAATATTTTCTTGGTATTTTTTGTAAATCAACAGAGGTGATAAAATAATGAAACAATCAGGATTCTCATTTGAAAACTCTATAATTTTTTAAATGGTGTGGGATGTTATCTTACAGTGCAGGTGAAATGGTAATTTATCGCACAGTGGAGGAGCGGATAGGTTCATCACAATGGCGTGGGGATTCATCTCCTTGGTCTGTTGCACAGTATCGGAAGCGGTTTAGTGGGTTTAGGATGTGGAGTGCGATGAGATGCAGGAGTGTCGCGTGGAAAGAGGGTGATGGGTAAAGCCACCCATTTCGCAACCTTTGGTGACCTTAAACTTCATATGTTTGTGGATTGAGAAATTGATGTAGGTCATTGGATTGGATATCTATGATTGGGCGAATAGGTGAGGAGTGATGCTTTGACTGGTGGGACCAGGAGTTAATAGGTAGAGGGTTAAATGATATAGCAGAGGTTTTATTAATAAAATGATGGGTCATGATTTAATATATAAATGGGTTAGGGATATATTTTAAATTGGAATTAATATAATATTAAAATGGAAGGGTTTATATGAATGGGTTAAAATGTTATTGAGAAGGAATGTTATTAATACATTAGAAAACAAGTTTAAAATAATATTTGGAAAGGGTTTATGCAGTGGGGCCTGATATATTTTAAACCTTTAGAAAACTATGTAAAGTAAGTTTTACATTTTTTTAATGGAAAATTGGAGTTAGTGAGGGGGAAGGTAATTTTAGTGATGGGAATGAGTTTTTAAGCTAGGGAAAGGGATATTTAATAAAGTGGAAAAATATTTTTAAGATGGGGTTAGTAAATTATCATGGCGGGATGTTAAAAATGTATTTGAACTAAATGTTAGAAATGTGTTAGGAAAAAGTGAAATAAAAGAGGGGTTAGTAATTAAATATTTAGTACCTTTTAAATAATGGGAAAGTGGGTTTTGATATTATTATTGGAAAGAGGAGTTAGTAAAAGGGAAAAAATGGAAAAAGGGTTTTTTAGCTAGGGAAATGGGTTAGAATTTGGAAAAAATGAAGAATGAAGGGGCTCATGGATTTTTAGAAAGGGAAAATTAGTAAGATATTAGTGATAAGAAAAAAACCAGTTGATGTTTTTCCAATGCTTGTGAAAGTATTCTACCTACCCTTATTTTATCCTACCATTTTATTTCCTTTGTTGGGTACATTTGAGTTTGCTGACCCTTTTATTTTCTTTTGAAAAGTAAACTAACCTATTTCTAACCTTATGACTTTCAATGGCTCAGATTAAACTGGTGAGCTCATTTTTATTCTCTACCTAACTATTGATCTGCCAAGATTAAATGGTTTGGCTAGATTTTATTCACTAAATATCAACATAAAATTTAAAAGCATGAATAATTAAGACTAAACTGTATGATTATCATGAATTTTGGAATTTTGGACAAGCTGCACACAATTTTATTGGAAAGGTAAAATAAACTAAAGTAGTGGCATTTGAATGTGCAGCACTTTCTATAGTTATTTTTATCTATTTTTGTGGGGTTTATACTTTATATTCTTTCTTGATCTTTTTCTTTTAGTCCTTTGATTTTTCTTTTAGGAAAAACCCTCTTTTCATTTTTAATATGGGAAAACACTTGTAAAAAGCAAAGGTATGTACAATATTACAAGATTTTAACATAACAAATTCAAAATTATGAATCCTATTATTATAGGACCCTAACAGTGGCTTCACTTGGGGATGGCATTTCCTTGTGAGATGTCAAGAACACCATCGACTAGTAGCCTGATCCATTGAGTCGATCACAAGCTTGAACATGTTTTGTGATATAATCTCTATGACTTAAAATATCAAACTGAAATCACACCCTTTTTTACAAATTGAAATCTGATGTGAAACTAAAAGGTGTTGCAACCTTCAAACAAAACTACTAGATCATCAAGACCTTAGGGCCTTATCCTTGGCTTCAAATCTTAATGAATTGTTTTAACACTTGTTGAAAACTAAAAACTGAAACTGAAATAGACTTGTTGCTGAAAAAAAATCCAATCAAACTAAAATTCTACCTACTTACTCTAATCTGTTTTCCAATTGTTGGTTAAGAAAAATGAAACATCCAATGCAACCATTCAAGCATTATATACATTGATGTATTTTCTTGTTTATGATAAAAAAATGAAGTTCTGCAATTCAATAGAATCTTGTCAATAGATGTGAAGACAAGGAAACACTTAATTCCATTTGTTGACACTAGAAACTGTACAAAAGGATCTTCCAAGGTATATGTACAAATTTTAAAGTGATCCAAGCAACTGTACATATGTTCTAGATAGGCTCCATGCCATGAAACTAACTGTTATATCCCTACAAAATTAATTGTTGATTTTCAAATAAGCTCTGTGATGATAACTTTACTGATAGAAATGTTTGTCTGATGTGAGTTTTATCATATTTATCTTGAAGCTCATAGTGAGTAAATGGAGAAATATTTTGATTGCACTCATCATCCAACACATCAGCTATTGGATCATGAAAAACTTGGAAGGATTGCTGCAACCTATTACAGATGGGTTTCAATGGGACTTCATGGATTTCAATAGGCTGCTCATCATTTTCTTTAGAGGTATTATAAAAAAATTTCTTTAAAAATTGAAATGATTCAGAACATAGTGGCATAGAAATTTCCTGTGTCATTTGATCAGGTATTTCAATATAATTTGATAGTTGTAATTGTGAAACAGAAGAATTGTGATCAAGAGTTTCATTGTCTTCTTTGTTGTCAATAACAATACCTAAACAATGTTGTTTTTTTATTTCTTTAAAGTTGCCTCTGATGAACTGAAACGAAGCAAAACAAAGATGCAAAGGTCCTTCACTTATTTCCAAATTTTCTACACTTTCTTCTTCACACTCATAGCTGATATGTATTGGCTGATGATTGTATTATAGCTGCTGAAACTGAGTTTCCACATCCCACAAACTAGCTACTGATGGCTCTGTAAAGTTAGCTTGAATTTGGAGAACATAATTATCATCATACTGATCATACTTAGGAAAATCATCAAAAGAAGGAATGTCATCAAACATACACATTAAATCAATAGATTTCTCCTCCACATATTGATCTGTAAATCCATTTTCTGATCTATGGTAGTTGGAATTAGTAGGAAAATGTTTATGACCAGGAAACTCTTCTTTTCTTTCAATAAGTGAGTCATGGTGTTCTTTAACGAAATTTTTTTCTTTCATGGTGATATTTTGTATTATTTCCTCTATTTTATTCACCAAAATGTTGAGTTTTACCTATGTAATGTTTTTCTTCTCTTCTTCTAATTTCAACTTTTCCCTTCTAATCAACAGATTAACTTCTACATCTACTGAAATGTTCCACATATGTTCAAGTGTTGAGGAGTTTCTTTCTCTTAGCTGAAATTCTATTTCTGGATCAAATGCCTTCGGATAATGAAAGAGAGATAAATTAGGAGGAGGTCTATTATTTACTAGCATTGAATAATAAACTTGATTAAATATGGAAAAAAATTGTTGTATTGTCTCATTTGGTTGTCTTTTCAACTAATTATATTCTTCTATGATCATGAAAATATTGACTTTGATTATCCATCTATCAAGGAAAATTTTGACAACTGTTGGAAATTTGAAATGCTTGCAATAGGGAGGTTCTTGAACCAACTCTTTACTTTACAAAGAAAGAGAGAAAAGCCTAATTCGAACATCATCTTCATCAATCTAAAATAAGTCCATATAATTTTCAAAACCTTGAATATGTTTTTGGTGCGTTGATGTTACCATTCTCTCCATCAAACTTAGGGAGATATTTGTAATAGTTATCAGGGAGGTCATGGAGTATAGGAGGTAAGATGAGTGGCGTATATCTATCTAGAACTTTATAAGGTACAAGAATATGTACAGGGATTGTAAGATTAGTCTTGATTACTTGAGGCTTATCAATCGGAAAATGATCATCAAAAGTTTCAGAAGATAGTTTCTCAAATGGATAAGGATATTTTATATTTACAATTTTCAAAGGAAATAATCAAATACTAATTTAAGATCTTCTCTAAAATACAATATACATTGAAAAAATTTCTTGATGATAAAGAACATGATGTCTTGGATTGTAATCCAAGTTAGAAACCTGATCTTCCCATAATTTTCTTTCAGGCTCATTTCTCTAGTGGAGTCTTGATTTTGAAATTGATTTGGAGTTGCGAGGTGGATGATTTTAACCTTTGTGTTTCTGATCATTTTCCAACATCATAGATCAAATCTAATAATTGTATAATTTTTCTGAAGAAGATGTTTGTTTGTTCCCTAGTATGGTCGCCAATATGTTAGCACTCAGTAATTTCTCAAGGTTAACGAAAGAACTCACTGAGGTAACCACAAACCTAATTTTGAGATCAGGATCTATCCTTCCTAATGATTAGAGAAGGCTCTCTCTTTATGATTTAAATTTTTTGTTTTAATTTATTTTAGGCTAGTTATGTAATATTGATTGGTTTTGATTTTGATTTGGTTTGGTGTTGGAATTACCGATTCATATGGATAGGTGCAGGTCTATTTTCCATTGGGCTATGGAGTCAATGTATCATAAAATAGCTCATAATCAAGTTCTAAAGGAAGTGTTCACAGGGTAAGGTAGCCCAGTAAATTCAAATATTTTAGGCTGGATGGTGAAGTGGTTTCAATTGGTATCAAGGAGAAATTAAGGGTTCCTCAAACTGGATAATGAAAGAAATGAAAGAGGTCAATCAAAAGTAAGGAGAAATGAAGAATTCCATAATTTGGACATTAGAAGAAAACATCAAAATGAATAATAGTTCAGAACAGAGTGTACTTAAACAATTTCTGCAATAATATTCCTGTTATAACATTTAAATTGGAAAACATACAAGTTTATGAAAAAATTAAGGAAAAACATGAACAATAGAAAAATACTTCATTGAAGTGGCTTAGCACATGAATCATGTAATGCCATGCCTTTATTACTCAGTCCTGTTGTTGACTTGAAAATGGTACAATGAACCCTTAGGTTTTTGATCAATTACAACTATAGAAATGTTCATAAATCCACCCACCAATACTTCGAATGACTGAATTATTTGTACAAAAAATCATACAAAATATCCTAAAATTGATTTAGGATTTATTCCTAGAAATAAAATATCTAGATGCTAAAAGGTAGTGACACCTTTCAACTGACTGAAAGTTGTTCGTATTTTACTTGAATGATGTTATCCGTTTGCTTCTTTTATGCTAGCTTATCTCTCACATTGTCTTCTTCCTCTATCTTTCATCTAATTTATCTTTTAACTCTGCTTTTGACCTTTAAACTCTGTTTTTTATTTGTATTTACTTTATCTGTCTATTTTGTTTAGTCTTTTATCATGAATGTTCTGTCACCTACTTTCACTTTTACCTTTTATAGTAAATCTTACTCATTCTTTCATGCTTCTGTGTTTTTAGTAAAAGTGATTTTTACTAAAAGACACATGTAGAATTAAAAAAAATTCTTGGAGAATAGTTTGTAACAATATTTCATTGTGCCGGTGAAAATGGTTTCATCTTTGTTTTAAAATTTACTGTGTAAATTGTTTCCTTTTTCTATGTTGCTGGTTTAAACTCGATTTTGTTTTTGGGCATGAAATTTATGTTGAATGTAGCCTACAAATTCTTATCTTGATAATCTAGAAGAAACTGGGTTTTTAACTAGTATTAAAATAGTTTCCTCAAGCTTATGTTTTTTCTAATAACCTGCAAAAATAAAAAAATTTGTTTAAATGAAAACATAGGTCTGCAGTGAGGTGAGAAAGGGATTTATGGAATGGAGAGGCATGTGGAAGGAGTCCAGATTGAAATGAGGCTTAATCTGTATGTCAATAGTTTCTTGGTATTTTCTGTAAATCAATAGAGGTGAGCAAAGAATGAAAAAATCAGGATTCTCATTTGAAAAATTTGTGATTTTGCAAATGGTGCGGGGCATTATCTTACAGTCTAGGTGAAATGGTAATTTATCACATAGTGGAGAAGCGGATAGGTTCGTCGCAATGGCGCGGGGATTCATCTCCTTGGTATGTCGCACAGTATCGGAAGCGGTTTAGTGGTTTTATCACATGCTGGAAGGGTAGTATGGTGGTTTTAGGATGTGGAGTGCGATAAGATGTGGGAGTGCCACATGGCACAACGACGATGGGTAAAACCACCCATTTCGCAACCTCTAGTGATCTTCAACTTTGGATGGTCAGATATTTTGAAACTAATGTAGGCTGTTGGATTGGATATCTGTGATCGAACAGATAGATGAGGAGTGATGTTTTGAGAGGTGGGACCAGGAGTTAATAGGCACAGGGTTAAATGATATAGTGGAGGTTTTATTAATAAAATGATGGGCCAGGATTTAATATATAAATAGGTTAAGGATATATTTTAAACAGGAATTAATATAATATTAAAATGGAAGGGTTTATATGAATGCGTTAAAATGTATGCGGGAAGGAATGTTAGTAATACAGTAGAAAATAGGTTTAAAATAATATCGGGAAGGGGTTTATGCAGTGGGGTTTGATATATTTTAAACCTTTAGAAAACTATGTAAAGTGGGTTTTACATGTTTTTAATGGAAAAGTGGAGTTAATGAGGGGGAAGGTAATTTTAGTGATGGGTATGGGTTTTTAAGCTAGGGAAAGGGATACTTAACAAAGTGGAAAAATATTTTTAAAATGGGGTTAGTAAACTATCATGGCGGGATGTTAGAAATGCATTTAAACTAAATGTTAGAAATGCATTAGGAAAAAGTGAAATAAAAGAGGGGTTAGTAATTAAAAATTTGGTACCTTTTAAACCATGGGAAAGTGGGTTTTGATGTTTTTAATGGAAAGGGGAGTTAGTAAAAGGGAAAAGAGGGAAAAGAGGGTTTTTAGCTAGGGAAATGGGTTAGAAGGAGGAAAAAATGAAGAAGGAAGGTCTCATGGATTTTTAGAAAGGGAAAATTAGTAAGATATTAGTGATAAGAAATAAACCAATTGTTGTTTTTCCAATGCTTGTGAAAGTAATCTACCTACCTTTGTTTGATCCTAACATTTTATTTCCTTCGTTGGGAGCACCTGAGTTTGCTGACCCTTTTATTTTCTTTTGAAAGGTAAACTAACATATTTCTAACCTTATAACTTCCAATGGCTCAGATTAAACTTGTGAGCTCATTTTTATTCTCTACCTAACTACTAATCTGCCAATATTAAATGGTTTGGCTAGATTTTATTCACTAAATATCAACATAAAATTTAAAAGCATGAATAATCAATATTAAATTGTATGATTATCATGAATTGTGGCAATTTGGACAAGCCGCACATCATTTTATTGAAAAATTAAAATAAACTAAATTAGTGGCATTTGAATGTGAAACACTTTCTGAAGTTATTTTTATCTCTTTTTGTGGGATTTGTACTTTATATTATTTTTTTATCTTTTTCTTTTAGTCCTTTGATTTTTCTTTTAGTACAAACATTATTTTTATTTTAAATATGGGAAAAAATTTGCAGAAAGAAAAGGTATGTACAATATTACAAGATTTTAACATAGAAAATTCAAAATTATGAATCCTATTATTATAGGACCCTAACACATTGCAATGGGAATTGATGATGTTGTACTAGGAGTAAAATGGTTACAATATTTGGGGACAATAGCTTTTAATTTTCAAGAAATTTTCTTGAATTTTTTTTCGAAAGGAAAGGAAATCGAATTACGGGGTATCGCAGGGAAGCGATGAAAGATAATAAGCTCTAGATTCATGAAAAAGCTTCTAAATAAATAACAACAAGGCCTCACTAAAAGTTCCAACATCAAAATCATCTATTTCTCCAGATCTCCAAAAAGTATTGGATAATCATTCCAAGGTGTTTGATACTCCGAAAGGACTCCCACCTATTCATGATCATGATCATGGTATTCATTTGATTCCAGGAAGTGTTCCTCCAAACATCAGGCCTTACATATATCCTTATGTCCAGCAAATCGAAATTGAACATATGATTGAAGAAACGTTAGAGGCTGGCATAATTCAACCTAGTGAAAGTTCTTTCTCTGCTCCAGTAGTATTAGTGCATAAGAAGGATGGATCATGGCACATGTGTCTGGATTATAGGTAGCTCAATAAGCTCACTATTAAAGACAAATCTCCCATTCCTGTGATTGATGAATTATTGGATGAATCACATGTCGCAATTTATTTTACCAAGTTGGATCTTTGTTCAGGATATCATCAAAATGAAAAAACATCCAAATGTTTCTTTGGAGTACAAGAGGTGGAATATCTAGGTCATATTGTATCTCAAGAGGGTGTTAAGGTAGACCCTAAAAAAATTAAAGCCATTAAGGAATGGAAAATCCCCACAACCATAAAGTAATTGTGAGGATTTCTCGGGTTAACAAGGTATTAGCGCAAGTTTGTTAAGAATTATGGGAGAATAACAACACCTCTAACAACATTATTGAAGAAAGATGCATTTTCATGGACTCCTGAAGCAACTAAGGCCTTCGAACATCTTAAGGAGGCAATGTGCCTAGCACCAGTCTTAGCTACGCTAGACTTCACAAAAACCTTTATTATGGAATTTGATGCCTCAGGAAATGGAATTGGTGTTTTTTTAATGCAATAAGGAAGACCCATTTCTTTTGAAAGTCGTCCAATCAAAGGAAATTATTTACAGAAATCTATTTATGAGAAGGAAATGTTGGAAATACTACATGAACTGAAGAAATGGAAACCTTACCTAATGTGAAGTCACTTCAAGGTAAAAGCAGATCATGATAGTCTTAAACACTTTTTGGAAAAAATATTATCTTCAAAAGAGTAGCAAAAATGGGTCACAAAGATGTTGGGTTATGACTTTGAAATCATCTACAAAAAAGGGAATCTAAATTTTGTTGCAGATGCACTCTCAAGAAATGATGAAGAGGTGGAAGCATTTCTTTGTGCAATTTCTATTATCCAACAAAATTGGATAACCGAAGCAAGGGATGAATGGAAGAAGGACGAAGACGTGTGGACAATCATTCAAAAGTTGAAGCAAGATCCTAGTACATCTGATACATTTAGTTGGAAAAATGATTCCTTATGGTATAAATACCGCTTATATCTTTGTAAGAATTCCCAACTAAAACGAAAGATTCTTTTGCAATTGCACACTTCTCCTTTTGGAGGGCACTCAAGATTTTTTTAAAATTACCACAAGGTGAAGAAAGAATTTTTTTGGGATGGCCTTAAATCTGATATTCAAAATTTTGTGGAAGAATGTTTGGCTTGCCAGCAAAATGTAGTTGACACAATTAAGAACCCAAGTCTTCTACAACCTTTATCCATTCCAAGTCAACGTTGGGAGGAGATTTCAGTGGATTTTATCACAATTTTACCTAAGTCCGAAGGACATAGTGTCATTATGGTGGTAGTTTATAGAATTAAAAATTATGCACACTTTTGTGCATTATCTCATTGATTTAAAGCAAGTGGAGTTGCTACTACCTTTATGGAAACAAATCAAAAGCTACATGGAAACCCAAATATTATGGTAAGCGATAGAGATCCCATTTTTACTGGAATTTTTTGGATGGAATTATTTTCTTGTTTGGGTACTCAACTAGCTCATAGCTCATCTTATCATCCTCAACCTGATGGTCAAACTGAGATAGTGAACAAATGTTTGGAAGGATATCTTCGTTGTTTTGTACCTGAAAAACAAACACAATGGGTCAAGTGGTTACCTCTGGCTGAATGGTGGTATAACACTTCCTTCAATACTCCAGCAAAAATGACCCCATTTATGGCACTTTATGGATATCATCCACCATCCATCACATCATATTTAAGAGAAAATTCTAAGGTGAAAGAATTGGAAGATCACATAGAGCATCAACAACAAGTTCTCCAACTCTTAAAGGATAACCTCAATTTGGCACAAAATCGAATGAAACAACAACCATATCAACATTGCAACAAGAGAATTTTTGATGTAGGATACTAGGTATTTCTACGACTACAACCATACAAACAAATGTCCCTTAAGCAAGCTAAGAAGGATAATAAATTATTTCCAAAATACTATGGTGCTTACAAGGTGTTGCATAAGATTGGTACTATGGCATACAAATTGGAGCTTCATGCTTCTTCACGAGTGCATCCAATTTTCCATGTTTCATGCATAAAGAAGCTTATTGGTGACAAACTTCCAATTCAAACAATATTTCCAGAACTTGATGAGGAAGGAAAAATCATATTGGAACCTAAAAAAGTGATGGAAACAAGAACTCAACAGCTACGAAATCGATCAATTTCAGAGTATCTCATCAAGTGGAAGAACTTACCCATTGAAGATTCTACACGGGAGGATGAGAATTTTATACAGAAGCATCCAGAGCTACTCAAGTGTTGAGGACAACACTTTTTTGAAGGAGACGGGCATGTTAGGTCCACATATTACTAGTGTATTCCCTTATTGTTATTAGTGTATACCCCTTATTGTTATTGTTGTACCCCTATAACCCCCATATTGTTATTATTGTTCCCTTACATTATTATTGTTAGGTCGGCTAGGATTATATTGTGACCCCATGGACCCATATATATAAAATGAGGTTTTTTCATTTATATCATCCAATAATTTTTCATTTATGTAATGTATTGGAGGTTTCCCCCTCAAAGTGGCTGATTTCTAAGGTGTTGATATCTCTTTTCTTCTATTTTTGGAGGTGGTTTCATAACAAAATGTGGCAGTGTTGGTGGCACTGACATGGGAAGCAATACAAAGAGCAGTAGCACAGTGGATGGAGGGAAGCATGCCAAGCATCAGTAGTGTGGATATTGATTCCTGATATCAGGGTAATGCTTCAGTGTGGAAGTATTGTTAGAGCACACTCCTCGCAAAGAGGAAGTGTTGAGATTTTGGGGTAGCGTTGGATGTGCTCTAGCTCCAGAAATTTGTGGAGGGGATGGAACACATGAGATCTACAAGACCCATAAAGTGTTTGGAGAAATTCCATATGGTGTAAAAGTTATTCAAATAATTAATTTTTTTAACGGGAACCCTAAGTATAACTTAGGGAAATTAAAAATTTTAAGTGAATTAATTTACACATGTGATGAGAACATTCTAAGTGATGTGGATCGACCTTCTTTTAATGTTAGTTGTTGATTAAACATTATATCATAGTCTTTGATGTGTCAATGAGAAAAGTATAAAGAAATGGCTTGGGGCTAGTTGGAGAACACACACAGAATCTAAGAGATTGAATTCTTCTAACGGAGCAGTGCTCGGACGAATATCAGATTTGAGTGATTCAAAGAAGCAGTGAGGGGTGGATGCAGTGATTGGTCAGAGGACCAGTAGTACAACACAGAGCAAGGGAAATACATATGCATTGGAGGCATTGCATCCATCATAGGGTGTGATGTAGTCCCTAGAGAGGGTGACAAAGGCCCATGCAAGGCTCACACAGGGGCAGTGCATAGCCTCCAAGGGAAGTCTGAAATTCAACTTGAGACTAGGTTTTCTAAACCGACAAGGCTGAAACCAGACTCCGGATGAAGCTGATCAGCACAAATAAAGGGTGATACAGTCCCTTAGTCAGGGCCATGATGCCTTATGTAATGGAAGCATGGATACTACACAAATCTATCTAGGGTTTCACTAGTGGCTCATCTAGATCAGATGGGACTTATGGGAGTGAGGTAAAACTCACAATTTTCTCTGTAGCTGAGTTTTTATCAGTTTGGTGAGTCGATTTATGGAACCCTAGATGTACCCAGAATATTGTTGCTTAATAATAATAAACCCTCAGATTTTTTGCACCGTTTTTTCTGCATCGGGTTTTTTCGCGGACACTTGTCTGAAAAATTTGTGTTCTTTGTCATATTTGCATGATGTTCAATAAACGATCTGTATTTTTGTAGCCTTCTAGTTTTTTTTTCTTCGATGTTTTTCTCAACATTTTCAGTTAAATAACTTGTGCATAATCAAAACAAGTAGGAGAATAAATCAGTATTAAGTAGTAAGATTTATGTGCTCAAGAATTTTCACAAATGTTTACATATGTATACATGTATGCATGCATGTATGTCGTGTCTGACGGGGTCATCATGGATCATTGTTGTTTCATGCTAAATGTTTATATGTATATATGTGTGTATGTATGTCGTTGTGTGTCAAGATGATGACTTTTTTATGTTAATTGTTATATATGTATGTATCTATGTATCTATGTCACTGTATGACAAGGTTTTCAAGGATAATTCTTGTGGAGGAATGATTTCTTTTACTGGTGAATGGAATGAAGAGGTTCTTGAATTATGAGGAATCATGTGAGAAGAGTAACTATGAAATATCTATGAGGTAAATATCATGTGGACATGAATTGATATTATAAGCTTTTACTATGCCTATGTTTATGTTATGGACAGGTGATGCTGAGGGTTACATCAGTGAAGTGGAATTTGTGTGATTTGTGGCATGTTAGGATAAGCATGGATAGTAGAAATATGCTAGAAGAAAGGTTGCTTATGGGGTTAGTATGTGGTCTATGGATGTGCAGTACTACTGTTGTGTATATATTGTGCATGTTGTATATTTAGTGATTGTACCTATGCTGATGTGTACCTATAACATATGTAGTATTATGAACATATGATGTTGTATGATTGTTGTATATATTTTTTTGTTTGAATATTGTGTTTGAAGTTCTACGTATAGATGGTGCCATGTACATGTTGGATATGCGGTGTTGTGTATGTATGGTGATATGTACATGTTGAATATTTAGTGCTATGTACAAATGGTGTTGTGTGCGTGTTGTAAATATGGTGCTATGTATATATGGTGTGGTGTTCATGAGTGTACATATGGTGTTGTGTGCATGTGGTGATGTGTGCAGGTGGTGCCATGTACATGTAATGCATGTGGCGTTGTGTACATGTGGTATAGTGTACATTTCGTGCATGTGGTGTTGTGTACATGTGGTAATATATACACATTTTATAGGTGGTGCGGTGTACATTTGGCCTTGTGTACACACTTTGCAGGCGGTGTTGTGTACATTTGATGTTGTGCACATGTTGTGTAGGTAGTGTTGTGTATAGGTGGTAATGTGTACATGTTGTGCATATGGTACTAGAATGCAAGGGGGTATTGTGTGCATGTTGTACATTTTGTGTTGTGGGCATGCAGTACTATGTATGTGCATTGTGTAGTCGTGGTATCATGACGTGTATTCATTGGGTAGTACTCTGTGTATGTATATGTATTGTATTTTACACCAGATGTAGGTGTATGTGTTGTACATTGGATGTAGTGTATGTATTGTATTGTGTTGTACGCTGGGTTTAGGTGTATGTGTTGTACATTGGTTGTAGATGTATGTATTGTGTTGTATGGTACGTCGAGTGTAGGTGTATGTGTTGTATGCCAGTGTGGGTGCATGTATTGTGTGGTGTTGTATGTCATGTGTGGATTTATTTTTTGTGATGTACACTTTGTTTATGTGTACATGATTGAAGAGAAGCAAAGATACTGGGTGCTCTCTAGTTGTGGCAACCGATCCAGTTTGTGTACAAAATAAAAAAGACAAAAGTAAGGACCCATGAAGTATAAGTATCAGTATTTTATTTTAGTTCTATTATGCATGTGATCTACAATTCTAACTTATGATGGTTACATGTGATTTAGGATTATAGGCTATGATTATTGCATGCGATTCATGATTTTGACCTATGAAGGTAGTGTTTTGAGTGAACTAGATGTGATTTGATTATTCATGATGACTTGGTCAAATATACAATTTGACTTGTTGTGATAAGAAGTAAACATGATTGCAAGTGTACCTTATCGACGAGCTATCAATGAGGTATGATTTGAGTTTATTTCAATTTTTTTTTAGCTTAATGGGATTATATAATTGGTGCAGGAAAGCATGGAAATTCCTAGTTGGGTGGTTGAAACTGATTGCAAGCATTAGGAGCAACAACAAAAGGAATTGGAACATGGAGCAGTATGTTGGTAAAGCACTTCAGGAGCAAGGCCATTATAGGACACTGGTATCCAGTAGTGTCTATTGATTTCCAGGAGTATCCTATGACTGGTATGATGATTTTGAGGCAGGTGTATGCCTTGTTTTTTTCATCTTCAGATGCAAGGAATACTTCCCAAGGGATGGATCGCCCAATACAGGGGGTGATGGGGAACTTTGAAGGTGAGTGACTGTAGGGAAGGGGATTATTGGATTGTCAAGGGACTGTGTATCATAGAAGGAAAGGTCAGGGATGGATTTTTTTTTGTCATTAGCGTTGCTATATGGAATCATATGCACATTGGGAGTATGCCCTGGAACAATGAGCCATTAATTGTTCACTAAGAGGTTAAGCATTCCCAAATGGAATCAGATTCACATTGGGAGAGTTCCCTAGAACAATGAGCTAGTAATTGGTCACTAAGAATACAAGTGGCACATGATTCTAGCATTGGACATTGGATGGAGTTTTGGCTCTGGCAGTGGATTCTAGACTTCCTGGGAAGGAAGTGAATCCTAGTACTACCTTGAGGGTGGAGGTGTGAGCTTGTGGATTCCCTTGTTGTTGATACAGGCATCGTATATTCTTATTTGATGGTTGAGAAAATGTGCCTATGTTTATACTATTGTAAATATCATAATTAGCTATGTTATTAAGCTCCAGTACACGATATGATTGTCATGATGATTTTTTCTTTTGAGTAGGTTATTCCTTGTCAATACCTACAACGAGTTGTGTTATGAAGCTCCATAGGTAGTATTTTATTTTCATTGGTTTGCTAGTTTGTAGGTGTCATTGAACACCGAGGATGGTGTTCCTCAAAGGGGGAGGGTTCTGTAACAGCCTTGGTTGAAAATCCATGTAATAAAGTTAAAAATAACAACCATGGTTTATGGGACACATATAACAAGATTAATGTTGGGAAAAACATCCTTATGGGTGTTCATTTCAATTTATTATGGCTAAAGGAAATTGGCAAAGGAAATGGAAAAGGATTTGGAAAGGCATGAGGCATTAATCAACATTTTATTTATAAAAATAATGGAAATTAGGAGAAAAGGAAGATGAAATGTCATAGGTTGCATGTGAGGAGAAAAATGAAGGAAAATAATGGAAAATTAAGAAAATAGAGGCCGCATTAATAAAAGGACTTTTGAGGATTAGTTGGAAATTTTTTTCTCACACTTATAGATCTCATTCTATTCTCTCTCTCACTCTTGGATACTTAAAGTTTCTTGGAGCATTTTGGTATTGGACCAAGAAAGGAAAATAAAGAAAGAGTAAGGAAGGAGCAAGTAAGGAAGAGCGGGAATCAAGCAGCTACAATAGGATTCTTTGAAAGTATTGATTTGCATGTATGATTTCCTTGCTAGATCTGAAATGCATGGTATTGCATGTGGTTCTTTTCTATGTTGGCATTGGTTTTTCCAGGTATGACAGACTATTCAGCCTAGCCTTGCCATTTTCGGATAGCCATGGTGTTTAGGAGTTATCATGTTTCGTTTAGATGGATTTTCGAATAGATTTGAAGCTAAGTGAGGTGGATCTATGAATGATTATGGAACTGGTTCATATGTTACCTTAGTTTATGGCCTAGTAATCTGGGTTTGGATTGCGATAAAGCCTAAGAGGTGAGTTTCTCTCCATTGAGGCATAGGAATACTGGGTTTGGGATATACACTAAAGCTTGGAGAGAATGTCTCGGTTTAGGGCCTAGTGACACATGATTCAGACTACAAGTTGCGGTAAATCCCAAGAGACTAGGAGACAGGAAAATTACTCATGATGTAAGTGGAGAGAATTTGGTGATATCCATGCTTTTCTTCACCTAGTGATCAAGTGTAGATCACGATAAATTTGGTTATGACATGTTTATTTTTTTTTCCTAGTCCTCCGACGTGGATCATGGTAAAGCCTGGTTTTCATTAATGAGGGTGAGGTGGTTTAGCCTTGGGATTAACTAGTTGGTTCTTTTTGTTTGAGTCCCACATTCATTCTTGGAATATGGCCAATCTATGGTCGAGTGGAACGTGGAAGTCCCATCTTTGGTTGGTTTTTATATCCATAAATGAGAAACTCATTCCTTTCGTATTTTGTATGCAAATGTACTTTTTTATGTATGGATTTTATTGTTGTTGTATCCATTGTATTTTTGTGGTTATTGTGTTGGTTATAAGAATGTATTTGATCAGTGATGATGTATTGCTCTAACTATGTTTTTACTTGTAAATGAATGCACGATGTATCTATTGTAAAATATATTTTTTTGCAGCTAATTATGTAAAGGAGAAATTCTTCTTAGCAGTTCTCAGGTAAGTATGAGACCCCTGTGCTTAAATATGTTGTTTACACCTGTAGATTCAATGTGTGTGACATGTTTGACGAAATTCTAGTTAGGGCTAGGAGGGGTCTAAATGAGTTCCTGTTGATGTGATTTCCTCTGTATCATTGTACTATTGTTATTTATCATCCCTTAAGTTTTCATGAAGTTCTCAGTAGTGACCTGAGCTTTGGGCCTGAAAAGGTGGCTTAAATTCTGGAGTCGTGGGCACAAAACTGAGCATTTTGGGCCCTATCCATTGGCATGCAATGTTATTCCTATGGCTATAGCCTCGTAGCCCCTCAAATGCAGTGTTATGCATGCAACTATGACTAAAAGGGGGTCAAAAAGTTAGTATTGCCCAGTGGTAACAGGCCTGAGTGGTCAGGTTACCTCCTGGGGATGTTCTAGTTGTTGTACAAGGTCTCCAAGTTGTATTTTCTGTCGATTCCACTTCCTCAAGGTCGCATAGGAGTTTGAATCTCGTTATAGTAGCCTCTCATCACATGTTTAACCCGGTTGGATGGTTACATGGGTAGATGTGGGAAGGGGGTGTTACAGAAACATATCATCCACATACAAGATCAAATAAATAACATGATCACCAACAAATTTTGAATACACTTAGTGATCTCCTTTGGTCCTTCAAAACACAAGCCACAATATATAAGTATCGTATTTTTATACCACATCCCTATTGATTTTTTTGACATATATAATGAATTTTTCAACAAATCATTTTGGCTATTTTATGTAGATTTCTTCTTCGAGATCCCCTATGTAGGAATGTTTTCTTCACATCCATATATTCTACTTCAAAATTTAAATTATCAATAATATAATAGAATTTAACTTTGAAAAGGAGAAAAATGTCACCAAATTCAATTTCTTCAACCTAGGAGGAACCTTTTTCTAGTGACTGAGATTTTTGTTTCTCCACTCTTCATTTTCTTCATAAACACCTATTTTATACCAATGGAATTTCTTCTAGCTAGAAAATCCACTAGATCCCAAGCCTCATTCCTCTCTAATTTTCCATTTCTTCAACCATGGATTTTTTATAGAGCTTTCCAACCCCTAATCCACATTTTCCCTAATAGTTCTAGGATCACCATTACTGATATACAAAGAAATATTTGAATGGAAATTAGGTGGGTTATACATTTTTGGCTTCCTTATTTGCTGAACTCATCTCCTTCATGCCAAATTCAATGATTCTTCTTCATTTGATTTGTGTTCTACTATAGAGTTTGATTCATCACCCTTTAATTCAAAATATACCTTAACTAATGAAGCGAGGAACCATGTTGGAAGGTCCCATGGAGTGTTAATCCTTGAGAAGCTTGATGGGCATCCTTAGATGCCTCTTCACTACCATGTTGTTCTTGTAGTCCAAAAAAAATGTTTCACCATTTATGATGATGAATAAGTTCTTGTTGGAGCATAGATGCATATATGTCTATACACTGTTCTCCACTTGTGTGCTAGTTCATGTTTGGCACAATAAAGGTGGGACAACATTTCCCGCTTGAGGATTTGAGAAGAAGTTTTAGGTGAAATTTTTGGTTACCCACATGATGATGATGTGATTATTGGAGAGGATCAATTTTTATGCATTCCATTTGTTTTTGGAAATATTAGAAGCATCAACACGATAACTTCTCCTAGTCAGATACGTCACTATACTCTCAATCTGTTTAACCCCTTGGGATGAGTGCATGACGACTTTTCCACCTTTGGAACTTAGACCATGTGGATAGCTTGTTGCTACGACTCACTAAGTTTTATTTTCTTTCGGTGCCAATAAATTTTTCTCCTTCAACAACTTATGTAGTGTTGAATTCGAAATAATAACTGAAGTTTCCCTGCGTCTTCACCTCTATCACAAAAAATGTTTTCCTCCAACAAAAATTCATAAACAAATCATTGAGAAGTTGTGTGTAAGGAGATTCAAACTCACACTTCATTAGATCCAAGAACAAATTAATGTTGTGTATGGCCATGGGATCCAAGGCTTGGTTCTTGGCTGCCTAAACATTTTCTTCTACAGTAGAATATGCCTTCCCATGATCAATGATGAACTTATCAAAGATTTTATTGGAGCGTGAATTTAAATTATAGATTTTGACCATGAAATTTATAATAATTTATTTCTAAAACCTTATCATCGTTGAGCATTAGAGAAAAAAATATTTGAGTGAATTACAAGTAAAAGCATTCAACATCACCTCAAAAAAAATAAAATTGGTATTATCACCCGCCATGGAATAAGATAAAATAATCAGAATCAATATCCCTGCAAATATTGTTTCCTTTGAATGAGAAAATTAATTAATCATTATGTAGGATCAACATGATGAATGTATTTCGACTCAAGTTGAGTGATTACATTACAAATAGAGAGTGTTTGGCAACCGAAGAATTTATCAAATCCCTGGTGATTATCGATAAGTGAGACATCAGTTGAGGACTGGAAATAGTATAATTCCTTTGCATGATGAATATGGGGCTAGAAGTGGTTTTTCGACATGTGTTGGTTGTTCCCTTGCCAGTGAATGATATTTTTAAAGTTTCAAAGGAGTCAACTATAAAATTTACTTTAATTATTCTTGTAGCTATTTTTTTTAGATCCAAAGATATTTAGAGAGATGTCGCTCGGGTCAGGTTTTTTATACAGTTATTCCTTGTACTTCAAAAAGACTGCACTTGTAAAATCAAGAGGAATGTCAGAACCCTTTGGATTCTCTCGAAGCATATTTTGGGTGAGGATCCTTATCTCTGTTATTTTTTTCATCTCCAGGTTTGTCAAATCCAATTACCAGTAGTTGTGATTTATTTGATGCATGTGGTAGAATATGGGAAATAATTTCCTAAGAATAAATTAATGAACGTCACTCCACTAGATATCGGTGATAGAGGGTAAAAATTCTATCCAAAGTATTCCATTCATAGAAAATTATGGCATGAAGTCAACATATCCATTCTGGAAACCCTTATAAAACCTTTATTGTCATGGATTCGTAACATGGCTTTGATACCATTGATCTAGATCTTTGGGGATAAGATCCAATAACCTTGAATGTTGAGAGAAGGAGGGGGTTGGGGGGCAGGAGTAATTTTTCCAAGAAACAAATAAAACAAAAACATTGAAAAAAATATACACATTGAATACATCCAACATGTGGAAGGAAATAAAACCATCCAATAAATCCATTTATTAAATGAGATAAAAAATTTATCATTACATCGATGGTCCAATCTATCTTTTTTCAACGCGAGTCTCATTATTTATAATATTAACAATGCCTTCTTTACATCATTCAATACCATGGGTAAATACCATGGGAATATGCCTAATTATTTTCTTTTCATGAATCCTAGTTGGTAGATGAGGCCTTTCTGATCCTTGACGCCTAGCAACACATATGCATTCCTAGGAATGAGCATATATTGCTATGGGTAGGTGTTCTTTGTGGCCCCATTTCCACATTTTCAGCCATTATTCTCGTGCTAGTTCCAATATTCGATTCTCAGTTGTTTTTTAAATTATTCATAATCCTTCTCAAGGTCTCATTATAGAATTTCTTGCAACATTCCTTTATACACTTCATGCTAGGTGTTTGCTTATTATTTTACATAATTGATTTCATTTTCCACATATCATGTATTTTCCACATATGAATTACGTAATATCACAACCACTTTACAAATGGTTATTCATTTACAAGATATCACTAGAGTGCTAAGTTTTTTCATCATGATTATTCCCTAATTCCAAAATTTTCCATCGCATGTTGGTTGATTTCCTTCACTTGTTTGAGAAACTTACACATATTTAGTTTATGTACATATTTATTAATATTTTATTTCCATCTCATCATTCTAGAATGATGTTTTTATGAGCACTACAATAGGTTATCATCATTCATTTCTTAAAACCTTCATTTCTTTATACTTATTTTTCTATCTTCTGATAGGTTTACTATCAGTTAAAGGGTAAGTTTCTTCCAATTTTGACTTCATCCATGTAATTTAGGGAATTTCAATACCATTTCTCATTTATAATTTCTCATGATATAGATTGGTTTATTATATTATTTGTCATATATCCCAATGTTTTAAAAGTGGAAGAATTAGAGGAATCAACTTGTAAGGCCATTTTATCAACGGATACTAGTTTGGAAAATTAAGGTCTAGAACCTTGCAAAGTAATTTTGAGGCATTAATTTTTTTTTGGGGGGGTTAAAAAAATATTTTGTGAGACCCTCTAGTTCTAGAAGTTTGGATGCAAAATATATGCCTCCTCCAAGTTAATCTATCGTATCAACCACCATGGTACAAGTGGATATCTTGTCAGCTCCTCTTGCTCATGCATATGGGGCTAGCTATGTGTGGAATTTCATAAAGAAACTAAAAGGTCAAAAATTGTAACTATAGGTCAGGGTTGAGGGAGTGAAGACTTAACTCTAGTTAATTATTGAGTTATGTTAAATACTAGGACACTAGGAGGAGTAAGGGTTCCACTCGATGTTATTTTATTTTTTTCCATATTTTAACAAAGAAACAAGGTGTGGGAAGTTAAAGAGAAAAATAAAATGGGTTAATATTTTGTAGAAAATCTAAAAGCTTCATGTATTAGGTAATTCAATAGAGATTACATATTTCTTTATATATACATTTTTTTTCCATACTAGTGAATAGAAAGAAAAACAACCTCACCTTTTAACTAGGTTTTCTACCATAATGGTTTATCAAGGAAACAATTGTGCCGATTGTGCCTATTTTGGATGGTCTGTGTATTTTTTTATTATTATATATTGCTCACATTTTAGCTAATTTATTTTTAAGCATACAAATAATAAATAAAGAATATGAGATCTAAAAGGAATTAACATCACAATAAAGGTTTCAATAGTTTATCATATCTATTGTGATCAATTGCTCCAATAGAATATCCATTAAGGTTTATTGATTGTCTCCACATCTTGCCTAAATAGCTAGTGTCTTCTTTACTTTCAAATTTTAAGTTGGTTAGTTTAGCATACCATGTGATTCTATGTTACTTCATATTTGATTTTATTTTCTTAATCTCCATAGTTAAGCTTTTAACACCATTCATGTCATCTTCAAGATGCACCGTCCTCAAATAAAGAAAATACAGTAATCATTAATTAGGATTTAGGCTCAACAATCATCTCAATTTTACATTTGAACCTATGATTCATATCAACTATAATTTCATTTGCAAAGTATGCCATGATCATTAGGTTACTACTTTCATTAACCTTATCAAAAGATCTTATTATAAGGATAAGTATAAAATAAAAATAGTTCATAAAATAATTACCTAAATCTATTTGCCTACAAATTATATCTATTTATTGGTCATATCAATATTTCCTTTCCCTTGTAAATAAGATTCCAAATTCCTTTATCCTCCAATCCTTACTTATATAAACCTCATCATATCTGAAATGTAATAATAAACCTTTATATTCACTTAAAGTTACTCATATTCATGAAGTCCTATAATTCCATAATCTCATAGCTACAACCATTGGAAATATATTGTCAATTATTGGTAATTATGTTGGTAATTATCCAGTTCTAAACTGTTGTTAAAAGCAATACACTGAATTATATCTTAACAAATATTACATAAAAACATTACCAATTAACCATATCTCCCACTATATTAAATTATATCTTAGAAAATCTGATACAAAAGCTTTATTTGTTAAGTAAATAAAACACAAACATTATCAATGATACCTTGGAAAATGTCTCATGAAAACATGTAAGTCATACCCTAGGAAATGTAGAAATAACAGTACCAAGTGAAAAGGTATTGCAAGATATCAATAGCACGGTACTAGTTCACCTTATCACTAAATTACTTTTTTTCTCTTTAATTTGTTTCAATATTTTATTTAATCACAAATCTTTCAACAATGTATTTAATCATATATCTTTGTGTCTTTTCTATTATTACTTATAACATATTTTAATTTGAGAAATATATAAAGCGAAATTATCGTTTCACATATATATATATATATATATATATATATATATATATATATATATATATATATAATTAGAACACAAATCAAATATAACTATTTCATAAATACTAGAGAGATAATATTCATCAAATAAATTTTATTAAATAATAGATTTTCAAAATATATTAACATTCACTAAATTAACATATATATTATAAATATAAATATTTTAATATTTTAATAATATTTGATAACAAATAATTATTAAATTTATAACATAATAAACTATTAATATAATCATATCATCTGTGTGTGTGTATATATATATATATATATATATATATATAATACTTCTAAGCAATATATGTATTTATTAAAACTATAACGCTTAAAAGTTGTCATGGACATTATGTTATAAATGAATTTTATTTACCAACTTCTTACTTTTATTAATTTATTTATTAATTTATTTCTATATACATTTATATTATAAAATATTATATATATATATATATATATATTTTATTCATTTTCGATTTATTTGATTGATATCTCCCATTTAAAAAATAAAAAATTATATATATATATATATATCATTTTATTTATTTTTATAGGTGTATAGGTCCACTTTAAAATGATATTCCAAATTCTAATAAAAATTTAATGAAACTTACGCCATGTTATACCTTCCCTAAACATTAAAAGTTTAGAAACGACCGTTTCCAAGCTTGTTAGGTTACGTGGAAAATTATTGGTGTCATAAATAACTTGCTCGAGTCTCGATTTGTGTAGCTTGTATTTTTGCCTCTACACGGGACCCACAAATACATTGTACCCTGCTAATTCCATGCCTCGGGCTCCACATAAAAATGACATATATGAAACGTAATAAGCTACAAGGTACAACATAGGTTTTCAACTGGAAATTGGTTTTAGCCAAAAAGAATTCCAGTAATAATGTTATTGTCCATTTATGTAAATTGTGATAAATAAAGTGGGCTTTTACAACTGCCAACAGTGTCAAAGAATATGCAATCAAGATTAGGGTTTTCATGTGGATCCATTGGTACCATCAATGGTAGCACTATGAAGGTGTTGTCATCCTCATATTCAACCTCCTACGTTAGTTGGGATGGGGTTTGTTGGAGTGACGAGACCAACAAACTCCTCATCAAACAAATTTTGAGTGGAAAATATTTCGAACCATACTTTTCTCTTGCTAGCTTCCGTAATCTGCATTTAGAAGCTCAATACACACTTCGTTGATGTTTTAGAAAATTTGACCTCAAAACTATACGTACATGTTGATGTGTTTGCAATGTTGACATTAAAATTTGAGGCACTGATATAGGAGCATCAACCCTAGGCATCCCATTTTTTTTAAATCCCAAAGGGGCACTACAAGGAAAAGACCCTCTAGCGGAGGTTATAAAAGAGGTTTTTACTGTTATAAAATTGGCCAAAATTGTCCAAAAAAACATTTTATACGACATCCGTTTTTGGTAACTGAGGTTTTTATGGAGCTTCCAACGGAACTTCAACACAACTTAAAAAAATGGGTCGCTAGATCTTTTACGAATGTTTTTCTCATCGGTGTGTGCATCGTGTGTGAATTCACGGGTGCGTTTTATCATCTACGCACCAATAATGTAAACATACCAAGCACCGAGATGGAAAACAAATTCGAACGCCCCGGGGCATTTAGCAACGTCCTGGTGTGTGTCACCCAGCAAGACACATTGGGTCGATGGAAGGTGCATACACTAGGCTATTAAGGTTAAAAAATGCATTAGGTCATTTAGGTGTTAAAACTCACCAGGCCGTTAAGTTACAAAAATGCATCGACACGTTAAAGGAAAATTGTATCATTGCATGCAACACCTATCAGAGCGCCTGGGTGGTAGTCGTCGATAAAGCGTACCGTGCATTATAATCGGTATTGGTATTTTTGTGGTGCCCATAGTTTGTAGAAATGCACCAGTGCACAGTATCAAACAAACGCACTGGTGCATCGTAACTAACACGCACTGGCGTTCATTTTGTATTTTTTAGAAACATCGACCTGTGATAGTACAATTATTGTGATTTTTTAAAATTCATTATTCATCAAAAGTCGACACATATCTTATAACAATATTCATATCAATTAAATTTTTATTAGCGCATTTGAATGTGATTTTTGGATTAATTTGTTATATCATATCATCATATTTCTCATCTCTTCATTATAATATTTCATTATCCATATATTTAATCAATGGTGTAACATTTCACGGCGACAATGGAGAATGCAATAGAATAAATTAAAACGTATTTTATTATATATATATATATATATATATATATATGAGACACTCTTTTTTCATACAAAATGAAACAGTTATTGGTATCCCTTTTTCCTTCAATTGGGACGTTATGTCCATTACATTAAGCAAAATGTCTAATTTCAAAGACAAATATTTCAAAAAATACAATGCCTTGCTTTGATATCCAAGCATATTTATCATCATTCTTTGTTGGAATTGTTTTCACTTCTCGAACTACTTCCATGACTTGGGTTATTTGTAGGAATGATTTTTTCATTGTGTTGATTGTTTTCTTCTTCTAAAGTTCCATCTAAAAACATAAAAATAAAGTGTAATGAGTGTATATACATTGGTGAGAAAAATGAAAAATTGCAATATTAAATAATATACATCAATGTAATTAAAAAATAAATGTACCATGGCAATAATTGACTCATGAACTATACACATTATTTCAAAACTAAATTTAATGCCATCTCTCAACAATTCATTTGTTGGCACAGTTCCATACATTATTTCCTACAAGTTTTATACCCCATAACAAATCATAGATTTGATATAAAAGATTTTTTTGTTATATTAATTATAGATGGAGCTAAGTAAAACAAGATAGATGCTTACAAATTCCACAATTAATGTTTTATATGCCACCATATATTGACAACCCATGTTTAACCCAATGTCAATCAATTCTTCTGATGGTTCTTCTTTTTATGTTAGTACATGTTTGAAGACATTCAACGGTGATTGTTGTAAAACAAATTAAACTATAAAAAAAACAAATCTAGTTAATTTGTTATAAGGCAGTAACAATTACTCACAAACATAGATATCAACCATTTTCTTCCTTGTCGTCATGTTTTATGTGCTGAATGGGTTCCATTTTCTGTTCTTTTCTGCAATAAAATACTTGAAAATTAATATTTAATGTTAAATTATTTATTTATTGTACCTAATAAAAAATTTCAATGATTACATATTACATTTGAAGCATCTTGTTGTTGAGATGGATCCTCGTGTGATGCAATTATGTTCATTTGTTTGACCATCTCCTTGTACAGCTTTATGGACATTTCTATTGGCATATTTCTGATATCAACTCGTTCATCCTTTGAGATTTTCATAATCTTCCTAAAAATGTAACATGACAATAAACTATTTAATTTTTATATTGATATATGAAAAGTTAATATAAAAAAAGTGATATTTATAAATGATTTCTTTGTAGTAATATATACATATAATTATAGAAAAACATTTAAAGGAATGTTACTTTTTCATTCCTTCTTTTTTGTTGTTGTATGTTTTTGCTATTAAAAGTCTGTCATGTCTCATTCACCATTTCTCTAGAAACTCACTATGTAGTTTAAATAAATTTGGTTCTTGGAATCATTGGATTGATTTTTATAGTGTAAGAGGAAATAACGTCTATACATTCGTTCCACTAGATCCCTCAAAGTTTTGTAAATTTTTTTCCCCCCAGCACGACTCTAGATGAGCTAAAGAGAAATTCATTTTCATTTGCATGTTCTAATTTTTTTTCTTTTCTTAGAACAACATTCATTTTCTTCTTTGTTGGTCCCTATAAAAAATTAAACATATGTGAATTGATAGATTGTTTGAAACATGTTATCTAATATTTTTAATTATATTATTAATGAAAATTCAAAAAAGAAACTCATATTGGATTGATATTATTTTTTCATTCACCTGATTCATCCTTCTGCAATTTTTCCATCAAGCTTTTACACTCTTCTAGTCTTAGGGTCAGAAATAATCTTATCGAGCTTCATCGTTTGTGGCTCTGCATGATACACACTAAACAATACATATTATTTGAACTTAAATATAGTTCAAAAATAATAATTTTTGTAAAGAATTTACAAAGAAATTGTCTTTTTTTCTTTTCTCGATGTGTTATCAGTATTTTTGTTGCTTGAGCTCTTTTCAGTGATTTCTTTATCAAAATGAAACATGTACCATACCATTCATTAATATATTTTATAAATAAATCACATACATTTTAGGTTAAAAAAAAATCAAGAAAACGGTGTTCCTTTCCCAAAGTACGCACCGACTGTGGTGTGGTAGGTTATTATAAACGTATCGTCAAAACAGTACAAACATCGTATGGTTCTATCTATCATCAAGGAGACCTAGTGTGTTATATGTTAACCGATGCACTGATTAACACAAACATAAATTAATAAATAATGTTTTTATCAAACAATGTTTTTTTGTCAGTACAAGCTCGATGCACTATACTACAATAGCACACTAGTGTACTATTTTAAACATTGTGCACAGATTAAAAAAAAAAATGTTTTTTAAAAAATCGTACAAGGGCCGACATGGATTGGGAACCAACCCTGCAAGTGGTCCCATGGGTTATATGTAATTGGCATATATATATATATATATATATATATATATATATATATATAAACCCCATAAATCTAATGAAAAACCATAATTGTGAAGTCGCATAAACAAGAAGAAGCAAGGGTTTAATGTAAGAATGGATTTTGTTTTTTTTGTTTTTTCTAAAAAAGCAGGATAAAATTTAAAAAATTACTATGCATGTATTAAATTCAAATGAAACTGTAAAGAAATAAGTTATTACAGTAAAATTTAACTATTTTACTATACTCTAGGGTTTTTGTGTGAATCACCAGATGTTTCAAATTCTGATTCTCTGAATAGTGCTACTGTTTGAAAGTATTTTGTTTCTCCACAGTGCTCTCGTGCTCTCTTTCTCCAAGTGTGTCTCTCATGCAAATCCCTCCCTAAAAAATTCTGCAAAAATAATGAAATAATGAATAGGTTTTACTATTTAAAGAAATTTTATATGAAATTAGATTTCTGAAAATAATTTACCGCCCATTTTTCAATTTACCACTTTTTTTCACTTCAAAAAAATAAATTTGCGCTTTTTTATTTCTAGATATTTGGTGCATTTGTTAACTAACAGAATTGGTGCATTAGTTAATGAAACTGCACTGGTGCACAATAACTAAAACACACTAGTGCAATTAACAATACATTAGCACCGATAACAATAAGTCCATTTTTAAGGCACCGAAATTACTTTTAGGTATGTACACCAAATTTGGTGTTGATTTTGCTCAAATGCAAGGAGAAAACATCGTAATTATATCAAATGGACAATTCTTCAAAATTCAGCTCGTTCCATAATATTTCTCAAAGTCCATCATAGAGTTCCCCTTATCCATTCCCATATGTAATTACTTAAGATTTTTTTTTTTTTTTCATTATCTAATTGAATTTATTTTTTGTATCCATGTCAATCAACTGAATAAAATTAATGTATAAAAATTTTCAGGTTCATTCTGATTCAAAATTGAGTTTAGATGCACAAAATATTCAAACAACTCCAAAATGTCAGAAGCTCTTATCAAGAGCAGCATACCGCAAGGCACAGTTGGTAGATGAAAATAGACATCTACTTCACCCTGCGAATTGTAACATGCCATCTTCTAGCCACAATCCTACGACAATGATGGTAGTAATAATTTTTTGGTATATCAATGTAATTATTTCAATGTCAAACCAATTAATCATGCATTGTCAGTGTGCTTACTAATTGATATCATCGATTTTGTACTAATCATGTTCAAATATATTTTTTGACATTATTAAGATTCTGGTGATGATGAGTGACCCACCTACCATATTTCGTTGCACCCCATGAAAATATAAAATCGAGAGAAGGTTGAATTAAGAGAAAAACTCAGAGAGGAAAGATACGAAGAGTGGTTGAATCAACCAACTATTCAATTCCCATTACGTCCAGATTCACCAATTAGGAATGACTACAGGAATTCTTCACAATATGGAAATGGAGGAAATCAAATAGAGGTTGGTATGGATGATTACTTAAGTGATACGATTTCCATGGAGATAACGTTGTTAGATGCATTCCATAATGATGATCAGCTAGGGGATGATGCTTGTATCGTTGATATCTTTTTCGAAAGCCTTAAATTTGCTTCCACCACCCCTGTCTTTGGACCTAGCGGTTAGTAAAATTCTATCCCGTTGGGGACAACGATGTTACTGTACAACTTGAAAGTAAATTTTGGCTTTTAGAATGCATGTTTCTTGGAAAGTTTGAGCAAGTCCCTTATATTTTGAGAAAAATAATCACACAATCAACATTACAAATGGTCAATTTTATGAACGTTAAAAACTATCAGCATTAATTTACATTTAATATTTTCCATGACCAACTACATGCCTATAATCCCAAGGATTCAAAGGCTCTTTCATTGCAAAGAATTAGCTATGTTGCAGGGATGGCATGCCTCACATAGAAGTGAGTAGGGAGTTATGTGAATCCCAAAATATTCAATAACCATGAAGCATAAAGAGGATACATGGCCCAAAAAATTCAAGGATGAAGTACAGATTCTACGACTCAGCATAGCCATGGATGGCGTCAACCCACATTGCCTCCAGAACACCAAATATTTTTTTTGGCCTGTAGTAGTGATCAATAACAATATCCCCCCACGGTTTTCTATGAAGAATGAACATCTTATGTTTGCTCTCACAATCCCTGGTAGAAGAAAAGTGAAGAATATCGATGTCCACTTATAACCATTGGTAGATGAATTGAAAGAATTATGATATGGGATAAATGTATACAACGTATCAAGACCTATCACAGCAGAGAGGAGTTTTATGTTGTATGGCATATGTGCTTACACGACACATGATTATCCAGGCTTATGAGTTTGATATGGTAAATTACGTGTTTATTGATTTGTTTATATACATAACAATATTATTTCGCATATTAGTTATTTAATTCGTTGTAATTTTTCTGATCTTCATGATATTCTTTAACGTGCCATGTGTATTTTATACAATAAATTCATAGGTCTTGTAACAAAATGGTATTATGGATGTAAATGTTGTGGACCTTCTCTAAAAGCTAGATGGTCCAACGACAAGGGAAAATTTTAAGGATGGATGTTTATCTTAAAGTTTAAAAATTTGGCAAATCTTAGTAGTCCCAAATATGTAAATTGTAAATTTATTTATGTTATTTTTGTAAAAATATCTATTTTTCTAATAATTTTATATTAGCATATATAAAATTTTGGCGATTTTTAGGGTAAAATATTTTTATACTATAAAATTTGGGCGAATCAATTTTTAAAAAATGGAAATTGGTGAATCTTTTTTTTGGAAAAAGCATGGAAAATTAGCCCACCTGCGAATATTTGCCCCTAAAATTTTCCATGCCAACGACCTATGAAAGCCAGTGTATGACTGCTCGAGGGTATTCCTCATAGAAGAACACCCTTACAGAAGAGACACATCCGCTTTCAATGGTAAACGAGAGAGAGCCCAAAGTCCTGCAATAACGACACCAGATGAATGGCTTAGATCATATGAGAGAGAGAAGGAGAATGAGTTCATATAAATGTTCGATTCAAATGGGGAGCCTATGTTCGATGATTCACAATTCTTTGACACCTATGTTTAGAAATTTCCCATTGGGATGAAAAGGAAATACATCTTTTATAACCTCCCATATTGGGATAATATTAAGATTTCCCACTTATTATATCCATGCATATATTTAAAGATATTTCATCTTATTTATGGAGGCACATATCATCGAAAAAAAGTGACACATTAGTTGTTAGGAAATATCTTATTAATTCAAAAGCTAAAAAGAAACATTGGCCAAGACGATTAGAAAGTACAGGATCAGAGGCAACTGGTCCCTCTAATTGGTATTTCAAATAAGGTGATGTCCCATGGATTTTTAAAAAATATGATATTTCTTTGGCAAAGGAAGTTATAATTGGCGTGAGGGTGCCATCTTAATTTGTGTCCTCACTATGACACTACTTCATCTTGGATGACCATTTTTTGGGGTTGAAATCACATGACCATTTGAATCTTCTGAGAGTACGTATAATGTCAAAAGCATGATTTTATTATTTTTTATATTAATAAATTCTATCCCATGCATGGATCATAAAACATAACTAATTTCGTATATTATTGCACGTGTTTATAAATTTGTAGTTTCATTATCCTTTGTTCATGTGTGGGTGTGTGAAAAATGACTTCCCCCAAGTCCTAGGATGTGCCATATCTAAATTATCTGCATTTGTACATTGGATCACATCAAAGGAGATTCGTGTGGCTAGCATTCCACTGTGGCGTCAAGAGATAGTTGAGATTGTTTAAATGTTTGAGAAGGAACTACTGACAAGTTTCATGGACTTGCAGGTTCATTTTCTAATCCACCTAGTAGATGAGGTTGAATTAGTTGGGGTGGTTTCTTGTCGGTTGATGTTCTTCTTAGAGAGGTACATGAAGAAATTTAAATGTTTTTCTCGACAAAGGGAAAACCAGAGGGGTCTATGGCAGAGGGGTACATATCGTATGAGTCTTTCTATTATGCAGTCAGTACATCAAGCAGATCAACAACAAAACAGGTTCAGTGATTTGGGACGATGAAATGGATGAAGACAAAAGAGGAGGGGAGCTTCTCCAAACAAATGGAGAAAGGTGCTTGATAAAGAGTAAGCAACTTATAATTTTAAAAATTTACACAAAGTAAATATTCACGTTGAACTTTGATATAATTTATATTTTGATCCTATATGTAGTATATGTAGGTTTGATTTCATTATCGAATGCAGAAATTGAAGCAATAAATAATTTTTTTCTTTATGATTACGAAGTGACACAACCGTGTGTCACATTGTATGAACAAAAGAGAATGAAATGGGATAGCGATAGGAAATAATTCAGACGATTGAATGCTAGAAGTGTGCATTATCCTGATCATTTAAAATAAAATATGCCAATTATATGCCCCAGCAGTTTGGTTTCTGACCAAGTCAGAGAGAAATATGGTGAAACCAGTCATTACCTGTGTGCTAAAGAGGATACGCTAAACGTATGGATTGGGTGCAGCAACTCGGTAATAATATATTTATGCACATTTTAAACTTAATAATGCACCTTTGAAATGTAACATCTATATTTCATATTTTACTGGTTGGGTTATTATAAGACATATTAAACTATGATTTTTTAACTTTTTTAAAGGTGCATTTGTTCCCATCTATGTGGGCATATGGCTACCATTTTCGTACATAAAATGTTGATGATGGACACATGACACAAGACTGTGGATTGGCAGTCGAGATCGATCAATCTATTTGAGGTAGCCACAGTGATCAAAACCTAGTATGAGGGATGTTAGGTTACGCTGGAAAGATACAAGAGATCATTGAAGTGGAATTCTCTTCATTCCAATGTGTTATTTTTAGTTTCAAGTGGTGGGATGCCTTTCATCGGAATAATGTAAAGGAAGATCACGATAGTAGGTTGATATGTATCAACTCTAGAAAGATGTGGGATTAAGCTAAGGAGCCTTATGTTTTCCCCAAGCACTGCAACTAGGTGTTCTTTTACCCTAATGTGTTGGATAGAGATTGGTGGTTCGTATTGAGACATGATCCTAGATCAAAACATATTTTTGAGAACAATAGTGTTATCATGCCAAGCGAGTTGGAAGATAATGAGGGTGATCATGAGAATAGAGAGTGGTATGGTACATGTGTTATTTCATCATTTATACTATTCAAGATGGGTTTTTATAAAGAAGAGGACTTAACCTTATAACTAAGACTACTTTTTTCGAAATATTATAATATGTATTTTGAATTAATTGGTTTTCATTGTGTTAATGTTAAAATCATTTCACTTGATAATTTTCAATTATGTTGATATCGAAAAAAATGCATTTTATCAAGTTCTTTTTTGTTATGTCAATTCATAAAATAATACAACTACTTGATTGCTTTAAATGTGTGTGAATGATATCTTCAAAATGTATATTTTTATTTTTGGCATGTAAGATCATAATAAAATAATGATACTTCTAAACATGAATTTATTTGCATTATTTCCTAAAATTTATTATGTTACAAAAATTCATATTATTCTAGATTTATTATTTTACAATTATTTATATTCATACAAATTTACAATTTTACAATTTTACAATTATAGTAATTTAATAATTTTTAAGGTATAATGCATTTTACTTACGGTAGTTATGGTTCAAAATTGACAATTAATTTACAAATTTACAAATTTTAATAAAATTGAATGATGACAATACATACAATTACAATTACATTTTTACAATTTCATAGTACAATTACAGTTACAATTATAATTTATTTTACATACAATTATAATCTTGCAATTTTACATAAAATTACAATTACAATTTTACAAATATTTTACATACAACTACAATTAAAATTACAATCACTATGCATACAATTACTACAATTACAATTTTAAAATTTTTCAAATTTACAAATTTACAAATTTTAATAAAATTGAATCATGACAATACATACAATTACAATTGCAATTTTACAATTTCACAATACAATTACGTACAATTACAATTACAATTTTACAATTTTACATACAATTAAAATTAAAATTTTAATTACAATTACAATTACAAATTTACAAATTTACAAATTTTAGAATTTTAATAAAATTGAATCATGACAATACATACAATTACAATTAAAATTTTACAATTTCACAAAACAAGTTTATTTTTTTTTAGTAGAAAAAATCCTCTGGTATATATTGTGTACTATCACAATGTCAATTATTCTTGTGGTAATCATTCACAAAAATTTCATACATATTATCAAAATATTCAGAAAAGTTCAGTGATATCCAGAGAAAGCATCGAATGAAAGAACATAGTTCCAGCCAAACATAGGTCAAAAACCTATGAGACAAAAAGGAAAGTGGATTGCGAGTGATCAAGCAGTAATTACTTCATCCCACAATACAATTACGTACAATTACAATTCCAATTTTACAAATATTCTACATATAATTACAATTAAAATTACAATTACAATTTTACAATTTTACATACAATTAAAATTAAAATTAAAATTACAATTACAATTTTATAATTTTACATACAATTACAATTATAATTACAATAACAACATAATATCTAATAAATATCATGATTTAGTATTAAAAATAAACATCAAGATCATGATAACCATCGTACAAACATCATATTCTAAAATACACAGTGAAATTTGCTAACATCATCTAATCATCATGATCATGATCATCTAACAAAACACAAGTATTGTATAACATCATCACATAACAAACATCAAATATACATCTAATGTCAAATAATTTCTATCACATACACATCTATCTGCAATCACATTAAATGAACATGTCTAACATGACCTAACAATATACATATCATGATGAACACAAACATGTAAATTAAGTAAATCAACATGAACATAAAATACATGGACTATATATATATATGTATAACTGTATAATGTCAAAAATATACAACTGTAATATAAATGCATAGAAATTTCAAATATCTAGTGGTAATACATCAAAACTAGTACTAGTCGAGGCCTTCTCAGTTGATGGTACAACCTCATGCTCAGATGGATGATGTGCCTGCTCCGAAGGTGCCTACTGGTTAGATGGTGCAGTCTTCTTAGGAACTGCCTACTAATGAGTCGTCGATGATGCAGTTTGCTCTGTGGATGTTGTAACCTGCTCAGATGGACATGCCTACTCTGATGGACCTTCTTGCTCAGGATAAGGTGCCTGATAAGTCGATGGTCGTGTCTGCTCAAGACTAGGTTTGTGCTGAGATGGTGTAGGCTGCTCAGAATATGACTGCTAATCAAGACTGGATGTTGGTTTCTCATGATCTCCGGCACGAGGTGAAGGAGGAGGAGGTGGAGTACTATATTGATGATCACTCCCCTCGTGATCATGATCATTAGATGATTTTCTCTGTCGTGCATATCCACAATGCCTATCCCTCCTGGCCACTAGTACTCTAGAAGCTCCAATGATATGATGCATGAGGGTCATCATATCATGGGGCATGTCTCTCCAGAGCTCTGTGAGCCTATGATGAGCCTGGATCTCTCTTAGCATAGTTGGGCGGACTCCCTCATCAATGAGGAGCTGACATAGTCGGTCGCACAAATTCATCATGATTCGGGTGTCTGCCTTACACCATACCCCCACGAGTAGTTGTACCCAAGGATTAGGACTGCCACCCTAAACCGTTGCCTCCTCCATCTCCTCGTCAACATCTACCCGTGTATCATTCAGTGGGGGTGGAATCATGTCCCCAACGAATGTCCCAATAACTACAAAATATATAGTACATAACAATAATTAAAAAAACTCATTAAATAATTTAATAAAACAAGTTGAAGAACATGTTATAGTAAATTTTATTCTAATTAATTAATTAAGGCAATAAAATGAAACTATATTAATTTAAAGAAAACACTAATATTACCTCTCACATCTGCTGGCTCATCCCATGTGAAGAGGATGTTGGTACACCCTGGCCAATCCAAACCGGCGTACGGACACGACACCATCACGAATGAGTGATCATCAACACTGACTAGCAACTCAAGTGCATTAGTATATATCATGGACGGAAAGTCAGACAGGCCTTTCTTGGCCATCATCTGGCCCCACATCTGCATCTGTACATGGAACATCGACCTACAAGGTTAGCGAAAAAATAAAAATAAATATATTTGAAGCAAAAGGGAAGATCAACCTCCCATGTGCCTGAGAATGACATCTATCTAATGTTGTACAAAATTTCCGCAAAAAAATCACAGACCATCTCACAAGTCATGTCGCCTGGAATAAATAATCAACATAAAATAAAAGCAGGAAACTAATGCATTTCCCGTCACTAGTATAAAGTAAAATGGTCGTCAATAGTAGTGATATGCACCTCACCTCCTCTGGACCAAACGAACAAATTCATAACTTACCACTTAACATCGGAAAATCTACAAGAAAAACTATGTCATCCCTAATGTATCTCTGGGAGTACGCTAACTGACTCCCTGTTGCATAGCCGATGGGGAAATTTCGGAACTAGGAAAAATCATGCCCTCTCCTAGATAGGCCAGTAATAAAATATATGTCCTCCTCAGTGGGCTCGTACCACTAGTCAGGACTGACCCAGAAATTCTATCGGTGGGAATCCCACCTATATATCACCTATCCCAATAACCCACTATGGCCCTTCAGGGATGTAGCCTCCTCGTAGAACTTGAGGAGGCCTACCTCCCTCGGGAGTAACTAGGTGGCCGCCATGATAGGGCAATGGTAAAAAAGTCTCTCCCTCTCTCGTTCATCCCACAGCTGAATCACATTATAATGGTCCTCCATATGTTATTCCTGTTCTCTTTGCTCTCTTTGTTCACATCGTTGAATGATTGACGTATTAAATACATTTTTTTTATTAAATGAGAAATGTGTATATATATATATATATATATATATAGATAATAGTTTTATTAAAAAAAACACTTCGTGCTCCCAAAAAAACAGTAAGCTCTCTTATCGGTGTCTACTTCTTTATCATGCACCGCCCAACAGTAGTACATGGTCAATGGTACGGTCTTGTAAATGACTGAACCGTTGTGTTATTTTTAAAATTCTATCGGTACACTTTTTCTCGATACCGCACTGAAACCTGGTGCGGTTTTTGTTAACACCATTCGCGGTGCGGCCTATAAATTTATAGGCAATACCGCGAATGGTGCAAGCCGAATGGCTCGAATGCATCGCACATAATTTTTTTTTTAAATTGTTAATTTCAAATTTTAATACACTAAAAGGTTTAGTTATTCAGAAACAAGTAGATTACCTACACATTTGCGCGTCGAGGAGGCATCTTTGCTGAGGAATTGAAAAAACAAAATTTTCCCATCATTTTCAAAAATTCGAACTCCACACAGTGTGCAATGGATGACAACAATGGGTGCAATGGGAGAATCAATGGTGGGGTTCCTCATAGAAGAAAAACTCACACCGGTAATTTTTTTTAATTAACCCTTTTTTGGTGCACAGTGTTTTGAGATGCACCGAGCAGTTTTATCAATGGCGCACCACACATCGTTGCGGTGCGCTGGATTACAGAGACACACCGAGCCTATTTATATGTAGAGCATTGATGCGCTAGAGTACTTAGACACACCAGACGAGTTTTCACAGATTGCACAATGTCTTGGTGTGCCAATTTTTACTACGCACCGGTGCGTTTTATGATGAGAAATGCACCGCAAAAAAAAACATCCATAAAAACCTCCACTTGTCAACCTCCTCTAGATACCTCCGCTACAAACGGATATCCGGGCTATTTTTATAAGGGCTTCCTCAAAAACTTCTACTAGAGGGTATTTTCCTTGTAGTGGGGTCATGTAAATTCTGAAGAGAATTTTGTTTTCCCTCACCTTTAGTGTGCATAAATTAAAAATTTGGATGATTTTGATGTAGATTCATGTGTCCTAATTCTAGAAATAATCTATAGCATTGGCATATGAGGATATTTGGATGAGTTGGTTTTTTGGACAATTGGGCCTTTCTAAATAATGACAAGTGCTAATTTTAATTGTAAAGTAGTTTTTGACAAGTGTACCAATATCTCTAGTTCTTGGGATATTTTTCCAGCACATGAAAAATTAAAAAAGGTGTGTAAAGTTAGAGTTAAAGAAATTTTCCATGGATCAAAGGCTTAGAGATAGAAAAAATATCCCAAGTAGATTGAATAAGAGAGAATGTTATGGAAAGTGTTAAGAGAGATCATATAAGGGCCATTATAAATCCTCTATAGATTTATTGTTGTTTTGAATAGAAGTTATACATTTTCTAATTTCTCCCTTGTTTGTGTTTGATCTATTTTTCATATATATATATATATATATATATTTGTCATATAAGGTCCTTTTGAAAATTCCTCATTATTGCCTATTATATTCCTTGTCTAATTTCACCCTTGGTGATGGGGAAATAAAAGAGATAAGCTTGGAAGAGATTGCGTGGAGAGATCGGGCTCATAAACAAAATATCTGGTGGAAGATGTTAGGGTCCTATAATTTATAGGATCACAAGGTGATTGAATATGTTCTCTTAGTCATATCAAATTGTAAATAATATTGCATTTTGCAACTGATTTCCAAAAAAAGATTAAAAAAAAATGAAAAGAGGGTATATGAAAATAAAATAAGAGAATAAAAAAATGATGATGAAAATAACCTCATGAAAAGAGAAAAAAATAAGTGTGAAAGTGATGCAAATTCAAATGCCACTAGAAGAAAAATAGTTTTCTTTGAAAAATAGAGTAGGATTTTGTGTGTAGATTGTTTTAAATTCCACAATCATAAGTCCTTATTTTAATCATACAATGTAATCATGTTAAACACATTTGAGTCTCTGTTATTAAACTAGCGAAATAATTTATCCAAACTGTTTAAACTTCGCTAAAATTAGCTAGGTAGATAAAGAAATTGGTCCAATTGTTTCAGTTGGATCAATAAGGTAAATCAGTATGTTATAATTAGATTAGATAATTTCCCTTTCAAAGAAAAAAATGACAAGGATATGCACATTTAAATGCACCCTTATTTAGTGAACATAAGCCTTAGTTTAGCAAAAAATATAATGAAAAGGCATGAAAATGTAATATTTTATGTTTAGATCATATATATCTTAAGTATTTTCGCTTATGTTATAAATTTAATAAAAGAAAGATTTATTTTGTTGAGGAGTGGATAAGTCTCAGGCATGTTCCAACGCTCAGATCACTCCATATTCAAATCGACGGCTTGAAGCGCCTTTCAACCCCCCCTACCCCTCCTACCTTTATCGACAAAGGGGGGGTCTAAAAAGTCGTTTTGCGCCCCTCCAACCCCACCTAACATGTCACTCACTCTTTATTTTGAAACCCCCCCCCCCCCCACCCTTTGCATACGACATATCACTTCTACCCCCTATTAAAACCATCAAACTAATCCCCTTTCCCACAAATGTTCCTCGCGGCCTCACCACCAAGCCTCTTGTGACATATGTCTGGTAATTTCGCTACCCGTTACACATTTAAGTTTTCCTGAATTACCGTTTACACCTCCTAACAGTCCCCCACCCCAATGAGTGTCTATTGTAACCATATAAACCTCCTGATCCACTTGGGTTGCACCATTTTGTTTCATTTTCACTCACTCAAATCATCTCTGCCATTTCTAAATTTCCCTCGCATGCTAAAAAGTGTCTTGAAGCCAGACAAAGAAACCAAAGTGAAACTGTGTAAGAGTCATCATCACCATTTCAATTGTCAACAACTTCCTGGTAAATACACCACTATCAACCTTTTTTTCCCTAATATGTGAATTTGTAAAAATGACTACAAAGGGAAAAAATAATGATAATTCTAATAATCCAATGATCCCTCCCACAATTGATCTTGACCACATCTCCCTGGCTAATAGAGAGGCCAAAGTGTGCATTATATTTATTCAAATTACACTGCTGGCTCAGAGACAATTACCTTTGTCAAAGTGATGAGATTGGGCTCTGGGAATCCAATTTACCCCTTTAGATATTTCCTCAAAAATACTATTTCCTAGATTTTATCCTCAAATTCCAAGTATGTTATTTCCAAACCAAAGAGCCATTGTAGCTTATAGTGGTGAATTTTTCTTTACAATTACCCCTGAAACAATCAATCAAATGATGCAAATCCCCTAGAATGATTCTACAATCCCTTTCTCAGTGGAAGCTCTAAATGAACTATATCAAAAGTTAAATTTTTCCCAAATAGCTAGGATTTTTTAATTCTTCCTGCCCGAGGATGCACAATTACCAAACAAAAATCCACCATATCCCTCCTACATTTTTCTAAACAAGGCTAAGAAAATCATCTCCATACTCTCATGTTGTTAGGATATTATTTAGTTGAATGGGTAGATGAACCTATTTTAGGTTTTCTGTCCATTTTCTCCACTAAAGAAAATCCCTTTGTGATTTTTAACTTCAGCTAGTTCCTTGTTAATAGCATCCATGAAAAATTCCTTCAGTTTCAAACTGAAGGAATGTTCAAATATGCTTATGCTTTTATTTACAAGTTTCTATTTTATCAAGCAAACAAGTTTCCATTTTCACTACAAAATATGAACGAAAAAGGAGATCCACATTTAGTCATTTTTTGGACTTCCTTAGTGAGGAATAATTCAAAGGAATACATATTAAAATACTATATTTATAAGTTTATCCATCCAACCACATGTTTACTACGTAGTAATGCATAACCTATGATTAATGATGATATTCATAAAATAATTTTACACCTAAGTGAACAGGCTAAGACGTGTCGCTGGTACTTGTACAAGAATTACACTGAAATAAGAGTGTACAAGTGTGAGCTACCACCATAAAAGTTGCCTAAATACCTCCCAATGAGGGTGTTTTCATTAGAATACATCAAACATATGATCAATTCAGATTAAATTCACTTTGTTTCAACCAAGAAGAAATCACAGTTTTGAATAGAGACTCATATTGGACCTTTTATCTTCAACATTAGAACAACAAGGGAGGAAGAAAACATCCTCCTAAAATAGAAGAAGTTTTCCTTGAGCTTCACTTGGTAATTTGACCCATTTGGCACAATTTATAACCTAAGGGTGGAAAAGAAAACCACTCCTTATGTTCATATACAAAGACCTCAAATTGAAAAGTACATGAACTCGACTAAGTGGGAAGAAAACACCTTGCAAGAAGTAAAGGAGAATTTTTTTTCTGCATCAACTTCATAGACTCCCACACCTCACGAAAAAGCAGATAAACGACCAAGGGAGGAAGACTCTCCTTCATTCACAGAGCCTTCAGCCAAAGAATTCACAATTTATAGGAAGAAATAAAATTCCATTCCTAAAACAGACTTTGCAAAAGAGGAGGAAGAGAAAACTACTATAATATTGAAGGGTCCACACTCTTCATAAAAGTAAAATAGATTCTTTGCTAGATCTCCACCATCATCAGTTTTACAGGGGAATCCATACACAACTCAAACATCAATATTGATTCAAGGATAAAGAGAGACAAGTATCTTTGATATGCATAAAGAGATAAAGCAGAAAAATGAACTTCTCAAGGTCAACATGTATGATAAGTTCTGTAACCAAACCACCATAACCCAACATAGGCCCATTTCAGCCTCCAACATTAAGAAAGGAAGAATTCAAATGACATTCTTGCAGGCACAGGTACCCCATCCGAAATCTGCAGTTGATTACAAGAAGACTTCATTTGAATTCGATGCAAAAGATGACCATCCTATTGATCAGATGGATACACATAGGCAGGCAGGGGAAATGATATGTTCCATATTGAAAAATACTGCAATGACTGCCTCTAAATTAAAGGTATCATTCACCAATATCTAGTCTCAATTAAAAATTTAAAATATCTCTTCTTTAGAAAAAGATAATAAAATCAAATCCTTAGAAGAGTTGGTCATTAGGATAGGATATGACCCAGCCAATGTTAAGGCAGCCTAAGAACTGATCAAGAAGAAGAATTCTGACATTGTAGCACTCAGGAAATAGTTAAAATTGTTAGCAAATGAGGATCTGTAAACCAAATAAATAAAGGAGACAAAGAGCCAAAAAGAAGACATGCTCAAGCTAATTATGGAGCAAAATACACAAATAAGGAACATGGAAATAGAGATGGACAATCTAGTCAAGGAAAAATAACATAATGCACAACTAGTTGTAGTCCCACTAGATTCAGTACCTACTATGGTAATAGCACAAACAGGAATGGCTGCCTCAACTACAACAGGGGTTTCTAAATCAACAACACCACCACCACAAGACTTAGAAGGTTCTATAAAATTGGTAAAAGCTATGGAGGACATGTCTATAAAAAGATAATAAATCAAAAGGCTACAAGGACAGGTAAAGGCCCTAAAAGAGCATAAAGCAAGGATTGAGACCTCACATCTAGTCGAAGTACATAAATCCTAGAGACTCACATAGAGGCTACAACTATAGGGGAAGGATGCCATGGCTTAAACCTTAGCCTACCTTAAGGAAAATATATGGATAGATATCAACAAATATATGATGAAAATATAGCCACCAATACATATTATTTTTTAACAGAATGAGCTAATTCTTAAATCCAGAGCAGTCATTGAATAAATCAAAGAAAAGCTGGAAAAAAAAATAACTGAAGCCATAAATATCACCAAATTTCTCAACTTCAAAAGAAGGTATGAGTTATAACAATTGGGGATTGAGGACAGAACTGAAACCATATTAGAAATCAAGAAAGTGTTAACAAAGAAAAATCTCATGATACAATTGGAGGAAAAATGTCAAGTTATAGAAATTGGTGTCCAGAGGTTCTTTAACAAGTTTGAAGTGCTAAAAAAGAAAGGACTTCCAAGTTTATTAGTTTTGAATGAAAAATTAATAACTTTGTCTAATTACAACCAAAAATTGGTGGCCGTGGCTAAAGAAAGTTCCAAATTTGCAGGGACACAGGGGAGCATCACAATTAAATATTTCCTAAAGACTCTGGAGTATGATTTAAACATCCATCATGAGATCAAACACATTTTTATCACTAAGCCCACCTTTACCAAATATACAATGCAAGAAGAAATTTATAGAAAGTTGCTCAAGTTGTCCAACCCAAGTGAAGAGATTTGGGAAAATTATGCAAGTTACTTGATTGAAAAAGTGATTTTATCTTCAGCAGTAGGACCAACATCACAGCAAAGGTCAAAGGAAAGATTAGCAAAAGTCTCCTCGAAAATAGTGCCAACAATCTGAAGTAGTTCAAACCTGCCCTATATGTTTGTAATACAAGATGTAATCAGTTTTATATATTTCTAAAATGCATCCTGATATATTATGAGAGGATATTTTGTAAATAAACTTATAAATACTTCTCATTTTAAAGTATGAAGGGTTGATTTTTGCATCCAAGAAGGCTATTTTATATTTCCAAATTTTAGTAGACTCATCAGTAATAAAGAAGGATCTTTGACAGGATTCTTGTGTTAAACTTTTGGTGAAGTAAAAATATCATTGTTATGTGTTTACTTTCTTTGTTTACCATGCGTATGTGTGTTCTTAATCTAAATTATTCAATAGAAAATTGAAGAACATAATTTGTTTTAATGCACACTCTGTTTCTGGCTTTGAATAATTTCAATGTTTTCAACTCAAATTAAGTAAATTAATTCTTAGTTTCTCTTTACTTAATGGAAATCCATTCACTTCTTCTCATTCAATTCATTTAAACCTACATAATCCAATTAGTTTGACTACATTTCCCTGTCAAATCACTTTATAAAAGTTGAAGCATATCCATGTTTTAAGTTATAGATTCCATAGCCCAATGGTAATCTAAACATCAATCAACCAAAAAATCCAAATCAACCAAACAAAAATTGAATTTTCATAACTAGCATAATATCTTAAAGCAAACAAATCTAAATATTATAGAGAGATCACTCTCTAAATATGGAAGGGCTAGATCCTAGCTTCCAATCTGGTTTTTTGGTTACCTCTGTAATTTATCTTGCAACCTCGGAAATTATAGAGTGATAATATAGTGCTGACCATACTAGCGATTGAACAAAGTTTTACGTCTAAAGATTCATTTCCCTACTTAGAAAAATTTATTTCAAGAAAATTAATGGTTCAAATTTCTCAAATAAATATTCATAGGTTGTAAACCTTGTAAATAATTGAGTTGTGTGTTTAAAATTTTAGCTCTGGCTCCAAAAATAATTCACACCAGATCTCATATTGATCTAGAACCTAGTAAGATCATAGATGACCTTGGAAATTGATTAGGAAGAGAATTTTACTTGAAATTCAAGGAAGTAGCAGTTCCCCACCCAAAGAAAACTCTCTCCCTGAGATTTTTATCACTCTAGAAAATATTAAGTTGATATACCATTTGAACATAGTCTATTTAGGACTAAGTCTAGCATTTTTGTAGATGAGACAATGTTTGATAAATCATTTCTACAACCCTATACATCTAAAATTCAATATATTGAAACAAATTTTGATAAGAAAACCCTCCAAAACTTGGAAAAATTACAGGATCTAGTATCATATTTTGATCAAGTTGTACATGAGACATATATCCAGCAATTTGTTGAACTCTCTACCCTAACAATAGAAGCATCTTATTCTTCCTCTCAAGTTTTTCATCCTATATCAACTATTCCCACTTCCTCAATAATATCCAATAATTCTCCAATAGCATCACATACATTGTTTCAACCTATTGTGGGAACTCCTACACCTACTCCCCTCACAGACTCGTCTATTGTTCATCCCTAAATCCCAATCATGGCAACAAGTTATGCTCCCCTAGTTTTGGCTGCCCCTTTACATATTATGCCATAGGAATATCAAACTAGGATTCCTCAGTTTGATGGTACTAGACCCATCACGACACAAAAAAATGTTGATAAAATGAAGCATTATCCTAATCTTCGGGAGGTTTATGATGAATTTGTAAAAATGATACTTTTTGCTCAACATAACCCAAGAAGTTATAAAATGGTTCAAAGCTTTACCAACAGCTAGTATAAATGATGTCACTCCTTTTCACCAATCATTCCTTAATATATGGGAAATTAAGAAAGTCCCCATTCAGATTTTATCAGAATATGAGAACATTAGGAGGGGCCCTAGAGAGATAGTGCAGGATTCTTACACTAGATTTAACAATGTTTCCAATGCAATTCCAGCAAACATTAATCCCCCTTAGGTTTTAGCCCTGATTAAATTCCAAGATGGTTTAGATGATGACATGTATTGCCAATTAAGAGAAAGGAACTCTGCAACCTTGAAAGAAATGCAACGAGAGCTTGTGACTGTCGAGGCCAGTTTGTTAGCTAAAAGGGCTGGACTTAGCACTGAGAGGAGATTAAATATAAAAGAAGAACCATTTACTTCTTCTGATAATCCAAAAATAGATTCCCTAGTTAGAACCATGGAAAGGGCGATGGAAATAATAATCATAATTGATATGGCCCCTCCTAGAGAAAACAAACCTGGTCCCCAAATCTAAAATCCTAATTTTAGGAGAAACCCACCCGAGATCAAACAAAGGGAACCGAAAGGTCCAGATCAACAGATAAGACCCCAATTTCAAGATAACTATGCAGATGAAGAGGGAGAGTTAGTGGAATACCTTGATGAAAAAAAAATAAACTTAATGGGAGTAAATGATAATGAAACCATTTTCTTAACTCAAGAAGAATATATCTTTTTGCTTCCACAATCTGAACTAAATTCTGAGGAATCAGAAGATTACAAACAAGGAATTACAGAACTTTTGAGGTCTAAAATGGGCCTCCTAAGAAAAATGTACAACCAAAAAAAAAATTATAGGAACCAGTAGGATTCAAGGTGATGATGTCAACCATGGGGGATGATTCACCATTTTTGGGGTAAAAAAGTAAAAATATTAAAACATAATAAAATAATAAAACTACTTTTTCAACTTGTATTTTCAACTTATCTCCCTAAGGTTTTACTCAAATTTCGAGCAGGAATACTTGTTGGATACAAAATTTAATTTCGCATCCAAGGAGTACCGATGTTGCATACTTTCGATAGACCCTGCTACAAGAAAAATGAGAAATACATGAAAAAACATGATTGCAATCATGTTTTTCATTTATTTCTCATTTTTCGTGTAGTAGAGTCCATAAAAAGTATACAACATGGGTACTCCTTGGATGAGGAATTAAATTATGCATCCAACGAGTGTTCCTGCTCGAAATTTGAGTAAACCCATAGGGAGATAAATTGAAAATATGAGTTGAAAAAGTAGTTTCTTCTTTTTTCCCTCTAAAATTTGATGATTTAATCAAATATTATTTTATTATTTCCACTACTATTTTATAATTTACTTAGGAGGCCCATTTTAGACCTCAAAATTCCCCTAATGTTTTGACAATGTAATAATGGAAGTCCATAAATAATATAACCTAAGGAGTAGGAAAATGACTGATAATCCTACTAAAAAGATTGTTGATACCCCCATTAAAAATACATATGATACCTATGCTAAGAAAAGTCCTGATATATCTCCCAAAAAGAGCGCAGAGATTCCTATTAGGAAAGTTTTTGATATTGTTTCTAAAACAACCCAAACTGATATTCCCTCTACTAGTCAACAAAATGATAATTCCCAAAAATATGTTGCTAAGAAATAAGATATTCTCAATATAGATAAAACTTAAACAACATACAGTATCGAAAATGAATTTTCTAAACCCAAAATAATCATTCCCCTGACAAAGCACATGAACAATAATTTTTACAGATCACAAGTAATTAAAGCTTTGAAGATAAGGGAAGGTGCAGATACAGTAAATTTAACTGATGATCAGCCAGAATTACTGTTTGGACCTGAAGTTGATCGAAAACCTCAGGAAGGAGGCGTACCTCCATTTTATGTCAGTCTGAACATTCATGATAATATTTTACATAATTTAATGCTTGACTCAGGTGCTTCACACAATCTTATTCCTAAGGCTGTCATTGAAAAATTAGGACTTGATATCACTAAACCATACATAGACTTGTATTCCTTTGATGAAAGTAAAGTAAAATTCCTAGGTCTGATTAAGGATTTATGTGTCACATTAGCCCAGATACTAGCCAAGAGTGTGGTAATGGATATTTTTGTTGCTAAAATACCTCCTAAATATGGCATGTTAATCTCTTGCTCATGGGGAGCCAAGCTGAAAAGTACCCTTCAAATGGATATGGCATATGCTACTATTTCTGTGTTTGGTTAACAAAGGAGATTACATAGGGAAATATTGATAAAGTTCATGGTCAGCAGTCGGGAAAAACCATACAATTGTCCCTTATATTTACTCCATTTAGACCTATATTGTTTCAATTTGTACAATGATGGGGGCATAGAAAAACAAAATTGAAAATTTACAAATTTATTTGTGTGAAATTGAAGAAAAAAAAACAGATAAGTTAGAACATGATAAACAAAATGAACCTATGTGGAATATGTATTTTGATGGAGTTTTCGGTAAAGAAGGGTTAGGAGAAAGAGTATGGGTTTCAAATTCACAAACCAACCACTCAGAAGGACATTCATATAAACTAAACTTTCATTGTACCAAAAATATAGCAGAATATGAAGCCTTAATCCTAGGGTAACAACTTTTAAAGAAACTAGGAGCCAAGAGAATTTCCATTAATGGAGACACATAACTCATAATTAAATATATCAAAGGAGAATACTCTACCAAACACCCAATATTAAGAGATTACAGGTATAGGTACTAGTCTGAATATTAAGAGCTTATGGAATTAAATAGATGATTAGCATTTGCTTCACCTAAGAAGGGTCTTTGAAAAATGTAGGAAATTTGGTATTTCCCTCAACCCAAAGCAAACATTATTTGGTCTGGAAGAAAGAAAACTATTAGGACACATTATTTCAAAATATGAAATCAGTATTGATCCACTAGTATATTTTGGCCCAATTTCCGACGGCCACTTCGTCGCTATTCCAACACATAGGCGTCGCAAGAGCGAAATTTTGAGGCCGGGAAAAACGTGGTTAACCATTACGTCACAATTCCGACACTTCAATCAAGTGTCGGAAGAGCGACACTTTTTCCGACATTTCTAGGCCGTCGTCGCTCTTTCGACGTTATCTAGAACATCACTCTTCCAACAAAAACAAAACGTCATAATTCTGACGTTATACCTTCCAACGTTTAAAGCATCGGTCTTTCAACGATTAGTTAAAGCGTCGCTATTCCGACATTGGTTAAATCATCGGTCGATGTCCTCGCAAGACCGACGGTTTGAAGGTTTTCGTCGCAAGACCGACACTTGCGGATATTTCATCACAAGACCAATGCTTCGGAGGTTTTTGTCGCAAGACCAACGGTTCGGAGGTGTTCGTCGCAAGACCGACGGTTTGGAGTTGTTCGTCGCAAGACCGATGGTTTGGAGGTGTTTGTCGCAAGACCGACGCTTGCGGATATTTCATCGCAAAACCGATGCTTCAGAGGTTTTTGTCGCAAGACCAATGGTTCGGAGGTGTTCGTCGCAAGATCGACGGTTGGACACTCCGTCATTGTTCCGATGTTAGAGGCATCAGTATTTCGACGGAAAGAAAATATTTAATAAAAAAAAGAATGTCGTATTTAATGGTTTTTAATTTGTAGTGTTCTTGATTTTTCTAATTCCCCCTTAGAATATGGTTAGTTTTGATGACAAATGGATGATTTGACAAGTAGATAGAAATTTGGTAGTCTTTGGTATATGATACAACTTATAAGCATATCATTTTTATACTAACTATCGTGTCTCACAAATAATCCATTCAACTTGGATAAGTTTTAGCTTTTGGATTAGAAATGCTTATATCAAACCACCAAGTTATTTGTGTCTAAATCGAGCAGACATTTTTAAGGAAAGATGTAGACAATCTTGATCTCAAACAATAAACAAACAAGATCCTTTTGATCTGTGTCACCAGTACTGATATCACATGTTGCTTTCGTTCCTGGTTTCTTCTGGCAATCCTGCATTCCTTTCAAAGCTTCAAATCCAGGCTCTTTTTTATTAGAGACTTCTTCCTCTTCTTTCATTTCTGTTGTTTTAGACCACTTCTGCTCCACATAAGACTTTATTTGTTCAGTTTCAGGCTGACTCAGATGTGGTTGATCTTCTTGTGTTGTTTTTTCAGCAAAAATAGTAATTAAAAATACTCCATTTAAAATACCTGGAACATACCCAGGTGAGAAATTCATTCTTACTAGCTTCTTAATCAAGCACAATTAAATAAATTACAGCCACAAAACCGTCAATTACGACATCCCATCATGCTAAAGCCACCAAATTTTAGACATTGGATAACTAGAAAAGCGCCCAAGTTTTTTTTATAATTCAATTTAGAAATCAACTAAAGTGTCCCCAGAATTAATAAACATCATTGTCATAGGAAAGGAGGTAATATCATCCATCGCCTTGGATATTTGGGTCTACCATCTTTTCCATCAAACACCATCTTCAAATGGCAGTGCTTGGCAAGAGCCCAGTTAGTCATAACATAGGTTGACAGAGCCAGAAAGGTGTAGCCAACAACTGTCTTTGTCGCGATATTGAACCCCAACCATTGATAGATCTCAGTGGTGTAGTTAGCACATGTGACTATATTAAACAGGAATCCACTTGGAATTTGATATCCTTATTTACCTCTAGGGCCCCTGAGATTTCTCGAAAAAATATGGCAGTAAAATTTTTCTACTTGACATACAATCCCCAACCCAAACCCAATATTCATTTGCTTCTCACTCACAGGGGTGTAGAGGGGATGGTTGAAAAAATAAGATATGACTGCACCAAAGGTCCAGTAGTAACAAGAGTTTCTAAACACATAAGCGAGTGGAAAAGTTGCATGGCTGAACCTGTGAATGAAAAAGGTCTCTAAAATGCATTTGGCATAGTGAAAGCACCAATAGTACATTGCATATGTCTGAAATAGGTGTATAAATCTTTCTACAGGATATCCAAAGTACTTGTAGACAGGGAAGTAATAGAAAATGGGATAAATGAACAGAGGGCCAACATATTCCCAGAAAAAAAGAGTGTTGTAAGCCACCTGTGGCCCTAAATCCTTGAACACTACCACTAACTTTCCCTCATATTTTTCAAAATAATCTTTGAGCCTCTTGCCTCTTTCCAGAACAATTGGTTTCCCTTTTCCAAATTGTGGTAGAGTAAGTCGCTGCCGAGCAGGATAATATTTCTTGATTCTTTTTTGAATCGAGGCTTTCAGATCATCCACAGTGGCATTATCACTCAGATCGATGCCACCCTTGATAATTTCTCTGCCACTTCGAGTTACCATGGAGACCTTCATCTTCACAATCCCCTCCGATATCGGTATGACCATAAGAGATTGGCTGAAGCACAAAATATAGTGTTTGTTGTGGATACATATTCTACAGTTTGAGAATTATCTAGAATAAGTAGATTTAACTGCAGCGACTCCTTTTGACCTTTGTCACCAGCACCAATATCAAATGTATATTTAGCTTGAGTTACATTCCTGGAATCAATCTGCACATCAACTACATTGTTAGCATGCTTGGTACCATGTTCACCACTCTGAACAATCTTCCCAGTTACATTTGCATAATTAATTGAATGTTTTTCCTCTAATCTTTCCAAACTACTATTTAAAGAATGCACAACCAGACCAGACTGTAAATACCTCATTTGAAACATCTATCTCCATGGAAACGTATTTTTCTAGCTGATCAATATCATTTTTTTTCTAATTTCAACTATTAAAAAATCGTTTGTCAATACCTTAGCAGTATGATTATTTTCCAATTCCTGGGTTGTCCCTGTATCCTCAATCTCTGTACTAATAGGTGTTGACTGTAAAACTATGGCATTTTTTATGAACTCTTCTTGAGGCTGGGACTGTAATCTGGGAACATGAGATTTTACTTCCGAATCCACTAATGAATGGAAATTTTTCATCTCTACAGCAGCTCCAGAATCATGAGATAGCATAGTCTCTGTAGTACTCACCTGCAAACAAGCATCATGGATACCTTGTTAATCCATTTCAACTGAGATAAGTCACTGAACCTTTGCTACATTCTAGATCCATGTCATAACACTACTTTGAGATAGAAGCTACACTTACAGTGCATATAGTGTTTCTACTAGCACTTGCTCTGGCTGGTCTTCAACAACTGATAATTCAGCAAGGCTAAACATGTCATCTTGAAACAATTCATCTTGTTACACAAATCCAATCCCTCTTTTCAACATGATATAACATCCAAACAAAAACAAAAAAATCAACAAATCATGAAGACCTTGAAAGAAAGGAATAATCATTGTTGGAGACAAGAAATCACTTGATTGACATATTCCGTAGCATTACCCAGATTTGTAACCCATTCTTTTGTCTCTATATTTTCCTCAGTAGTAAAATCCATCAAAGCATTTAGAGAAGACCTAGTTTCAAACAAGCATGCTATGATTAGAGAACCAAACTATTTAATTACAAAAATACATCATAAATCTTATTAGAGCCACAACAATGTTTTCTGTATATTCTTATGTTCTTTTTCTTACATATTTTTTTCAATATTAATTTTCTTGGATTCTTCTCCTTTCCCAAAGTCATTACTAAGATATCCATCTACCCCTTCTCTATTTATTCAAAATTCTCTTTATATATCTATCGTCCTCTTGGATTATTCTCTTTTCCCTATCCATTTCCCCCTTTTCTATTTATTCAAAACTATCTTTATATATTTATCTTCCTCTTGGATAGTACCCTCATGATGAGTACAAAGTTCACTTGAACCAGATTGAATAATAAACATTGACAATATCCACTTCAATACTAAAACCTAATTAAAGTTTCACAAACTCCTTCCAGTGCATGAAATGCAACAAACCCTAAAAATCAAATAAGTAGATTCCATAAAATGACTTAGTTTACATCTTCCTACACCTAATGAGAGTTTAAAAAACTCCTTAGTGTGCTTGAAATCACAAAACTCTAGAAACTTAAACACTGTCCATATATCCTATATAACATATTTCCCACAAACTGCATGTAGTCTTCAAACAAAACCATAAAACAGGCTAATCTCCCTTAACATATTCTCTAGCCAGTGACCGATTCCAGGATCCATTTTGATGTAGGGGCATTATCTTTAGAAAATAATTTGTATCTTAATAAACATAGGGGTCTTGTATTTTCAAAATAATATTGGTTTCTTATGTAATTATTAATGGTTTTGAGTGACATTTAGAATAGATATTGAGAGAAATCTGTAAATGTTCCCGAATTATTGGAGAACATGAGGGAAGTAGGATAGTTGAGACTCATAGGGATTGAGAGATTTGAGAACTGATTGTAAATATTAAGTTAGAATCAGTTTCATGATTTTATGGGATTAAAGAGGATCCTTAGGGATAAATGATAGATTTTAGGACTGGAGGATTTTGAGGATTTTGTTGAGATAATAGGGGATCTGAACCTAAATTGGTTCATCATCAGTTGTATAAATTGTAAAGCCTTAAAGGCAGAAAAGAAACAGTAGCAGAGATTTAGGTTTTGGACAAATAGAGGGTTTGTTGTAAGCCTTCGGGCAAATTTGACTGAATGGGCCATTGATTAGAATATCAGGCCAGAGAGGAGTTATTTGTAATTTTTTGATTATATATGTATGGGGAAAATTCAATCTTAAGTGTGTGATTGTGTCTAGGGAAATGAATTCATAATTTCATAGTATGAATTAAGGTTTTGGCATAGTACATGTATGCGTAGGAATTAAATGATGGTTTTTCATATAATGGAAAATTCTGATGAAATTGTCAAGACGGGCTTAAGGTTGTGATCTGAACTAAATGCATAATGGTTTGTATATATACAATTGAGGAAATTGGGTGAAGTTACAGTCATCGATCACTGGAAGGATCGATGAAACAGTAAAGGAAATGAGTGTTTCCAATTCCGCATTTGGATACATGCATCAGAAGAACATCTGATTGGGCAGTGAACGTAGATCGAGATCGGAACAAAAAGGAACAGAGGATTAGTTTCAGAAACCCAAAAGGGTTTCGCACAGCTTCTAAATGAGAGGTGGTCAATGAAGAATAAGGCCCAATTGAAATTTCCGGAAGTTGAATTGGAATCAATTTCCATTTCACAGAGTTGAATTGGAGTCGATTTGTGTATGGCTACTAGGGATATATATTCTACCATGGAACCATGAGTCGATGAACCGATTGTTTCATTAAGTATGCAGAGGACCACAATGAAAAGAATTGGAAGTGTGAATCAATAGAACGTGGAACCATGAACCGAAATAGTGAAAGCGGTTTCTAAAACCAAAGAGTGGGTTTTGCATAGCAAATGGATGGTAAGTCATTTTTTCTTGATTGAACGCGATAGTGGTCAATGAGTGACACGTCGCAATGGAGGATCTCCAATACAACCTATTTCGTGTTGCTTTGGCGAAATAATCTTCGGGGTTAAAATGTACGCGATAGCCGTTCGATCATTGTAGTTGAGATCTGACGGCATTCGCGCTTGAAAGTTGCGTGGTGGTTAACGGAGGTGTGGACCTGACAATGGAAGAGGTACGTTAAAAGAAATGCAAGTTTATCATGTGATGATTGTCGGATTATAGAGCTAGAGCGCGATGAAGCGTCATCCGTTGGATGAATAGGTACGTTGAAATGAATGTGGGCCACATATGATTTAACATATAAATGAGCCTCGAAATATGTGATAGGCGGAATTGATACGTTGTAAGTGTTGTGTTAACTTTATAATATAAAGTTTGGGTTAAATGGAATTCCGCAAGGATGTGAGTAATAAGGTGGGTCTCGAAGTTTGGATATTGACACTTTCAAGTTTTTAAACCAAAGTTCATGTTTGAAGAATGTTATGATATGCGGGTGAAATAAAGTTGGGGCCGTGAGAAATTGTATGGTTTATTTGGGTTTGTTTTAAACCTTAGAATTGAAATCATAAACGGGCATGGTTCATGATTGATATTGGGGTTTCTAAACCATAATGCATGTGTAAGGAATTTAGTCCCAAATTTAATAACTTTTTTATTTGGGTTCTAAAACTAAAGTTCCAGGTAATTGTCAAAGTGGACAGTAACCATTATTTTGAATAAATGAGATAGCTTCCGCATTTAGAGTTGTCCCAATTAAGGGTTATTTTGGGAAAAGAATGTCCATGCATTTTATTCATGGATAATGTGGGTTTTTGTAGCCTTGGGTTGCATCACATTTGGTCCAAGATTTTAGAGAACCATAATGACAAAACCCTTGTAAAATCTTACTTACCTGTCTACCTCCATCCTAGTATCAGAGTGACTGGATTTTGATATTTCCATAAAATTGACACCTATGTTCCCACCTAACATGTAAAGCTTTCGATGCAAAGGAAGCTCATAAAATCGAAGCAGCTATGTGTAATCACTCTTAACCCACAAACAGGAAATCATATTTAATAAAATAAAATTTAAATAAAACAAAAACAAAAATTATATAAGCAGTAATAGATAACTGTTGAAAAGAAAACCCGAGCTTTTAACATTTAAATAAGAGAATGAAGGGATAATAGGGGGTTTCTCAATTTTCGCGTTCTTTACAAATTTAGAACAGAGTTTTAATAACTGAGTACATGGCTTATTAAACCATAGATTTAATAACTGATTGCATGGGTTATTGAGCATTTTCCACTTGAAGCATAAACTTAAGGAAACTCATAAAACAAATATGAAAGAAGAAACCCAAACATTTGTGAGCTTATAGCATGGGTTATATCATATATTCTCATCAAAGGTTTGCCTGAGCTTTTTTTATAACATTTGTGGGTAGAGTTGCTGGCCCTTCAATGAAATTAAACATGTGACCTTCATCCTGCATTGGATCTGAGAATCATGTTCGTGGGGTTGCAGAAGATGGTGCCATGGCTGTTCATGTGATAGACAGGGTTTTGCGGTATGGGTCGTGGGTTTTTCCTCTCAGGTATAAGGATGGTGTGCATAGCTTGGTACCTGTGATTGAAGACCAGCATGGGCATAAAGGGTTATCATTTTTTTATGTACGGTTATCAATTTGACAGAAATGGTTGATGAGTTCAGGATTCAGAAATGGGCATATCAGCAAACTAAAACAAAGAGAAACCAAACAGCCATTGTCGCGGATGCAAATAAGAACTTCTTAGAATAACATAGACAAAATAACCAAATGGGCATATCAGCAAACCAAAAAATATAGAAACCAAATAGCCATTTCTGCAGAAGCCAACCAAAAATTCTCATAGCTAATAAAATGCACCATAACCAAATGAGCAGAAGTAGAAAGTAACAAAACCGAATGGGTAAAAAAATAACCAAAGAAACCTGAAAGGCATCGCATTATCACTGGATAAACACAAAAACTTAACTTACGGCATCCTTCCTCTAAACTTGCGACAGTATGGCTGCATCCCTCCTCCAAACCTGCAATAGTATGGCAGCATCCTTCCTCAAAACCGGCGACAGTATGGCCGCATCCTCCCTCCTTCCCTGGACAAACCATGCAACCGGAGGGAAATGAACTAGGGAAATTAAAACTTTTGATATTTGAAAATTTTAGACATTTTGAAGAGGGAAATGAACAAGGGAAATTAAAAGTTTTAATATTTGAAAAAATTTGATAGTTTGAAATGAAATACATGTGTTTTTTAAGGCCACTCAAATTCCATTAAATAAAATGTGTGAGACTTTTCTTGGGGTTAATAAGGGGTTTGGGTAAATAAGTGGTATTGTTTATTATAAATAATTATTAATGAATTTAGATCTAAGACATTTCTTTAAATTATTAATTATATAAAATTGTTGAATTTTCGTTTCATAAACTAGGGATTTTGGTTGATTTTTTAATCTAATTATGTGATATTAAAGATGAGTTATGGTAACTTAAAAATACGTTTTATGTGGTTAAAAGGGAAGTAGTAATGTTATGGTATGAATGACTATTTTCAATGAGATTTTTGGTTTAGTAAGGATAACTCATCTATGGACATTTTCCATGATTTTTAAGATGGAGTCAATATAGGAAAGGTGATACTTAAATGGCTCCCACATGCTTTATAAATTTTATATCTATTGGTTTATAAAAATTAGAGGTGGAAAAATATCCTAAGCTCTAGAGCCAAGTTTGTTCCAACTTAGCTATATCTTGAAGAACAAATTGTTGTTGACGTGAAGGCTATGATAGAAATTTGGTGGGTTGTAGGTAGTCTTGTCATGAAATAAATGTAATGTAGTTACTAGGTAGGTAGGGGGAACCATTTTTGTGGAACTTGGCCATAAACGGGACATCTATCCATGCATAGCGTTTTAAGAACAAATACACCTAGTATTATCATTGTACGGGAATCACTTTAGGATCTAGGCTAGGACTGTGCACACACTAACTAAAGGGATATTAGTGAAACCCACAAAAGTATTATAGGTGCTTTTATATAAATAGGTGTTATTTTTTTCTCATTGGTTAGTTATGGGAAAATGACAATAAAGTAAGAGAAGTTATAGGTGCTTTTATATAAATAGGCGTTCTTGTGCTCTCATTGGTTAGGTATGGGAAAATGACAATAAAGTACTAAGAGAAGGATTTGACTACTGGACAATTAGAGGAATGATTCCACAAAAAAACAAGCGTGGTTCTGCAACACTTTCTAGGCTAAGGGATTTTGAAGGGGTTCCCCCACTATATGACCAGAAGAAGAGAATGGTCATTCCAAATGCTCTGAAAGTGTTGAGGCTTCAGCTAGGTCACAAGTATTGTCTGGTAGGAAGGATTTCCATATTATTTGATTAATATGTCACCAATTAGTTCAATTTTGGGTGACATGAAACTAGAGGAAGTTAGAGTGGAAAGAAGCCCTCTGTTGCCATATTAGGTTTTTGAAGTGTGAAACATGCATGTATGTGGATAAAGTGGATAAGACAAAACTTGACAACCTATCTTAAGAATAGGATTTTGAGCTGAAGCAGTTGTTGCAAATAATTATTTAATTAATATGTCACCAAGTTCAATTTTGGGTGACATATGACACTAGAGGAAGTAGAAGTGGAAAGAAGCCTTCTCTTACATGTCTTAGGTTTCTAAAGTGTGAGGATTGCATGTATGTGGCTAAGGTGGATAAGATAAAACTCTTACCAGGGAGTCCTTTTGCCAACAGCTACGGTTAGATTCCACTATGCAAATTATTGCTGAGGAGGGAAACCCTTCCACAAAACCAGTTCAATGAAGGAATATAATTTTTCTTATAACTTCTACACAAGTTTTCCTTTTTACTTTTGATGGGATTTGATTGTATGCTAGTTTTGCTTCTTTCCTCTATTTTCTTTGTTGTTCCCTACAGGGAACAGTTGCTGTTCCCTCTAAGGAACAACAATTTCTGTATCTATTTTCTTTGTTGTTCCCTACAGGGAACAACTGTTGTTCCCTCTAAGGAACATCAATTTTCGTATATTTTGTTTCATTGTTCCCTACAGGGAACAACTGTTGTTCCCTATAAGGAACATCAAATTTTGTGTGAATTTTTCTTTGATGTTCCCTACAGGGAACAGTTGATGTTCCTTATAAGGAACAACAACTTTTATGTGAATTTTTCTTTGTTGTTCCCTAGAGGGAACAGTTGTTGTTCCCTCTAAGGAACATCAATTTTTGTGTGTATTTCGTTTTTCTGTTTCTTACAGAAACAACAATTTTTCATGTGAATTTTGTTTTTTTGTTCCCTACAGGGAACAACTATTGTTCCCTCTATGGAAAAGCTAAATTCTTTCAGTATAGCTTTATTTTCTATTCCCTTTAAGAAAATACACTTTTTTATATTGCTTTTACCATTTTCTTTCAAAAGAATAGGACTTTGTAAATATTTCTGAAGGACATCCTATTGTTATCCCTCAACCACCTCAGTTTCACTTTGTATGATGCTCTTAATGAAATGAAAAGTACAATATGTATGGAGGTATAGTGGAACAGGAAAATACCATGAATATTATCATCTTTAACAATATTCTTTGTGATGACCCATAAAAAGAAAAATACATAGTTATCTATCTCACTTTACTGCCTTATTTCATATTTATGAAATGTATTATCGAGAAAACTCATTATTAATAGGGAGTTTCCCCTCCCTTGTATGTATGAGTGTACTTGTGGATTGATAATGATGTTTATGTTTATTCTCTCATATTGAAAGAACATGCTCAGCATATTCCTGCTTGACACTCCTCCATGATGCTCATAAGTGGCACCTAGTAAGTGCACTTGCATAATGTCTCCACATAATGTCCTACCATGCCCTCATGTTAATGTACATGACTTTGGTTGCCCATGTTTCCATCAAGAGTAGACTCATCTCAACTCTAGCCACCATCATGTGTATAGTGTACAGGTTAAGTGCCTTCGGTCACTTATACCATCATCATCATGGGTACTTACTCCAAGGCTTTTCCCCCACTAAAGGTGCACCAAGAGTTCCTTCTTGGTTGTAAGCCATGAAGAAGTCTACCCAAAAAATGTGCCCTACCACCAAAGCAATCCATGAGCCCTGTTGGGCACCCAACCAATTTCCATGTGGCTAAGCATGACCCATATCTATCAAAAAAATCATCAAGTTCCACCCTTGTCACGGGAATTTGAACCTACTAGAGCGATGTCAAAAATTTCCCTATCAGGGTCTACAACAAGAAATGCTCCTTGATTCTCCAACGTACAAGGTTCCATCATAGTCATCTGGGAAAGGTCCTCCATGGTATTGGGAAAGAAGTCATATTCTTTACCATCCCTGCATACGGTCCATCTCCCAGATGCTCAATTGAAACACGAGTCATATCTTCATGAAGACTCTCTAAGCGAGTGTCCTCCATCCTCATCAATGTCTGCAATGCTTCTGATCCAGGTACCGCCTACTCATAAAGTCCCTCCTCGATCATTGTCACTTCTGCAACATTTTCATGTGGTTCATCCCCCAATGCTTGCAATGTGCTTGGTCTAGGTTCAACTTGTTCCATGAGTTCTTTCTTGATCATATCCACATCCTCAACATCCTCCCCAAAATCATTCATCACCGATGCTTGAAATGTTCTTAGCCCTAGTTAGAATCATGAAGATAAAGATAAAAAAATAAAAACTAAAAATATTATTAAAAAAAAGTGGTGTTCTATGTAAATTAACAACATAACTTCCAAAATGATCCTCATAAAACTAATTTAACCCATATTGGTCTACTGTCAAGTTTGATATTTCAATAATTTTTTAGATGATTTTCATGAAATTATTATAGTTTTTGTTTAGCTGGTTTAAATTTGACTTGAGATTTGTGAACCTCATGAGATTAATTTACCAAAAAAGAAATTAGAGAAAATTCAAATGTAATTAATTTTATTCACTAATCTAATAACTTATTTCAAAACTATATAAAAAATATATTTAAAATATTTTAATAATAACATAAATAAAATTAATCAAATAAAAAATAAGTTTGATTATTTTTTTTAATAAGTTTGATTATATTTTTAAAAAAATAAGAACATTTATACACTTAATAACTTTACCTAATTGACTTTGAAAGCAAATTTATTCACTACAATCTTCGTGATTAATATGAGATATACCAAACATTAAAGAGTAACACCACCAGATCACGTACAAACTTTTTCCACCGTTACAATCACCTAACCTAGAGTCATGTTTATGTTAATCAAAGTGAATTTTCACACTAATCTATTTTGACACCCATAACTAAAAACAAAGACAAGCCAGAACGTATAATACCGATTAGGATAACGGTGGTAGGTAAAAAATTTGAAATCCAAAAATAGATATATGATGTCTAAAAATTTTAATCCAAATCCTCCTCAATGGCTATAAATTTTTAATAATTTCAATACCATCGCAATTCCGACACGCTGGAGGTTTTCATTGCAAGACCGATTCTTGCGGATATTTCGTCGCAAGATCGACGCCTGCGGATATTTCATCGCAAGACTGACGCTAGCGGATATTTCATCGCAAGATCGACGCTTGTGGATATTTCGTCGCAATTTCGACGCTTTGCTCCAAACGTCACAATAGTGACACTTAGCTCTAAGTGTCGCAAGACTGACACTTTCCTCCAATCCGTCACAACTCTGATGCTTTTCTCCAAACATCGCAAGACCGACACTTACCTCTAAGTGTCGCAATACCGACACTTGTCTCCAAACGTCGGTATAGTGACAGTTGTGGGCGGGATTTGAAAAATTGATAAAATTTGGGGAAATTTCCAACATTTGGTCAAAATCATCGGAACTAAAGTGTCGGAATTTCCGCCAAATGTACTAGTGATCCTAGTATAATTGAATATATTTTAAAGATAGGTCCTCCTAGAAATGTAAAGGAAGTCCATTCCTTCATTAGAAAAATCATTTTTCTGAGGATATTTATCCCTAATGTAGTAGAACTTCTAATAAATATAACAAACATGTTGAGAAATGACACTGAGGTAAAATGGAATATAGAGTAAAAACAATCATTTGATCAAGTAAACCAGGCCTTAACACAAAGCCCCTGTGTTAATCAGCCCCGAATTCACCAAATATTTTTTGATTTTCTCATTTGCATCTGAACATACTATTGTATTAGTTCTCTTATAGAATAATAATGAAGGACATGAACAACTTATTTCATTATTTAGCAAAGCCTTAAGAGATGTTGCATTAAAATACAACATTGTGGAAAAGAAAGCATTTGACTTAGTAAAGGAAATTAAATATTTTAGAGTTTATATTCTTCATTCACATATAATTTATTCTGTTCCAAACACTGTGGTAAAAGACATATTGACCCAAAATGGTCTTGATACGAAAAGGGGTAAATGAATTGCCATTATCTTAGAATATGAAATTGAAATTAAACCTACCAAACTCATTAAGGATCAGGTATTAGCTAAATTAATGGTTGAATCAATTTTTCATACTTTGGATATAAATTTTGTAATTACACTTGATGAACAACAAGAGTAGTCGACTCAAAAAGTAACGGAGGCTTTTGAAACATCTCCCTGGTATGTAGACCTTATTTCTGTCTTACATCATTTACAAGCTCCTCCTGGTTTGACCAAAACTAAAGCTACATTTCTTAAACTCAAAGATATGAAACTTTTTATGTTGGAAAATAATTTGTATTAGAAGGATGCTCGAGGAATTTTATTAAACTATTTATTGAAGGATGAAGCAGATAAAGCATTGCAAGAATTTCATGAACAAGATTGTGGTGGACACTTATACTGGAAGACCACTGCCAACAAGATATTAAGAGTTGATTTTTACTGGCCAACCATATCTACATATGTAGACAAAAAAGTCACCTCATGCCACCAATGTCAGATCTTTGAAGGAAAAAGAAAGTTGTTGCCCCTACCCTTAAATCCCATATCAGTTAAAACTCCTTTTCAGCAATAGGGTTTGAATTTCGTTGGAGAAATTTGTCCTTCATCCTCGTCCCAACACAAGTGGATCCTTTCAGCCATTGATTTTTTTACCAATTGGATTGAAGTTATACCCACAAGGAAATTTATTGATGCAATTATTATTAAATTTTTAGAAACTAATATTCTTTCAAGTTTTGGATGTCCTAGGAAAATCATCAATGATAATGCAATAGCATTCGAATCAAAGAAGATGGTGGAGTTTTGCAGCAAGTATCAAATCACTTTAGGACACTCTACTACCTATTACCCCCAGTGGAAGGGATTAATAGAGTCTTCCGACAAAATTTTGGTTAATATCATTAGAAAATTTTTGTGGGATGACAAGAAATCATGGCACAAAAAGCTAGTTAATGCATTATGGGCTGACAAACTCATCACGAAGAAATCAATTGGCATGTCCCCATACCAATTGGTTTATGGGATGGATGTTCTTTTTCCCACTTATTTAGGTGTCCCTGCTACCAAAATATTGCATGAATTACAAGTGGAATCCAATGACATTCAGAGGAGAACAAATAAAAAAAATACAACTGCAACAATCAAGAGAAGAAGTTTACAACAAAACTCAAGTCATCCAATAAAACATCAAGAAAATTTATGATAGAAGCACCAAGGCTGATGATTTTCAGATAGGAGATATTGTACTAATATGGGATTCAAGAAATGAAGAAAAAGGTAAGCATGGAAAATTTGATAATCTATGAAAGGGACCTTAAACAATTCATGCTTATAGAGGTAATAATGCATTTTTCCTAAAAGACATGGATGGAGCATAGCTGCCTGGTGGACATGTAAATGGCAGAATGCTCAAACATTATTTTTCACAAGAATAGATGAATTTTCACTATGATAACTGTAAATATCATTTTCCTTCTACTGTCATGAGTGGGTGACTCATGTCATAATTTGAAGCCCAAAGAGAAGGCCATAAGCTCCTGATCAATTTTCCACCATAATTAAAACAGAAACAAAATAAATCAGATGCAGAAAAGTAATAAAGAAGGTGATTCAAGGCTATTGGTCAACAATTATTTGCACCCCATAGGGAGAGTGCCATCCCCAGCTGGAGCCACTGTTAGGGTCCTATAATTTATAGGATCATAAGGTGATTGAATATTTACTCTCAGTCATATCAAATTGTAAATAATATTGCATTTTTCAAATGATTTCGAAAACAAGATTTAAATAAAGATTTAAAAAAAATGAAAATAGGTTATATGAAAAGAAAAATAGAATAAAATAAAAAAAATAAGAGAATAAAAAAATTATGAACAAAATAACCCCATGAAAAGGGAAAAAACAAGTGTGAAAATGATGCAAATTCAAATTCCACTAGAAGAAAAATAGTTTTCTTTGAAAAATATTGTGGGATTGTGTGTGTAGCTTTTTCTAAATGCCATAATCACAAGTCCTTATTTTAACCATCTAGTGTAAACACATTTGAATTTTTGTTATTATACTAGAGAAATAATTTAGCAAAATGTTTTAAAATTGGCTAAAATTAGTTAGGTAGATGAAGAAATTGGTCCAACTGTTTACGCTAGATCAATAAGGTAAATGAGTAGGTTAGAGTTAGAATAGATAACTCCCCTTTCAAAGAAAAAAAATGATAAGGATATTAACATTTAAATGCATCCTTAGTTAGTGAAAATAAGCCTTAGCTTAGAAAAAATTAGAATGAAAAGTAATGAAAATGTAATAGTTTATGCTTAGATCATATATATCGTAGGTATTGGTTCTTATGTTATAAATTTCATAAAAAAAAGTTTCTTTTTTTAGGGAGCAGATAAGTCTCACACATCATTGCAATGCTTAGATCACCTCCCATTCAAATCTAAGGCTCCAAGAATCTTTCAGCCCCCTGACCCTCCTACCTCCATCGGTGGAGGGGGGGTGGTCTGAAAAGTGATTTTCCCCCTCTCTGACCCCACCTAAATTTTGACTCACTCTTTATTTCACACCGCCCCCTCTGGATACCACATACTACTTCTACCCCCCTCTAAAAACCATCAAACCACTCCCCTTTCCCACCAACATTCCCCACACCTTCACCACCAATCCTCTTACGACATATGTCCGATAATTTCCCTACCCATTACACATGAAATTTTTCCTGAATTATCGTTTATGCCACTTAATGGTACTGCGTCGCCAACGGGTGTCTATTGTGACAATAAAAACCTCCTGATCCACTCATGTTGCACCATTTTGCTGCATTTTCACTCACTCAAATCATCACTGCCATTTCTAAATTTCCCTCACACGTTAAAAATAATATTGAAGCTGGACAAAGAAACCAAAGTGAAATTGTGTAAGAGTCATCATCGCAATTCAACTATTAACTACTTCCTAATAAATACACCACTTTCAACCTTTTTTTCCCTATTGTGTGAATTTGTAAAAATGCCTCACAAGGGAAAAAATATTAATAATTATAATAATTCAATGATCCCTCCCGCAATTGATCTCGGCCACATATCCTAGCTGATTGATACTAAAAAAATTCAAAGCCAAATTGTGAATTCAATTTATTCAAATTACACTGCTGGCCCAGAGACAATTACCTTGACCAGAGTGATGAAATTGGGCTCTTGGAATCCAATTTACCCCTTTATATGTTTCCTCAAACCTACTATTTCCTAGATTTTATCCTCAAATCCCAAGCATGTTATTTTCCAAACCATAGTGCCATTGTAGCTCACAATGGTGAAGTCTTGTTTACAATTACCTCTGAAACAATCAATAAAATTTTGCAGATCCCCCATAATGATTATACAGCACCTTTCTCAGTGGAAGATCTGAAAGAACTATATAAGAAATTAACTGTTTCCCAAAGAGCTAGGATTTTCAAAATCTTCTTACCCGAGGATGCCTAATTATCAAATAAAAAGCCATTGTATACCTCCTCTGTTTTTCCAGAAAAGGATAAGAAAATCATCTCCATACTCTCATGTTTCTTAGGATATTATTGAGATGAATGGGTAGATGAAGCTATTTTGGGTTTTCTGTCCATTTTCTCCACTAAAGAAAAACCCTCTGTGATTTTTACCTTCAGTTAGCTCCTTGTTGATATTATCCATGAACAATTCCTTAATTTTCAAACTGAAGGAATGTTCAAATATGCTTATGTTTTTATTTACATGTTTCTATTTTATCAAGAAAATAGGTCTCCATTTGCATTACAAAAGCTAAATGAACAAGGAGATCCACATTCTGTGATTTTTTGGACTGCCTTAGTGAGGAATAATTCAAAGGAATACAACTTTGAAGACTATATTAATCTATTTATCCATCCAACCACATGTTTACTAAGTAGTAATGTATAACTTTGGTTCAGTGATGAGATTCATAAAATTTTACGCATCAGTGAACAGGATAAGACAGGTGACTAGTACTTGTACTAGAATTACACTGAAATAAGAGTGTATGGGTATGAGATTCCACCCTACAACCTGCCTAAATACCTCCTAATGAGGTTATTTCCATTATAATACATCAGGAAAATGATCAATTCAGATGAAATTCACTTTATTTCAGCCAATAAGAAATCACATTTTATAATAAAGACTTAGATTGGACCTTTTATTTGTAAGAATAGGACATCAAGAGAGGAGGCAAACATCCTCCTAAAATAGATGAAGTTTCCCTTGATCTTCACTTGGTAATATGACCCATTTGGCATAATTTCTAAGCTAAGGGTGGAAAATAAAACCATTCCTTATGTTCATACACAAAGACCTGAAATTGAAAAGTACATGAACCAGGTTGAGTGAGAAGAAAACACCTTGAAAGAAGCAGAGGAGAAACTTCTATCTACATCAACTTCATAGACTCCCACACCTCAGGAAAAAGTAGAGAAATGTCCAAGGGAGGAAGACTCTCCTTCATTCATAGAGCTTTGAGCCAATGAATTCAATATTTACAGGAAGAAAGAAAATTCCAATCCTAAAAGAAACTTTGCAAAAGAGGAGGAAGAGAAAACTACTATAATACTTAAGGGTCCACACTCTTTAGCAAAGTCAGATATATTCTTTGTTGGTTCTCTCGCATGATCAGTTTTACAAGGGAAACCAGACACAAATCAAACATCGGGATTGATTCAAGGACAAACAGAGACAAGTATCTTTGATAAGTATAAAGAGATAAAGAAAAAAATGAACTTCTCAAAGTCAACACTTATGATCAGTTCTAGAAACAAACTACCACAGCCCAACATAGGCTCTTGTGAGGCTTCGACAATCAAAAAGGAAGAATGTAGATGCCATTCTTGCAGCACATGTTCCCCATTCTAAATTTGAAGTTGATTACAAGAAGACTTCATTTTATTTTGATGCAAAATATTTCCATCCTATTGATCATATGGATATGCACAGGCAAACGGGGGAATTAATATGTTCCACATTGACAGATACTACAATTATTACCTCTAAATTGCAAGTATCACTCACCAATATCCAGTCTCAATTAAAAATTGGAAATATCTCTTATTTAGAAAAAGATAATAACATCAAATTCTAAGAAGATTCGGTCATTAAGATAGGATATGACCCATCCAATTTTAAGGTAGCCAAAGAACTGATCAAGAAGAAGAATGCTAACATTGCAACACTCAGGAAAAAATTAAAAGTGTTAGCAACTAAATATCCACAAACCAAAGAAATAAGGGAGATAGAGAGCCAAAAAGAACACATGCTCAAGCTAATTATGGATCAAAATGCACAAATAAGGAACATGGAAATAGAGATGGACAAGCTAGTGAAGGAAAAAGAAAAGAATGCACAGCTAGTTGTAGTCCCACTAGATGCATTATATATTACGGTAATATAACAAATAGGAATGGATACCTCATATACAGCAGGGGTTTCTACATCAAAAACACCCCTACCACGAGTCTTAGATGTTGTTGGAAAATTGGTAAAAGTTATGGAGGACATATCTATACATGGAGAAGAAATCAAAAGGTTACAAGGATAGGTAAAGGCCCTACAAGATTAGAAAGAAAGTATTGAGACCTCACATCTAGCCGAGGTATAGAAATCCCAGAGACTCACTTAGAGACTACAACAGTTGGGGAAGGAAACCTCCATGGCTCAAACCTTAGCCCGAGCTAAGAAAAATATATGGATAGATATCAACAAATCTATGGAAGAAATCTGGCCACTAATACATATTATTTTTTAATAGAATGAGATAATTTAGAAATCTAGAGCAGCCATTGAACAAATCAGACAAAAAATGGCAACAAAAAAAAAAACTGAAACCATAAATCTCATCAAATTTCTCAACTCCAAAAACATGTATGAGTTAGAAGAATTGGATATTGAGGACAGGAATGAAACCATATTGGAAATCAAGAAAGTGTTAACCAAGAAAAATATCAGGATACATTTGGAGGAAAAATGTCAAGTTATATAAATTGGTGTCTAGAGGTTCTTTAACAAGTTTGGAGTGCTGAACAAGAAACAACTTCCAATTTTACTAGTGCTGAATGGAAAATTAATCACTTTTACAACTAGAAATTGGTGGTCATGGCTAAAGATAGTTCCAAATTTGCAATGATACAAGGGAGCACCACAGGTAAAGCTTTCCTAGAGACTCTGGAGTATGATTTAAACATCCAACATGAGATCAAACACATTTTTTTCACTAAGCCCACCTTTACCAAATATACAGAGGCAGATGAAATTTACAGAAAGTTACTCAAGTTTTCTATCCCAAGTGAAGAGAGTTGGGAAAAATTATGAGATTTAATTGATTTCAAGAGTTATTCCATCTTCAACAAAAGCACCAACATCGCAGAAAAGGTCAAAGGACAGATCAACAATAGTCTCCTAAAAAATGGTGCCAACAATTCAAAGTAGTTCAAACACTCCCTATATTTTTGTAATACAAGATGTAATCCATTTTATATATTCCGAAAATGCATCATGATCTGTTATGACATGATATTTTGTAAATAACTTATAAAAACTTCTCATTTCGAAGTATGAAGGGTTGATTTTTGCATCCAGGAAGGCTATTATATATTTCCAAATTTCAGTGGACTGATTAGTAATAAAGAAGGCTCTTTCACAAGATCCTTGTGTTAAACTCTTGGTGAAGTACATCTATTAATTTTTTTGTGTTTACTTTCTTTGTTTAGCATTCTTATGTGTGTTCTTAATGTGGATTATTCAATATAAAATTGAATAAATTAATTTGTTTTAATCCACACTTTATTTCTGGATTTGAATAATTTAAATGTTTTCAACTGAAATTAAGTAAATGAATTCTTAATTACTCTCTACTTAATGGAAATATATTCACTTCTTCTCATTAACTTCATTTAAACCTATAGAATCCAATTAGTTTGACTAGCTTTCCCTTTGAAATAACTTTATAAAAGCCAAAGCAGATCCATGTTTTAATTCATAGACTCCATAGTCCAATGAAAATTTAAACATTAATCAACCAAACAAGCCAAATCAACCAAAAAAACATTGAATTTTCATAACTAGCCTAATATCTTAAACCAGACAAATCTAAATCTTATAGAGAGATTCCTCTCTGAAGTCAGAAGGGTTAGATCCCAGCTTCCAAAGTGGTTTTTTGGTTACCTCTCTTATTTCTCTTGCAACCTCATAAATTATAGTGATAACATAAGAAAAAAAACATGGTCGTGAGATATTAAATACATATAAATAGTCATGCCTCTAAGTGTTGGAGGCTCACACATTAATACAAGTTGAAGGGGAATCTAGAGTTCGTGGAAGCTTTTGGTTTTGGAGGATGGTAGCAGTAGAAAAAAGTGAGTGAAGAACTCATAGCTTAAGGTCAAGCGTAGAAAAATAATGATGACTGTGACAAGGAACCGAGATTTCATAGCCATGCCCTTTGCGAATTTGTATTTTCCAAGTGGTTAGGCCTAAAAAATGAATCCAACCTCGACTAAGAATAGCCCCGGCCAAGGTAAATTAACCCGACTCAGAGTCAGGAACCGCATAATCAGGCCTAAATGAAAATTAAGTCTTTGGAAGGAGCATGATTAGTTAATCCTAACTACCTTGGCTAACAACTATCGCCGACTAGCTATCCTTGTCCAATGTCTTTTCCCACCTTACGGTGGAACCCAAGCAGAGTTGATTGACCCTTAAATATATAACTTCTAGAATTTGGTTTCAAGCACAGGCATGTAAGGCTTGAATTTCAATGACACATGTGGAATGTTCAAGAGATGAATACAGATAAATGAGGAAGTGGGTTTCGAGCACCAACATGAGTCCTTAGTGCATAATTGAGGCCTAAAAAAATTAATTTTCAATCTAGGGATAGAGATAATAATGGACCAGATAGAAAGAAAACAAGATTGGGAGAATTAGAGAGAAAGGAAATCTATAATAGAGAAAAGTGTAAAAGATAAATTAAGAGTATCCATATTGGGTGGATGAATGAGAAAGCATGGGATAGGAGCTAAGACCACCCAAGAACTGATAGACTGAGTTATATGTGTTGTGCACCTTAGAAGTGTGAGGAATCTAGATTAATTGTTGTGAAGAAATACTTTGAGCACCAATTATTCAAGAGATATAACCCTCAAACTCATAATATTCAAGCCCAAAGAGTTCAAAATTTTGTAGAGCCCGGATTTGATCTATGTCAAGTGGTATCGGAAATTAGAGGCTCTCTTGGGAATTAATATATAGGGGAGACTACAATAAATGAACATGAATTACTGAATATAGGGGAAGGGAGAATCCAGCGGGGAATTTGGAGTAGAACCAAAGAGGTAATGATTACTTTATTTATAATTGAAAATATGATTGCTATGCAAAACTAGGATTGAAAGGAAATTATTTATTTTCATAATAAAATGCATCATTCATGGAGTTACCAATTCCTGGCCTGACATGGTATCAGTGCCAATCTTTTGGTATTTCCCTACTCGATAGCTCCTATCTACTTCCATTTTCCCTACAATTGTACATTTTCCCTATGTAAAATTTTTGAGCATGCAATACCTATGTTTTGATTAAATCTAATGAGTGTTGAGTGGCGAGTTGCAGTCATGTGTTGAGTATTGAAGGTGATGCACTTGAATTTGTTAAATGATGGTATGTCGATTAGAACATTTGTCATGAACATTGTTTCTCCTTATATCCCATGCAATTCTATGCATATTAATTCATCCTCTGCGTGTTAATTGATCATGGTTCGTGGGATGGAGTCTTGAAGTTCGAGAACTATCCATTATTTTTTCGTTGGTATGTTAGCATCGTATGGTTGGAGAGAATTAACCCAACATGAATCTGGAAGTTGTATGCACTGGTTGGGATCATCTCTATGCACTGAGTCCATTTGATTCTCTACATTATAAATTTGTAGTGAGTTCAAACCCTGGTATGTTCATGCTTTGAGGAGTAAGTAATGTTGGCATGGGCTATTTTTATACACCTTTCATTGGCTTATATACGAAGCGTTGAAATTACATGTACTGGGAGTCTTGTAATTGGTGGTCATTCTATTTAAATATACCATGTGCTATATACATGTAATTGGTTGCATACATTGGTTTCATTGAATTTTACATGTGCATTGGATGTTATTGCATTGTACAACTAAAGTCTTGACATATGTGTATGCCATATCTCTTGGTTTAAAACACCAATGTCTTGAGTTGATTCATAAATGAGGTCTATGTTGGTATATATAATGGTTGATTGTGTTGGTTGATGCATTGAAATTCATGGAATTTGTATTGGTTCTTTCTTAAGAATTATGTAATATCTATATATATATATATATATATATATATATATATATATATATATATATATATATATATATATATATATGCACATTGGTTTGGTTTTTTGGTTATCATATAAAAGGTAGAAAGTAAGGCTTGGAACCATTTCCATTCACAGGAATTTCAGCAAATAGTTTTTTTTTAATGCATTCACTCATCTCCATAGTTGGAGTAATTCTATATGGAAAAGAGAACTACCATGGATGGTCCAGAAAGATAAAAAATAACCTCATTTTCAATGAATTGTGGAAAGAAATTTGTGAAGGATAAGCTAGAAATCCATCTAAAAATCCCACATCTAACACAGATCTCACCATATGGGAGAAAAATAACAACAAGGCCTATGCCTTGATTGTGACATTAGTAAATGAATATTTTATTTGTCACATTGAACCATTTACAAATTCCTTTAAATCTTTAAAGAAGTTGAAATACTTATATGACTCACACTCAGAGCCTGAAGTAGTCCAACTTATGATTAATCTCTTCAAACTATAATTGAAATATGGTGATCCCCTTTGCCTCATCTCTGAAATCAGATATATATTATGCATGATATAGAAGCTACCAAAGTTAAAATATATGTTCCTCTCTCAAATTTATTCAAGGAAATATATCCCACTTATTCTCATTATCTCAAATCATTACAATCCAGTGGAAAACTTAAGGATATTTCCTTTGACTCTGTTGTGGAGTGGTTTGCAAAAAGAGAAAAATATTTTGGGAAGAATAAGACAACTTCACAATCTTCTAAATAATTTGTGTTCCTTACATAGAAAGAGAATAATTAGGAACAATATTCTTCTAGAGGAAGAGGTGGAAGAAGAGGATGTGGAAAGAATAATAATAGAGGCATGGGGGGAAACATTACCAAGTAGGAAGACATGATCTTCATTGTATAGGCTGCAACTGAAATGGACATGATGCGTCCACTCGCAAGATCTCTTGTAATAGAATCAGATAAGAAATTAATGAAGAGAAAGGAAAATCACGAGATCTAGGGAATGGTAAAGCACCTGAATCCTCTCATTATATTGTGCACATTACTATTGGAGTAATTGAAGACTTCTTCAATGCTTGAATTGCTTCGTGTAAATATGCATGGTTTCTTTATTTGGGAGAAATGAGCCACATTACATTTATAATATATTTATTTGAATAATTTAGTGACAATGTATATGGAGCAATATACTTTATGGAAAAATCAAAATGAAATCCATCTAAACTTGGCACCGTCAAGCTCAAATTACCTGGTCTTCCTGAATTTATTTTACATTAGGTACTCTACCTATGAGAGTTGTGGATAATCTTTTTTTCCTTGGCTGACATCTGCTATCAAGGACACTCAAATCAAATTTTTTATTTCAAGGTTGAGGTGAGAAAAGCATCAGACAACTCACTTGTCGTAATTGGGATAGAATAAGAAAGACTTTTGAAGTTGGAAAGTACATCTGCTCATGCACAAAACTTTGTATACAATTATCAATATGTACACTACCATCCATTCTATTATGGTATGATATATTTGGACATCTAAACTATGAAGTATTCTTTTATTGAAGAGAAACAATGTTACTAGTTTTCCTACTATTCCTTGGAAACTTAAGAAATATGATGCTTGTATCTTAGGAAAACACAACAAACAATCATTTCATGATTCTCATTGCAGAGCACATAGAAATATTGAATTAATTCATTCAACTTGTGTGGCCATATGCCTTTTCCTTCTACAAATAAAAATAAATACATGACGTCTACACTAGAATGTTTTGGGCATATATGTTGAAGAACAAATATGAAGCTTTTGAAACTTTCAAAAAATTTCATGCATGGATTGAAAATAATACACAATATCATATTGGATCTTTTTGTATTGGTAATGGAAAATAATATACTTCAAATGAATTTGAAAACTATATTCTCCAACATGGAATCCAACATCAAACAACAATTCCTTATAATCCTCAACAGAATGGTGTAGCTAAAAGAATGAACAGGACAATCTTAAATATGGTATGTTCAATGATGTTTTTGAAAAATGTAATTTTGATGCTCCACGTTGATAGAGTTCTATGTGCATTGTATATTAAGAAAAAATTTCCATCTCATGCTCTCAAAAACAAGTCTCCCTATGAAATATGGCATGGCCACATTCCTTTGATGAGGCATCTCAGAATATCTGGATACCTTAGGAACAAAGAAATAAACTTGGTGCAGGGAGTCGAAAATGCATCTTCTTGGGGTACTCAGATACCTCCAAATAAAAGTGTCTCTATGATGAAGTAAATAAGAAGTTTAAACTATTTATAGATGTTATTTTTCTTAAATATTCCAAGGTTGACTATCTTGTTGAGCGGATGCTTGATCGCTTAGATAAATTTGGGCATGAAAAATATTTTAAGGAATTTGATAATGAGATTACACATCTTGAAGGGGGGATACCTATCTTGGATCATTATGTGGATTCTCATTCTAAAGCACCCTCTCCCCCTCATGAAGCTCCAACCAATGATCAAAAATACACTTTAAGTGATGTGATTGAGAGAATTGGAAGGCTAAATATTGATTTGGCCCCATCTCAGTCAATTGAAAAACCTCGGCCATCTCAAAAAGGTCCTCCAAAATGGGTCACAAAGACACTTTAAAGTGTTCATAATAATGAGGTCGAAAAGACAAGAATGAGAATCTCTACTAGACAAAATGAAGGTGATTTAGACGATTATAATTCAGTTGTTGATATGGATGTTTCTGAATTAAAATTTTCTACATATTTAGAAAAATTCCTTTAAAGAAGTTGCTTGTCATGGTGAATGGAGAGAAGCAATCCAGAAAGAGTATGATGCTCTAATAAATAATGGAACCTAGAAGCTAGTGGGCCATCCATTGGGAACCAAACTCATTGGTTGCAAGTGGTTCTTTAAGAGAAAGTATGAAGTTGGTAGCTCACTTGAAAAACATAAATATAATCTCGTGGAAAAAAAAATTGTACATAAATAAGGGGTTGATTATGAGGATACTTTTACCCCGCAGCAAAATGGGCTATCATTCACACTCTCTTTGCCTTGGTAGCTCAAAATGGATGGAAATTCCATCAAATGGATGTAGAAACTACTTTTTTGAATGGATATTTGAAAGAGAATGTTTTTATGTCTCAAATAGAATGAATTTTTGTGAAGGGAAAAGAGAAAAAAGTATGCAATATTATCAAATCCTTATATGGTTTCAAACAGGTACCACGAGCTTGGTATGAGAAATTGACTGAGAATGTTCTGAAACTAAACATAAATAAATATGATCTGGATGATGCAACTTTATTTGTCAAGAAAGCTGGAAAAAATTTTGTATATCTTGTGGTGTATGTAGATGATATATTGATGACAAGGAACAATGAAAATTACATTGCATCGATAAAGAGAAAATTAAGGAAAGGTTTTGAGATAATAGAATTAGGATACTTTCACTACTATATGGGTATTGAGGTAACCCAACATCAAAAGTATTATTCCTATCTCAAAGGACATAAATTCGAGATTTTTTGAACCAATTTGACATGGATGAGTGCAATCCTTTGACCACTCTAATAGAAAAAAATTTAAAGCTTACATCCAAAGAAGGAAATAAATTTGAGGATGCAACAAAGTACCAAAAACTCATAGGAAGCCTTAACTACCTGACTACTACTAGACGAAACATTTCATTTTTTTTTGGAATTATTTCCCTGTTTATGAAAAAACCTTGTGAGGGTCATTTTTCTACTGCAAAAAGAGTTCTAAGTTACTTGAAGGGAACTCAAGACTTTAGACTCAAGTATACACAGGTGGATGACTTTAGCTTGATTATATATTATGGATCAGATTTTGATGGAGATAAATAAAATTAAGTATCTGCTTCAGGTTATGTTATGAGTCTTTTATTAGGATTTTTCTCCTTGAGGTCATGCAAACAATAAGTTCCAGCATATTCTACAACATGCAAAATATGTGTAAGTTGCAAAAGCAGCAAAATAAATTGTGTGGTTCAGAAAAATTCTTCAATATTTGCAATAAAAAAAAGTTTTTTCTACTCGTATTTTGATTGAAAATACTTCTACAATAAAATATTCTAAGAACCCAAATTTAAATGATCAAACCAAGAATATCAATATAAGTATCATTTTTTTTGAAATCATATTGAGGCCAAGACTATTCACCTACACCATTTTTCCATAAATGAGTATATTTCAAATATATTCACTAAAGAAGTTGGAGGAAAAAGCTTGAAAAATTCAGAATGATGCTTTCACTCACTAACATCCCTTAAAATTAGGGAGGGTGGGGAGGGGTCGGGGGGTTGGATGTTGAGACCTAATATTTATGGATTGAAAAAATATTGTAAATATTGTAAATACTAAAAAATGAGAAGTTGAAGATACATTGGAATATGAAATCCAATAGTATCCCTTCCCTTGTATATATTACTTATTTTCCTAATAGAATGCATAATCTGTGGAGGTACGAATGTCTGGCCTGACACAAATTCTAGTTAAGGCTGGAAATGAGGAGGGGATAGAGGAAGTCTTTAAGGATAAGATAAGGATAATATTTCTCAAGAAGTGAGATAGGTGCGACAACAACAGAGGAGAAAGGAGTTCTCAAGAGGTTGCAAAGAAGGGAACAAAAGGAATATCAATAGCTAGGTTGAGGTTATGTGTTTAGGTAATAAGAAATTTAGGAGAGTATAAGATCATGCATAAGGGAAAGGAAATGACTATTGCAAGTCATGAAGAAATTTCTAGTATCAACCATAACAAGGGAGGAAGATAATCCAAGATAGATGGCATAAAGAGGAAAATGACTTCAATTAAAGGAAAGTCTCAATATCATAATGGAGCTACTACAAGAGAGGGAAGAAGACTAGAGACAGATGTGGTGCATGAGGAAAAATGTTAAAATACCTGTAAAAAAAAAGTATTTTAAGAAGAAATCCCCAAAATATAGAGAGATAACGAAAATAAATATGAGGCCTTTTATAAAAGCCTGGATGGAAGGAGAAGAGCTTATAGAAGTTGAGCCTAAGGAATGAATAGTTCAGTACTGTGAAATAGAATAAGGATCACTCCTTGAAGATAAGGAGAAGGAATTCTTGTAAGTTCCAAATCACAAGGGGGTGATAGAATATGAGGATAGAGAGCCTTGGATTTTTGAAATTAAAAAATTGTGTGTGGATGTAGGGTTTGCAGGAAAGGAAGATGGGTAGCCATTAAAATTTTTCTTAAGGGAAGGTATTGCAGGTGAAGAGCATGGAAATAATATCCTAAAGGAGTAAGGTACAAAGCAGAAGTAGGAAGAGTTGGTATTATCCTTTGAAGGAAATCAAAAGGAGTTCTTCCAGAAAATGAAGGAAACCATGCTTATAGTTTCAATGAAGTTGGCTTATGGAGGTAGTCATACCAAGGGTGAAAGTTAGCTCTTGAAGGTTGTTACAAAGAGAAGTTGAGGAAAAATGTCGAATTGTGGAGACACCTGAAGAAAGGCAAAGGAGAAACATTTCATTTTGTCACAATATGAGAAGGAATTGGAATTCTTAGAGGATTGGTTGGAATTGGAATAATTCTTACAATAGTATATAGGTAATATTAATTTGTTGGTTGTTGATTTTTGTTGAGGGATTTTCTCAACAAGAAATTTCTTGGTTTAGAAATTTTTGGATCTCATAAATCATTATATATGTGACATGTATCTAGGTTTTGTTATTGAATATATGAATAATTTTGTGAGAATTGTGTGCACCATGTCTTCTCCTCTAATTTATTTTCTGGTATTAGAGACAATATGGGCCTAAATCCCTCAATGGAGGGCCTAGGGAGATGGAATTGACCTGAATATTATTTTTATGCACATGTACATAGGTATAGATATGGTTGTATGTGAGATTGTGTGATTTCTATTGATGCATATGTATGTGTGTTGTGGAGTAGAATTTAGGATGGAAGCCTTGCCTAGGATTCAAATGATGCTCTCCAAAATGAGCTAACTAGACTGCACTACACCTTGCGTACTCCTAAATTTGAATCCTTTGGTGGATTTGATTGAATAACAAAAGTATTCTTCTTTTCTGATCTATTCCTTTAGTTATTGTACTTCTCTTCATATGTGGATTTCAATAATTTATCTATATTACTATCTTCGTTCCTTTGTCTCTCCAACATCTATTAATTTCGCACCTTCCAGATTATTTTTCTATATTTCTTGGTTTACGAGGATTTTCGATTCCTACAACCATGTCCAAAATATTAACTTGGTTTGCAAAATACCAAACTTACAGTTCTAGATCTAATGATGGGAAACTTAACTAGTGAAAATTCTTTTTTCTAGCTAGTTTTGGTCGTGATTCTAGTTGTTGTTGGGAATGTTTGGAAAGCCCCTGAAACATGAAATATATCGTATGTGAAATTTCCAAAAGGACATTCATAGAAATTCAATTTCATTCCACTACGTTTTCAGCTTCTATGCTCAAATAACATTCCTATCTCTATTAAGTCATGGTTGAATTTGTATTGATTGTGCCCTGTGTGCTGCTACTAGATGCTTATTAATGACGAGGAGAAATTAAAATCGGAGGATTCCAACTCATAAAAGAAGAATAGAAGGGACATGTTAGACAGATAGAAAAGCACGTCAAATTTCGAGGGTGGAAAGAATGGCGAGACATGCAGTGAGATGATAACTTTTTATATGGTAATTCCTTGGACAATTATTAGGATCTTATTTTTGTTGAGTTCAACTTGTCAAGTGCAAAAATGGTAGTTATTTCCCTCATATATCCATGGGATACATTTATGATTTATGTGGTGGTGGTGTATCATGCTACAAGGGAGCTTCTAAATGTCCCATGGAGGTGTTTAGGGCTTAATTTTCTCTTATATATCTATGATGCCTTCAACCATTAATGATTTTATATTTCTCCTCCCAAGTTTTCCAAATGATTCACGTGTTGGTGTGGTTATATTATTTTCATTGAAGAAAAGGGAACTTTTGATATGAGTGGTTGTGAAAATAAAATTATATGATTTTGATTTTGTTTGTAAAAAGGTGGAGAAACAATTTTTAAAAAATAGATAAACATAGTAAAAATTTCTGGCTCTTGACATTCTTCGGTGTCAAGATAACATATCTCTAATTTAATTATGTGAATTTTTTATATAATGATGGGTATTATTGTGCTTTGAGTATCAAGAGAATCAATTACATGTTATTTTTATGAGACCCATGTCTGTGAGATAGGTCAAGTTGTATGGTCAAATTATGAACACATTCAGTACCCAGAAAAATATCCTAGATAATCGTGAGATACAATGAGCTATGTCATCTAACAGATGGGATATTCCATAGCATGGTTCATTACATTGATTTTTTTTTTCTGATAGTTATAATGAGCTCTGTAATTTGGTAAAATAAATAATTTCAACATTGTTGATCATGAAATTTCATCAAAGATGCTCAGAGGAATTTATGTTTTAAATGGATTTCAAGTGACAATTCGAAGATGAGGTGGTGAAGAAAGAGTGATGCTTGAGAGTTTCTAAAGTGTACATGAGTGTAGACGAACACCGACCAGACATATGTGACTATAACTAATTTATGATTCTTGTAATAATATTTGTAATGATGTAATGTCGGCATTAGATGGGGTGTTATCACTCCCCCCCGCTTCCCAAGGATGAGAATGGAGTTGAAGGAAGGTAGCCACAAACCAACCTTTAGTTCTGGTAGCTAGCCCTACCAAAAACTAGAGAGGTCTCTCTCAATGTCACTTTGCAGCCAATGAGATGACTGAATATAATGATCTCAGGCTATTTATGATGCTGACTAGATTAAGTTTTTTGTTTGTTTGAAGTTTTTTTGGATAGGAATGACAGTTAGGGAACTAGGTCTAGGGTTTAGGTCAAATTTGAAAGGTTAGATTGTAGAGGCAAGGATGATGCCAGGAAGGTAAGCTTAGAATCATACGTAATTTTTTATTGTGTATAGAGTGAACTGAGAGATATTGATAATGAGCATTAAAATGAATTCATTCATTAGAAGAGAAAAGGCATGTTCATGTAAATACTATAAAAATACAGCATGGAAAGCATGATTTATGTCTATAAATTGATAATATTAACATAAATAAGCATATATATGAAAGATGAATAACATAACATTCAACATGATAATATTACAGAGAAAAAAAATTCTCAAAGGCATACCACTGGAGTCTCAACACTATGTCTGCAACATTGACTTTGATTTCATTAATAAAAGCTTGTACAATAGCTCCATTGAAAATAACAACTATCCAACCTCTAAAATGACTTGAGGTGGACTACTTATATAAAATAGAGTTCATGACACCTCATAGGGTCAAAATATTATCCAAAAAGCATCATAATTACATCAGATGAGTCACTTCCTAGAATCTAGGGAAGTTAGAAATTATTCCCTACAATTCAGCTAAATACTAGGATTGTGTGACTCCTTCATTAAATTACATGTTTCCTCATCATAAGAGGAAAAAAAAATCAAATACTCAAATGGAACCTCATGGGACAGATTAGCATCGAATTCTAAAGTTTTCCTATCTTAACAGTCGTTTGAAGGGAGTCCAATGCACAAACGTAGTGCCATTAGCACAAGCGTCGTGCCCGTCTAGCAAAAGCGTCGTGCATGTTCAAATGTGAATTTGACCCACTTTAATGAATAAAATTTCAAGTTTTAACCACTACGTGTCTACTTTCCAATGCACCTTCAAAGTTGGGAAAACACTCACAGGAGGACCTCCAAATCTTGATCTCCCAACCTCAATCCAAAAGCGTCATGCGTGGTCAAAAACATTGTCATAAACATGAAAAAGAGTCATTTTTTTTCACTTTTTATACACAACAAAGGGGTGTCATGAAAAAATGGGACCTGATATAGAATGTAGAAGTCAAAATGCATCCAAAAACATAAGCCATTCTTCATTTCATTGCTCAAAGAGAAAGCGTCGTGCTACTCCATGACACTTCCGTGAAAGCCGATTTTCTTGAATTTTCCAAAGATCACGAAAAATGTTCAAAATGATCAAAATTTGTCAAAATTTGTTTTATGATACCTCTGGATGATAGGATAAATAGCCAAGGATGCCTCAACAAGTAGGTCCAAGTTATCCTTCTCCTTGAGCTTCATTTGGGCTTCATTAATATTTTTCTTCATTTGCTTCAGCCTGATTTGGGTGATTTTATTTCTGCCGCAATAATGATTTTCCATATGCCTTTGGAAGTCATTGTTATCTTTGGATTTCTTCATAAACTTCTCAAGATGTCCATTCACCCTGTCAAGTCAATACTCTTTGTCTTGATTGATTTCAACAATAATTAATTCATCAAAAGTTATCCAACTTGATTTAGGAGTTGATTCTCTTTCTTTCTAAAGCACTCTCTTGAGACCTCTTGTCCTTGGTATCCTTTCTTTTGTTTCAACTTATGTATCCTCCAACTGATCATCATCTACTAGTTATCTAACTTTACCTTTTTCTACCTCAATATCCACCTTTGGCTTGTCTTGAAGGAGTAGTTTCACTTTTAGTTGCAGATTCTCTTATTGTAGGAAGGTGATCTGAGAATTTTCTATTGAGAAAATCTTCCTCAACTCTGTTATCTCTTCATATTTTTCCTTTATGATTTCCTCAGCTGACTTATCCTTCACATGCTTTTCCATGTCAAATTCTAGGGTTTCTTGTTCATCATGTTAGTACAAAGGTGACTCACCATCATGACTAGTTGATTGCTCTACTGTTTGTCTTTGCTCAAGTGTAGCTTCAGGTGAAAGTAGACATTTGATGGTATTAGGAGCAAAAACCATCCTCTTACCCTTCTCATAGGTTTGATTAACCTCAACTGTAGGCACTAGTGAAACCTCTTCTTGACTTCTTGAGGAGACAACCTCCTTTTTATGTGTTGATGTTGATGATGTGCTATGAAAAATAGGTGGATTAGTAGTAGGCGTTGATGCGACTTTCTCCATGAAAGTTTCCCAGGTCATATTGTTTGCTAAGAGTTGGTGCAAAACAACCATCATTACAAAACCATGGTGTAATAAACTAGGATGGTGAATTTTACCTTTTCTATATACCTTTTCCGCCATCTTGACCAAACTCCTAAATGAATAGTTAGACAAATTGAGTGATATGGTGGTCGTGAACTGCATTAGTAACCTGACATGGTATTGGTAAAGTCTTGCATTAGTAACCTGACATGGTATTGGTAAAGTCTTGAAAATATCCCTTCACATGTAAAATATTTCATGATTAGCTTCATTAATGAGGCATAATTATGAATTAAATGCCCGAAAGGGAAAATATTCTCAGGTTCATCTCTATAATCAGCTTTTAGGAGCATTGGGTAGTTCTCGAGGTCCAATTCCATGCCTTTGAACCAAACATCTCCTTCATTTGGAATAATTGTTGTTGAAGTGATGGCATCTGCTGATAGAGTGAATTCAATGTCTTTTATGATGGCCTTGTCTCTGCTGAAGTTAGTGGCAAAAAGGCTAGTCAATTGAGCATGACAGCCTACCTCCATTATTCTCTCACAAAATCTCAAACATCCACTGTTTTCAAAAAATCTCATGGCATAAGGGGAAGCATTGAGTTCTTGCAAAGTGGACGCCTCAAACTTGGAATGGTGGCCTTCATTGTGAACCCTATTTTCACCCTCCATAATGCTTGTGAATAGGATAAAACCCTAGCTAGATGGAGTGGGTAGGGACAGTGAATTTTGGGAAAATAAGGGACAGGAATAGGGTGATTTTAGGGGTTGTGATGAGGTATAAGGAAGCTAAGGAAAATTCCCTAAAAAATAGAGGAGGTAGGGTGATGTGTTAGCTTGAGGCTATTTTCTTGAAATAGGTATGGGGAGATTGACCAAAATGTGAAACCACAAAGATTTCCTAGTTTTCTTGTGGAAATCTAGTGGGAAATTAAGGTTTTGATGGAAACAATAGTAGAGAGGGTTGTGAGTGATAGGGAATGTTAAGGTAGGGTCTGTGGAGGATATGTGAAGGTTTTGGATGGTGGGATAAGGTATTTTAATGACTAAAACCAATCAATAATGGGAGGCCCTAAAAACGTAGGGAGCAAAACCCTAAGGAGATAAATCACTCATACACTGATGAATTAACTTGAAAAATGTATCGAGAGTGTCTGCTTACTGATAAAGATGCCAAAAAAGATTTATGCACTTTTCTTCACTTGAATGGCTGACTTGGAGGTGGAAACCCAAAAGCGTAGCGGCTTTGGAAGAAACATAGCGCAGTGGAAGAAGCGTAGCACCAGGACCTAGAAACGTCACGCCAACACTTAGAAACGTCGCGCTGCCTCCCAAAAATGTAGCAGAGTGAGTTTTCTTGTAAATTTCTTTGGTTTTCTTCCACCTTTGGCAATTGTATAGTGTTATGAAGATGAGAGAGGAGCTATATCAAACAAGAGAGGATAAAATGAGTTAAGGAAGTCACTTTTTCCATTTATAACATTATTAAACACCCTTTTTTGTCCTTTAATGAAATCATGATATTTTGAGAATAAATTTTCCTTTTTGAAAAATTTGACAATGTAACATGTTTTTGAAAGAATACAAATTTTCTTACTTCGATTTGAAGATCACTTCTATGGTGAAAATTAATTTTTTTTCGCCTTATTTATGATAGAATTTGGACATTTATGGTGGTGAAATTAAAGAGACCTAGACAATGACCTAGGTGAAAGAATGATGACTAACCTAAGACGCTAGATGAAAACGGAGGAAATGAACCATGAGATGACAATGACCATGAATTACATGGAGGGATTAGCTTTTAAAACCTAGACAATATCCAATGAACAAAATTTTATTTGAAAATTGACTTGAAAATATAAAATTTTGACTTAGGACCACTACTAAGTAAGCCTTAAAAGAGTATTTTTTATCACTGAATATTCAACACTAACACGGGGGACTTGGAATAATTCTTACATTACTATATAGGTAATATTAGTTTGTTGGTTGTTGCATTTTGTTGAGATATTTTCTCAACAATAAATTTATTAGTTTAGAAATTGTTGGATCTCAGAAAGCACTATTTATGCGGCATGTATCTAGGTTTTGTGATTGAATATATGAATAGTTTTGTGAGTAATTTTTGCAACATCTCTTCTCCTCTAATATATTTGTGTTGAATAGTCCCAATATCAAAGAAGACTACATGGAGAATGCAGCCAAGGAATTGAAATATTTTGAGATTCTCGAGGCATCCAAATAACATGGTAATTTTTATGGTCAACAAACTGCATAAAGCACATTTGTAGGAGTAGAAGAAGGAAAATTGATGTTGTTAGAAGAGGAGAAGAGGTTTGCAACCAATTTGTTTCATGAAAATTTACTTCATTTTCAAGTGACAAGTATGAGGCTGGAACCTATTATAGAAATTAGCCAACAATTTCAAATGGTATACTTTTTTTAGGGCAACAATAGCAATAAAATGCATTGTTCTGGATCCATTCGATGTACAGAAGATGGAAATCTATTTTCCATAGAGAAACCATGGGAAAGACTGTCAATTTTTTTCAATAAAGAATGGAATCCATATGATGAGGTGGAGATTCAACCCTTGCATACATTTATGAGGTTAACTGGTACTAAAGTTTTGGATCAAAAAAAGGATATCACATTACTAGACATGTTGATGAAAGAGATACCTAAGAAATAGTACAATGGTGATGATGGAACAATTATTTTCATTATTTGGATGACTACAAAGGATAACCTCAACAAATTAGGTGTGAGGAAACATCAAAGTAGGACATGGTTTCTTTGAAGAAGAAGAACATCTACAAGCAAGTCGATTGTATAAGATTACCTCAACCAAAAAAGTGGAGTACTACAAAATCAAGTGTGGGATCCTTGAATATTGAAGTCGGAATTGGAATAAAAAGACAACCAAGCATATGGATAGCAACGACATTTTGTTTGAGATCAAATAGGCTTAAACGATTTAATACAAAAGACCAAGAGGTCATATATTTTTCCACTTGGGGAGTATGATGCAGGAGCATCAACCCTAAGCATCCCATTTTGTTTATGACCCAAACAGGTCATGTAAATTCTGAAGAGATTTTTTTTTCCCTTACTTTTAGTGTGCATAATTTATAAATTTGGAGGATTTTGATGTAGATACATGTGTCATAATTCTATAAATAATCTAGATAATTGGGTTGTTACAATATTTGGATGAGTTATTTTTTTGGTGAATCAGGCCTTTGTAGATAATGAAAAGCATTAAGTTTAGTTATGAATTATTTTTGGATAGTTGTCCACATAGCTCTAGTTATTAGGATATTTCCCAGCACATGAAAATTTATCAAGGGTGTGTACAATTAGTTTTAGGGAAGACTAAGATGGATTAGAGGCTTAGAGACATAAAAAATCTCTCAATTGGATTGAATAATATTAGAGATTGTTCTGGAAAGAGTTGAGAGAGCTCCAATAGTAGCCATTGTAAATATTCTGTAGAATTATTTTTGTTATAAATAAAAGATATAGATTTTATGAATTTTCCAATATGTGTATTAAATATATTTTTCATATATATGTTGTTGTCATATAAGTTCCCTGTGAAAATTCCTCTGATTATTTCTTCTCATATTCCTTGTCTAAGTTTTCCCTCGGTGATGGGGAAATTAGGGAGATAATGTAATATTCTTGAACTAGCTTTAAGCTAATTCGAATATTAATCTTTTCTTTTGTCACTTAGATAGATGAATAAGTGGGTAGGGAGACCCATAAATATCTTTAGTAGGAATAAAACCACTTCTCATGTGAATGTGCCTCATTATATCAGCTAAATAAAGCACCCTTAGGTGTTAACAGGGGCTAGAGCATGTGGAGAGGGTCAAAGTTGACCAGATAAAAAACGTTGTTATGAGGATAATGGAGGATTAATGGAGGATTAATGGAGGACACGTTATCATTTAGGAGGAGTGTATGCATGAGAGTAACTCCTTTAATGAGTGGGACCCAGGGTGAGGAAGCTCACAAAGCATAAAAGGAAGAGGATAGCAGCCAAAGAAGGCATGATTTTTATTATTGATTTTGTGGTCTTGTATAACTATTTGCATGCTTTGGCTATCTAGCTAAGTCTGTGGTGCTATTTAGCACAAGGGTGTTCCCGAGCGATAATCCCACCCTCATCCTCGGGGGACTTCGAGTGCCTACTCAGGAGAGGTATATTGAGCTACATTTCCACTATCCGGCATTAGGCCAAGCTTCATCCATCATCCACAGTGTAGTCTATTCTAGGATTGTGTTTTTTTGTAGGGAAATAGCAGTGGAGGAGGATTAGATTCAGTTTCTTGGCTTTTTTTCCATTGGAGGGATCATCCTTTCATCTGGGAGACTAGTAAGGAATGTTCTTGAGAATTACTTTCATATCTGTCAACATGCCAAGTTATTTCCACCACATACAGTGCAGTTCCCTTCAGGGATTGTGTTATTTCAGTGAGCATCTCCAACAGAGGGTTTAGTGCCCTACTTGAGGAGTTGGATTTCTAGTGAGGGAATCAACCCTTCATCTCAGAGATCTATTGGATTTCCATCCATTTTCTACATCAGATCATCCATCTCCTATCAACTATTTAGTTGCAATGATTATTCATCCCTAGGATTACATTTTGTCATTTTTTTGTTTTCGGTATTTCCGGAAATGCTTTCTGGGTTGTCATGGAAATATGTTTGGGAGCCTAGATCTTTATTCCCGACACTTTTGGATAATTGTATCAGTATCTATATATATTTATATTTTCTGGTTGTGACTATTTCCTCATAGACAACACAGTCATATCCTTCTGGTATTTCATGTATTAGTAGCATTTCATATTTTGATTTATTGTATTATGGGAGGCTTATTTGCCTAGCTTAAGTGATCTTTTTCTCAAGACTTTGTGCTTATTTTCTGCTAATAAACATACTATAATGGCTCTATGGTTGTCTCATGTATTAGATCTATACATATTCACTATATATTTTTAGTTTATGATCAATAATGCTACTTTTCCTATTTTGGTATATTACAGTGATATCAGAGCATGATCTCTGGCTCAGCTTGTGGGAAATACATCTTATGACATGAGAAGAAGAGATCCATAATGATGGAGGGAATGAGTTTTGCCTCATTTTTTTTAGATCTATGAAGGACCTCTCCAAGGAGGTAAAGAAAATGAGAAGGGAGAGATGCAATAAGACCTCAAGAAGGTTACTAGATGAGGAAGTTCCAAGCACTTCCTATCAGCAGTAGAAGAAATCGGTATTGAATAGAGCTCAAAAACAATCTACTATGTCCACTTTCTTTGAGGAGGAAGGTGAAATGCATGGAGATGGAGAAAACTTAGATCATGAGACTTTAATTCATTGTATTGCAGAGTAAAAATCTCAATCAAGGGATTTCAAGGAGAATCTAACACTCCAGCAGTTCATTCAAATCAAAGAACAAAGGATACCATGTAGCGATAGGAGAAGAAAAAGACACAATAGCTTTCTATTATCTACATTTGATGGGTCATCCACAAGCACAACAAGGACTTGGAGGAAGAAGTTAGATGCATTCTTCCTGCTACATCTAGTATAAAAAAGAGAATATGTTGAGATTGCAGGGCTACACCTTGAGGGTGAAGCAAATATTTGGTGATTCAACCATTTGAAACATGCTAGAGTGACTGGTTATGCAGATTTTACTCAAAGGTTGATCAAGAATTATAATAAGCGTAAACTGGAGGTAGTTCCTATTGAGACATTTCCTCACATAGATGGGAAAGAACATGAGGAGCCAAGGGAAGATGTTAGTATTATCATTCTAAAAGAAGAGAAATTTCCACCACCACTTGCTGCAGGAGTACTTGCATTAGGAGAAGGAACACTTGCATCTTTGCAAGAGGGTCTTGATCTCTTGACATTGAGAGTCCCATGCATTATTTAGGAGATTCATGAGGAGGAGGAGACATATACCAGTGTTGGTGAAATAGTAGAGGAGCAGCCATCACCATCAACAATAGTTGGAGGAGTAATTACACTGGTTGGAGTAACCCTTGAAGTTGTATAAGATGTTCCCAAGGATCAGCTTAACCAAGGTATGAAAACATTTCCACCCCATATTATTTCATCACATGAGATGGAGAGTTTTGGGGACATTCCATCAAGGAAATTTCATGACCTAGGGTTAAATAACATTTTTATTTGGAGGATCAGACTATCACTGTGCAGAGGATCCTTGGCTAGTTCAAGGAGGAGATGTATCGCCATCCTAGTTTCTCATTGTTGAGATGCACACAACACTTTGGGTTGGAGTGTAGAGTTTTGGAGGATAGGATGAGCATAATCCTAATAAATCCAATGCAGAAATGTGTGTTCAACATTCTGCATGATCATGAGACAACAGATGCACGATCATGGAGATCAACAACACTATCACTAAGAAGCAGTAATGAGTTGGGGGCCCAACTATTATTGGAGAATTCCAATGACCATTCCACTTGTTTAGTACTGGATAGGAATATTGTTGATGAAAGACATCTTATGATGGATAACATCTCCCATTATTATGATAGATCCTTCTTGATGATCACTTCACATCTCAATGAGAAGCTTTTTCCTACAACATATTTGGAACCTTATGGGTTCAACTTGCTCATTGATGAGTGGTATATATGTAGAGATCTCCAAGAGGTTGCACTTCAACATCTCATGAAGCGCAAAGATAGTGATCAGATATGGGAGGATGTTATTCTCCATGAGGTGGATACCAATTTGGAGCATGATAGGAGACACTCACAGTTGGATGGATGAGTGAGGATGATGAGCAAAGGGTTGGTGAGCCACTTGTAGATCTATGACATAGGGCAGCAGGAGGCATGGCTGTGCTGGCTACTCTTGAGAGAGTTTGACCATCATGTGGCATATACTATGTCAAAGGGTGTGTTATGGTTTGGGGCATTGCATGGTAGCAGAGGATTTGGTTGTATGGGGCATTATAGAAATCAATCATCATGATGTTACTCCATGACTTGTATGATTATGAGATGAGGAGGAAGAAAGAGTTATTGTTTCGTTGGTTACTCTTGGGAGAGTATGGGTTTATTTTCTCCAATACCTTGCATGATTTTTCTAGAGTATATGGTGGCAAAATCATGGTTCAAAGTGGCTACTCTTTAGCCTTGGAGGATCAAGAGGTACTTCCACATAGGAAGGAGTCTCTCATATATAGAAACATTCTGATATGTGACTTTGGCATTGGGCATGCCAAAGAGGGGATTTATGAGATGACGGGAGCCTTATCACAAAGGCCAAAATCATTGTCACTTGGGAGTATAGATCTATTGATGGAGTGTTTCAAGTATCACTTCACACATGAGGTACTTGATGGGAAAGTAGAAGATGGGAGTTATAGAGTGGTGAATGGAGTCACCTATTACCACAACATGACCTTCCTAACTTGGATCTCCAAGCACAAGAAGAAGACTTTACATGCAACACATGGTTCATTCCTTTATATTCACCAAGATATCATGGAGACATATCATAGCATTATGGAGAGATTATCATGGGAGGACTCATCCATGGATATCATTTGCAACTTACTCACAATACATGGTAAGAGTTGTGTTTTTGTACTTATTGATCATCTAAAAAAGTATTTTCATTCTCTTGCCATTTATATACACTGCATTGCTCCACAAGAGGGCAAGCCTCTATTTGGACTTCATGGTCTTTCTAAAACCAACATCAGTGATGGAGATAGCCATTTCTTATATGGCTTTGGGAAAGTATTGTGCTATTCTTGGTATGCTCAGTTGATACAAAATGACATTTACTACTCTCCAGTAGATGAGAAAACATGGAAAACTAGCAAATGGTTGGGAGACAACTTGCGACACTATGATAAGAGGCAACAGGTAACAAAACTTCACTTTAACCATTTGCGAAACTATTGGCACCATCCAAAATTTCACATAACACTCAATATATTTCTCATTTTGCTGCCATGTTGTGATGATGTACTATTCACTATATGTGGGATGGTTTTGGCAAGTGAGGTTCATAGAACCAAAGAGTGGGTCTTTGATGATCTAGTTTCCTTTTGTCCTCTTGAGGGAAACATTATTGCAGCCCAAAATCAACAACAGCTCTACACATATCATAAGTGGAGAGAGAGACAATATGGGATATAAAATTTGTTCTATCATGTTAAGCCATATAACCCATATACATTGCAGGAGCAAGAGATGGAAGAGTTTTTCTATGAGTTGCCACTTTGGAGGGTGACCCATTTTGTTTGGATGATAGCTTGGGGATTGAAGCTTCTCATGGGGATCTACTTTCCCAACCTTTTTCAGATCCCATTCCTCAAGAAGGCCTCTAGACAGCATATAGTTTTCTCCATGGATATCCCACTTCTTCATGATGAGAGCCATTTGGATTTATCACCAAAGGCTAACTCGCACACTTGGTAGGAGTAACTAGGGGACATATTGATGAGAGAGAATCTTATTTAGTAGAGGAGCTTATCAGATGAGGATGCTACAAGAGGAGGAGAGCAGGCTTTGCAGTTTCTATCCTTGCAGTTTCTTAAGTACAAGCAACATTTGGGAGGGGAGGACTGTAATATTCCTAAATTAGCTTTCAGCTAATTAGAATATTAATATTTTCTTTTTTCACTTAGATAGATGAATAAGTGGGTAGGGAGACCCATAAATCTCTTTAGTAGGAACAAAAACACTTCTCATGTGAATGTGGCTCATTATATCAACTAAATAAATCACCCCTAGGTGTGAACAGGGGCTAGAGCATGTGGACAGGGTTAAAGTTGACCAGATCAACAATGCTTTCATGGAGATAATGTATGATTAATGGAGGACAACACAGTCATTTAGGAGGAGTGTATGCATGAGAGTAACTCCTTTAATGAGTGGGACCTAGGGTGAGGAAGATCACCAGGAATAAAAAGAAGAGGATGGAAACCATAGAAGGCATGATTTGGATTATTTATTTTGTGGTCTTGTATAACAATTTGCACGCTTTAGTTGTTTAGCTAATTCTATTGTGTTGTTTAGCACAAGGGTATTCCCGAGCAGGAATCCCAGCCTCATCCTCAGGGGAATTTGAGTGGCTACTCAGGAGAGGCATCTTGAGCTAAATTTCCAATATCCGGAATTAGGCCAAGCCTCAACCATCATCCACAACACAGTCTATTCCAGGATTGTGTTGTTTTGCAGGGCAGTAGCAGTGGAGGAGGATTATATTCAATTTCCTAGCTTGTTTTCCATTGGAGGGATCAGCCTTTCATCGAAGAGACTAGTAAGGAAGGTTCTTGAGCATTAATTTATTATCTGTTAGCAACACAATTTATTTCCACCACCTACAGTGCAGTTCCCTTCAGTGATTGTGTTATTTCAGTGAGAAGCTACAACATAGGGTTTAGTGCCCTAATCGAGGAGTTAGATTTCCAGTGAGGGAATCAACCCTTCATCCAGGAGATATATTGTAGGAGTTCCATCAATTTTCTACATCATATCAGCCACCTCCTATTAGCTATTCATTTGTAGTGATTACTCAACCCTAGGGCTGCATTTTGTCCTTTTTTTGTTTTGGGAATTTCCGGAAACCCTTTCTGGGTTGTCTTGGAAATGTGTTTGGGAGCCTAGATCTCTATTCCCAAAAATTTTGGAGCATTGTATCAGCATATATATATATATATATATATATATATATATATATATATTTTTCAGTCAGAGATATTTCCCTCATATATGTTACTGGGCTCATAGCTCTCTTTGTGTATTTCATGTATTAGCAGCATTTCATATTTTGATGTATTGTATTATGGGAGGCTTGTTTGCCCAGCTTGAGTGATCTTTTCCTCAAGACTTTGTGCTTATTTTCTGCTAATAAACATAATGGAATGGCTCTATGGTTGTCTCATGTTTTGGATCTATTGATATTCACTATATATTTTCAGTTTATGATCAATATTGTTGCTTTTCATATTTTGGGATATTATAGATAAGCTGAGGAGAGATTGCATGGAGAGACAAGTCTCATAAAGAAAACTTATAGTGGAAGAAACAAAACATGGTCATGAGAGACTAAATACCTATATATATCACCGTGCATCTAAGTGTTGGAGGTTTGCGAATTAATTCCAGTGGAAGGGGAATCTAGAGTCTCTAGCATATTTTGGTTTTGGACGATGGTAGTAGGAAGAAAGAGTGAGTGTAGAACTCATAACATAAGTACAAGCCTAAAAAAACAATGAATAAAATGACATGGAGCCAATATTGCATAGTCAGTCCCTTCATGAATTTATGTTGGAAAATTGGTTGGGCCTCAACATGGAATCCAAAGTCGAGAAAGACCGACCCCTCACCAAGTTAAATAACCTTGACTCGGATTTGGGATTGACACAATCAGGCCTCAGTCAAAAGTAAACGTCGAGAAGGAGCTCGAACAACTAACCCCAACTACCACAACTAACTACCAACATCGACTAGCCAACCTTGGCCAAAGTGCCAACCTGACTTAGGATGGAACACGGCTAGAGTTGATCAACCCTGAAATACATGGCTTAAAGAATTTCCATTCAATCATCGACATGCAAGATTCCAATTTTGACAACACATTGTTGGGTGTAGGAATTACACTTAAGCAACTCCTCAACACTTAATTTTTCAACCCGGGGGATTCGTAAAATTAGAGATGAAGCACAGGAAATTCCAGAGATGGTATGAATCTTCCTAATAGAAATCCCTACTTTCTTTAAAGGAAATATTACAGAATCAAATCAAAATAGAAAAAGGAAACTTGAACCATCAAAAATAATCTAAGACTGGAACGAGGAAGTATGCATTTGCAAGAGAGAATTAAAGATAAAAGGCAATCACTCCCACTAATGGTTGTTTAATCTACTGAGTGTGTGTTTTCCTTTAGCAGAGACACTTTAGCAGTCTCGTTATATGGGCCCTTAAACATGATTATTTATATATTTCCTTCTTGCATTAATCTGTCCTGCACTAGTGCAGGATCAGAGATTTATGTAGAAGGTATAAATAGTGTCTTTACTGAAGTCATTTTACTTCATGCAAGGGCTCGAAATTTTCAAGGTTCAGATCACTCAGATCTTGTGGCAAGAAATTGGTTCTTGCACTAGATCAGAGCTTCCTGCACTTAGCATTTAATCCTTAAAATGAGTGTTCAATTATTGCAAGTGCTAGTTTACTATTGAATCAAATTGCACACATAAAAGTGAATGTTTCTCATCTTAAAAAAATGAATAAATAAAGAAACAATCATTTATCCTGTCATAAGCATTTAAAGAAAGAAAGAAGATTGCGGAAAGTAGACTAAGAAAGCTTGATGCATCACACCAACGTGCACTGGTGCAGGTTCATTTCTCCTACTTGGACCAGGCGGAAAAACCAATTAAACAAAATTGTAGGAAAAGGAAATATCACACCAACGTGCACTGGTGCAGGTTTGTTTCTCCTGCTTGTACCAAGCGGATGAAAACCAATCTAAAATCAAGTGCAAGAAAGTAAATTGCAAGGAAAGAAAACGTATTCTACTTGACACAACGGATCCATTTTCACTTAGACAGGAATACATGTGCTGAAATTTAAATCACACTTTGACAATATAAACACAAATTACAAGAAACAGAAAATGGGGTAAACGTGCTGGGTTGGCTGGGCCCTAGCCAACTAGTGCATTTCATTTTTAAGTTAAAACGTTGCTCAGTAAATTAGTCAATTCATCAGCTTAAATATAGAAACACAATTTCTGAAACATGAGGCAGAGCTCCCTTTTATTAATTAATTGAGGCGAATACATGCATTAATACAATGTCCAACCTAGATTTGGGCGATAACAAAACAACCTATTACCACCTATCAAACTTCGCTCTAAAAACTTTGCTAAAAAACTCTCCTCCCCTCTAGTATTATTTACATTTTACATTATATAGGCCCTTAGCCAAAGGCCAAAATAGGTCATTTAATTGATTACATAACAAAATGCAAAATTTAGTTTCAGCCTTCAAAATAAGACAGTTTTGAAAACTGGTCGTAGCTAACTAGCTTTTGCCCTTCACGGATTGGTCTCGGCTGCCTTTGAATCACTCTGTTTTCATGGTTGAATCGGCTCAAGATGAGGTGGTGATCGAGGAGGTTTATATCTTCCACGAAGATCTATTGTGCTGGCAATGGTGCAAGATCCGATCCTGCACTAAGATCAGCAGTCACGGTAAGCACTCTAACTATCAAATAACCATTAGAGATATCGATAGGTTACAAAAGTGATTTAAAAGCAAGAAATCATGTAATAAATATTTAATTAATGCTAAATTGAATTAAAACATGAAGAATAAGGGTTTATACTAAATATGTCACCATGCTTGGACTGGTGCAAGATGAAGGTGCATAAAAGAGGTGAAACAGAGGTAAATGGTTATGATTTAGGAAGGGGAAAATGGTAAAAAGAGAGAAAATTAGGGGGCTAACATCCTCCCATCCCTAAGCTGTTGTGTGTCCTCACACAAATTTTTACCTCTGCAAAAAACCTTCAAAACTTTGAGCATTCCAGCTCACTGCTGCTCCGACATACTATCATCAATATGCAATGTTTCAGACTTCTTCTTTTTGTTGTTATTCAATTTCTTCATCACCTTTTTAAGTCGTCTGAAACATTGCACAGCGCAGTACTTCCACACCCTGACTTCTCCTTTCTTTTTCTGGATCTCCGCCGTGAATTCTTCTTTATTCTGTTCTTTTTCCACCTGCGCTTTAGCTACGAGCTGCTCTAAGTTCTGCACTTGAAGCTCTAGCTCGACTATCCGAGCAGCAGGAGCTACCAAGTATTCTTCCTTTTCTGTCTTAAGAGGGGTTGTATCTTCTTCAGGTACCTAAATATCCCTCATGACTTCGGCAAAATCTTCTTCTTCTTCTTCTTCTTCTTGCTCCTTTGGTTCTTCTTCTTCTTCCTGCTCTTCCGGTTCTTCTTCCTCTTGTACTTCTTCCTGTTCTTCTTCTTCTTTTTGCACTGGTGCAGGAGGGGATTCAATGTTCTGTGGGGACTTTGGTTCCTCACCTGCACTATATTTCTCATTCTTTTTCCGGGCCTTAATAAAATCGGCCAACAAAGTATCATCTCCAACTTCCACAGATTTTGCTGCGTCCGCAAGGACTGGCAGAAAATCGTCTTCTTCGGGGGTATGTTCATGTACTAGTGGCGTCGGAGGATTTTATTTAACAGGTGTACTGGTTGTCTTTCTGGATCGTTTCATTTTTGCATTGGTACAAGAAGGACTCCTCTTTACACTCGGACTCAGGCCCTTGCTTGTACTGGCGGGGTCCTCTATTTTCTTTTCAGCAGCTGTCTTATTTTCTGCAGATGGATTTTTATATAGCTACTTCAACAACTCCTTCCAGGTCATGCCCTTAATTTCCAATTGTTTTTGGACTAATATTTTGATCAGGCCATGGTGATATAATTTCTTATCGGCCTGGTCTGCCCGTGCGCCTTGTACACTCTTGGACATCTTTTCCAAACTCTTAAGTAAAAAATAGGGGAAATAAATTCTCCATCGAATGTGACGACTGGCTTCGAAGTGTTGCAGCATCCTGAAATGATACACAAAGGTGAGGGAGTACCTTCCCTCGCAAGTCACAAATTTCTAGAGGATAAAAAGGAGGTCCCGCCATTGTCCCAGCAGGGCGCTGCGCGAAACTCCTTTCTTCCAATTTACCTTCATATTCTTATCAACAACGAAACGCCACCAGCGCTTCCTCTCGAGCTTCTGATTATTGAAGTACTGCTCACTAGTGTTTTGCAAGCCCATCATTGCTGCTATCGATTCTTCCGTGACCTTAAATTTTAGGGGCCCAATTTTCTCACGGCCATTTTTAAAACTCTTTGCAAACTATAGGGCCACTTCACTGTTGTGCCCATCAAATTTCTGTAAAAACTGAAGAAATCCTGAGTCTCGCAATAGTGCAAGACTATTGTGAAACTCAGCGGTCTGATCTACCTCACTAAGAGATGAAGGTTCACATCGAACAGGCGGCATCACTACTTAACAGTTATGAACTGTAAAAAAAATTCATGCAATACCAAAAAATTTGGCTCTTTATAGAAAAGGATCCAACCGTCCATCATCCCTTTTTTCTTATCACCGATCCATTCCATCAAAATAGTCGTGGATGAACGGCATGTTTGAAATCGTGCGAGATTGGTACTTGTGGCGGGTTTTTAACGGCTAAGTGAGGTAATAATTATAAGTGAATGACGTTTAGGATTATGGAAAAATGGGTAATTATATCCAAGAAATGGTTAAACATTTCCGCACTCCTTCATAATTCAAAAAAACTTTAGCATCTATTAAAAATTGTTCGTGATTCTTAACTAAAAACACCTTGTACTTTAAATAATTTTCTCCTAGTTAATTGATAGCACAAGTACTCCTTAAATAAGTGAAAAGGCTTCTTGTAAACTTTCATGATGACCACTTTCCTATGACATATACTTATGAAAAGAACAAATTGTACTCTGTGTTAGGTCCCTCTATTACTAGTATAGTCCCTTATTATTGTTAGTGTAACCCCCTTATTGTTATTATTGTACCCTTTGTTAGTGTCCCGGATTTGCCGATTGGCTAGCCAAATGACGATGTAACATCAAACTGCTTTGGAGCCCAAGGACCTAGCCTTCCTGGACTCAGAGAGGGCTCTCTCTATAAGTGCAAAAGATGTCGGTGTGTTTACTTGCGATGTTCTGATATTAGGCTAGTTATGAAGTGTGTTTTTTGGTTTTTTAGTTTTTAAGTTTGTGAGGGATGAAACTGATCAAATACATAAACCGGATAACAAGATGTAGATAAATTGGGCTATGGGGTCAAACAGGTCAAGGAAGCTATGAAGTGATGATGTAAAGCTGCTGTAGGGCCGATTTGATTCACAGTAGAAGGGATCTCTCGGCAAAATGGATTAAATGGACAGTAAGTTGGTGAAAGACAAGGGATTTCAAGTGAAAACTAGTTAATAGTAGACATAAACATGTAATAGCAAGCCATTAATCATGCTAGGAATACTATAAGCTAATCAATACATAGAAATCAAACATTCCAGCCATACATAGAGGTATATGACCCTCTAACTTCGGGAAAAGGCTATCAGACTTTGGGGAAAACACATGAGACAAACTAACAACTCATAAACTATTCCGGAACGCCTAAACATAGTCTCTAAGTCACTGGGCACTTGGACAAATAAGTTTTCATAGTTTTAGGCAAAGGGCTAGATCGGGACTAGGCCTCCTTGGTTCAACAAAATGATCAACAAATCAGTCAAAGAGAAAGTTTTATGAACTGAACTATGGGCAGCTGATAGGTAGGTAGGGCAAACCATACATCCTACTCAACATACATAGAACTTATAAATAAAACTTAGCAACAATACCTCAGGTTACTAAAGAGCAGCTAAGAATTCTTTAGCATAACTAAGGGAGAAGAAAACATCAAGCTATGAAGATTCAGGGATTTTGAGGTGCCTCCATGGGCATATCTCAAAATCAATCTTTACTGATCTATAGCAGCAAGAAAAATGAAATATGAGTGAAAACTAGAAGACAAAACAACATTAAGAAGCACTATACCATTCTACCATGTCAAGGAATCCATCAACAAGCCTTCAACATTCCTCAAAAGCATCCAAGAGGCAATCCAAACATCATAACTCAAATGTATTCTTCAAAGCTCATATGACCAATGCATTAATTTTTCTCTCAAGTTCAGCCTCTGATTTACAAAGAGAACCATGGAATAAATAGGCTTGAGGGAGGAAAACCTCATGGAGCAACTAGCTATCCCATTGGCCAAGTCAAAATATCTAAACTTGTCCTTGAGGCTTTGCAAAGCCCAAGGCACAAAATATCCCATAAAATATCTAAAAAACCGCTAAAAACGGAAATTATATTGACTTTACATGATTTTCCCATGATAAAAATAGCTTAACGCACATTTGGGAAAAGCAGATTTTTGGAGTTCAAAAATTACAAAAATACTTCATATTTATGCCTGAAAAAGGTCCCCTGACTTGCTGAAGTAAAATGGCAGCCTTCCCGGTGTCGAAATGAGGCTCATGATGGCTCGTTGGAAAGCTCTCTGTGTCTGCTTTCCGAAGAAAGTGAAATCACCTCAATCGGATCTCTGAAAGTCCCTCAAAACTGTACATGTGTGCAAAAACCCAGAAAATAGCAGACTGCTGATATGGCGGGCAGAATGTGCAAAATGAGGCTGTTTTTCGCCAATTTGAGGGGGCGAATGATCTTCAAATGCCCTAAAAATCGCTGGAGAGCTGCTCATGAAATTATGGAATCCATTGGTATCACCCTCCTCCCTTGACGACTCATCAAACTGAAATGGCGCATTTATGATTTTTTGGCCAAAAACCCAAAAAATGCCAAAAAACAAAAAGTTTTCGAAACAGGCCCAAAATTGGCATGCATGACCTTCAAAGGTCCATAGAGACATGCTCCGAAGCTGAAGCCAAAATATCGAGGGCTGATGTGATTTTTGCTTCTTTCCGTGCTAGGCGCCTCTCCTTCAATTTCTTCAATTTTTCTTGTGCCACCTTCAATTTGCGCTTGGCAAATTGATTTAGCTTCTGAAAGTGAAGAGTTCTCTTTCTCTGTAGCTCAAGATCCCTGTTTTCCTTCTCAAGCTTTGTTTCCAAATGCTGGTTGGCCCTCTCAAGCCATACTTCCTTGTTTTCCTCAATTTCCTGTTCAAAGAGGGTAGTGAGAGGAAAGGCATCGAACTGAGCTTGTTCTTCTGCTCTTTGTTTCTCCAAGGCTTTTCTAAGCCCGATGGTCCTAGGCCTCTTTCGCCTAGGTTGGTTCTCTTCCTCTTCATCATCAAATTCGCCAATGAGCTCTTCAATTCTTACTTGCGCCTTTTCTGCCTCCTTTTTATACTTGATCGCCCTTGCCTCATGAATGGCTGCATGATACTTCATTTGTTTGTTTTCAACCTCCAAGAAATGGTTGAAATTCCTCGCCCTTTGAAGATCTTCTTGTAACACCTCAATTTTCCCTTCTTTGTGAATGAGGATGTTTTCAAGGATGCGTGCCTCATTGTCACTGTCATCGCTTGGGATAGGGATGACAGCTGACTTACCTCCATGCTTGGCACTTCCTCCAATTGCACCTTTGCCTTTGAAGGCCAATCTAGCGCTCTTTCTCCTTGGCAAGCTAGAAGTTGTCTTTTTGGGCAATTTCCTCTTTTTAGGAACAGTTTTGGTCACTGTCAAGGAGGCAGCTTCAGCTTGCTGTCCTCCCTCAACATCCTGTCCAGCTTGTGGCTCAAAAGATGCTTCAATTGTTTGCTCAACCTACTGCTCTTCAATCTCTGTCTGCTGCTGTTCCTCTTCCTGTACTTGCTGCTGTTCATCAACCTCTAGCTGCTGTCCCTCTTCCTGAATTTGCTGCTGTTCATCAACCTCTAGCTGCTGTCCACTGATTTCCAACTGCTGCTGTCCCTCAAAATCTGGCTGCTGCTGCTCATCATCCTCCTTTTCTCCCTATGGCTCACTGCCCTCTCCTTCTCCTTGTTTACTTGGCTGCCCAGTGATCATCTTGAATTTTTTAGGGGTAGGCCTACTAGATAAAGGCACTGGGCGATGGACAGGCTGAGTAGGAGACACATGAACAGGAGGGACAGTGGAGAAATCAGCATGGCTAATGAATGAATCCCATGAAACCCCTTTCTTCTCCAGCTGGTGTAAGAAGATGATTTTGATCAAGGAATGGTGAAAAAGAGAAGGGATTTGCTGAGGTGGAGCTTTCTTTTGGACAGTGGCTGCCATTTTCTCTATGCTTTTGGACAAAAAGTATGGAAGGTTTAAATGCCTGCTCCTGGTAAAATGCATCAACAAGCGAACATGATAGGCAAAAATTTGGCTAAACCTACCTTCACAAGTGAAATATCTCATTATGGCTTTCATCAGCGGAGCATAACTGTCAAGAAGGTAGGAGAAAGGGAAAATAGCAGTGATGGTTTCTCTATGTTCTGGCTTGATGAAAGGTTTATAATCCTCCAGATCAAGATGCGCTTGTTTAAACCACTTTTCACCATGATACGGGATCTTAGTAGCCTTGGATACATACCTCGGGGAGATTTTGAAGTCAAGACCTGCTAACTGGAAGTGTTTGTCCTTGAATCTTAAAGCGCACAAATGTGTAAGTGGCGAGAAACTCTTGACTTCCTCTATCCTCTGACAGAAATCAAGGCAGCCTACTTCATGGAAATTGAAAAGCACTAAGGGATGAGCATTGATTTCTTCTATGGAGATAGGTTCATATCTCTTATGTTGTCCGCCTTTGTGATCTCGTTTTGGAGGCATTCTGACTTTGAAACAGGCTTTGGAAGAGGCAAACTGCCTTCACTATATGAGAAATGCTCTGCTGGATTGAAACAGGCCACCAGACTGTTTGGACAGATATGGACACTGTGGTTTGGATGGAATGCAACAATGCTGCCTTGAATAAGCCCCCTCTACACTTCCTAAGAACATTCCTTCAATTCTGGATATACTTCAGCTATGTAACCCTTTTAACAATGGGACCATGTGTAAGAAACTGTTTTGTAGATTCTCTGTGCACAGTCTTGAATAATTACCCCTCTTGTGACTTTGTTAGAGGCCAGCTTACACTTGTATTTGTGTCTTCAAAACCAAGCTTCGAAAATAATAACCCTACTCTTTAGGTCATTTACCTTGAAAAATACCTCTGTCAGCAGATTTCTGTGAAGACCACACAGTGGAAAGAAGGAGACCTTTTGGTTAGGTGAAGTGTTAAGGAAAACACCTTTCACTTGTGACTTTTGAGAAGTCAATCACCACCTTTACACATCTGGCTTCAATGTACACTTGATCATCAAAAAATGCCCAATCACTAACCACCCTACCTTCTAGAAGATGGCCTTGTTTCACCTTCAGAAAACTCTGTTCAACAATCTTCAGAATGATACAATGTAGTGCAATGAAAAAAGGCAGACTTAGTTTAGGTGTGAAATCAGTGCAACAATGGTTTTAGGAAACAAACTCTTTGCTTTGTGAATTTAAAAAGTCCATCAACACATCTATACCCCTGCCTTTGTTGTCAAAATCCACCATCAACCACCTCTGTCCTTTACTATGCTGTCATCTTTGGAAGCTCTCTGTCAATAAGTCTTCAACCTGTACCTCTGTCTTAATCTTAACTTTAAACGCCAATAACTCTGCCTTTTAATGTGCTGTTACCTTTGGAAGTTCTCTGTCAACCAACCTTTAGTAGTGAAATACAGTGAAATAGGGGCAGATCTCTAGAAAAGGCTTGTTGTGATAAGTGTTTTGGTACCCTGTTCTTTAGAAATGACCTTCCCTCGAAACATATCACAACAACAGTTCTTCAAAATGACATCATTCAAAGTGGAAGAAAAGGTAACCATGCTAGGTGATATATATCGTTGCACTATGCTTTTAGAAACACCTCTTTTGCTCAGGTTCAACGATCTATCAATTCATCTATGCTCTTGTCTCTCGATGTTAGAAATCAACCACCAAAAGCCTTTGCTCGTAAAATGGTCCCTTTACTCTCGTAATTTCTTTGTCAACAAATCTTTCTAATGATGTAATATAGTGCAAAGAGAAAACAAGACCTAGTTTAGGTAGAAATCAATGCGTACAAAGTGCCATAGACAATATACCCTTTATGAGTTTGAGAGATACACCAACAAAATATCCGCACCTCTCGTTTTGACAACTTTGACATCAACTAACACCTTTATACCCCTGCCTCCAACTTCTCATCGACAAATTTTGCCCTTTTAATGTGCTGTCACCTTGGTAAAATCTTTGTTAACAAATTCAAAGTGGGAGAAAATGATGAATAAAAGGCAACCCGTGCTGTTGTGGGGGACTGTGAGGACAGTTTCTCCTTTTCAAAAATCGGTCAAAGCCCTTTTAACTATGCACAGTTTCAAACCACGGTCTACAGGTTTTAAACTTGATTTTTCGAGTTTTTCAAGGTAGGGGATGAAGTACCTTGTGAGTTTTTGAGAAGAAATCCCTTGGAGGGAGCTTGAAATGCAACGGAAAACTTCAATACTGGCGCGGAAACCTTTGGAGCAAACCCGTCGCGCAGGAGAAAAGCTGTCGGGTCGACTTGTCGTGTGGTCGGGCGGCCACCTACAGGCACGTCGCGCCGGCGTTGAAAGCCTTTGTAAAATGACGCCCAGGCACGTCGCGCCTAACTCCAGGCACGTCGCACGGCCTTAAACCAGTGCATAAAACTTCAATTCGCTTGAAAACACGTTGTGATGCTTGGGAGCTGCGGAAATTGGTTTTTTTTAATTTCAAAAGTGACTTACTACTCCTCTATTTCATTCCTTTGACACTCCTTCAACGGCTGTTCTCATAAGAGAGACATTTCAAAACCTCGACTTTGTCCCTCTTTTTGGCACTTTAGGTGACAATGTTAACAAAAGACAAGGTCATTCAAAAAACTGTCAAAGGCATTTGAAAGCTGCTTTATCACTTACAGGAGACCACCGGTGCCCTTGCAATTAGTTCAACAATCTCGGTCCTTAGGTGATTTACAGGTTTCTTCTAGACTGTAAGTGTCTTCTACTAGCTGTTTCTTTTTATAACATAATTCTCTGCTTTACAGCTCACTGTGTCACATCCCTGCCACTGTTTATTTAATACTGTATCCTTGTGCTAAGTCTGTCCTTTGGAATGATGACCATTGTGTTTGTTTTTAAAACATATAAACAGTGGTGATTCATCACAACCAACTTCTTCTGTCTATTCATTAGATTGAATCCCACTCGCCTCCTCCATCTGAAAAGACAAGCTTGTGCAATATGAGAACAGGAATCTTTGGTACATAGTCATTTATTTGCTCTGATCATTGTGTTACCTCTTTTTTCCCACAGAACCATTTCATAACTGAACTATGTTCACTGTTTTCCTCTCTTGGCGATTTTTTAGCAAGGAAGGGCTATTTCATAATGCACCAAAACATTTGAAAGCTGTGATTTGGTATTTGACATTGTCTTGTTGCTTGACCCCTTCCTCAAGGAGACAAGCATTTATTTTTGGTATCAAAGGGTACCCATATATTCAATATTGCCTCTTCCCATTGTAGGTATAGTCGATGTATAGCTCTTTGAAACAAAGAATACCAAAAATCTTGCATCACCAAACACTATTAGTAACCTTCCTCCGTTTGTATCAATCGCTTTTAAAGAGACTGCAGTAGCTTTGGCCATCTGCTCATATGTGGAGGAGGCTTTTCATCAGGTAAGGTATTCGAAGGTTTTTAAACAATTCTTTTCGAGACAGCCTTTTTCTGAAGGTGATGGTAAATAAACTACTTGGAAAACATCAGTCTTATCACCTTCTCTTGCAAGCATCATTGTGTGTCAGCAGGAACCCTAGCCAGAGTAATATTGTCTCCCTGCACTGTCCTAAGGGTGATTTAGATATGGGGCTTGTTCATCTTATGATTGATTTACTTGACAAATAGCCTTTGTGACTATGAAGGTCAGTGCTTTCTTGAAAAACCAAGAACTTTCTCTTGCCTGTGTAATGGCATTGGTTATCATCTGTTCTATTTGATCTTGTGGATAGACAGGGTACTTATGCTTTGGAATTTTCACCAATGACATGCCTTTCTTCATTTCATCAATTCACACGATTTTGAAAATTTGAGATTAGATCCTTTATCGTGACCAAACCTTTCTTTCTTTGAGCCAAGATATTTCAAGATCCATTCTCGTTATATCATCAATTACATTCATGAAACCTGAAGATATTGTTTCATTGTTTCAGTAAAGGCAAACCTGGACTTTTGCAACTTTCTGAGTCAACACTGGTCTACGCCCTCTGCTTATGGATGAAGGAGGCACCCTAACCCTCTGCTTGTAAATGAAGGAGGTTCTGGGCCTTGAAAATTTACCATTTTTCTGAGACAGTGGCGACCCTTTCTTACTGTGATTTTCATGCTGGAAAGAGCTGTAAAGTCCTGAGGAATAGCTTTCTGTTTTGCAGACATATCTAAAGGCTCAAGTTACACTTAGAAGTAGTTGTTCCTCTAACTGTAAACTCAAACATTTACTCCATGAGATGAAATATATTTCCTGCCTTTGTAGAACCATAGAATACTGTGGGAAAACCTACTAGTCAGCTTGAGAATGTTTTCCCCTAGAAGGCTGACCTAGAGAATATGAGTGGCGCGACTTAAGGCTGTTTGTCAATTTCATTTGCAAAGTAAAGGATCAGTCATGATAGACCTGTAGCAGATGGAGGCTTTTTGGCTTTTTGATGATTGCCAAAGGTGAAATGTCCTAAAATGCCACTTCCTAACATAGGGGAGACTATTGAAACAGATGTGGATTTGCTTTTTAAAGCTGATGGGCAGACCAATAAGGCTGAGGTTAGATAGGATTGTGACAAGGAGGTTTTGGTTTTGCCAGGGGTGGACTGAATAGGTAGAAAGGCGAAAAAGTTTTGGGAGGGTTTTCTGGATGACATATTGACATAAGGAAATCAGTTTCTAGAAAACTCAGCTGAAGATATAGTCATCACTAACATGTAAAAAATACCGATGGCTAACAGTGGCTCCATTTGGGGAGGGCAGCTCCTCGTCAGGAGGTGTCCAGAATTCAGATTTTTGGATTATGAAGACCAGTGCCTTATCCATTGGCGCAAAATTTACCCTTCTCTTGATGTTATTTCTGAAAAGTGTCAGCATGTTTTAACATCAATGATACTTCTACCTACCCCACTACCTTTCCTAACATTTTTTCTTCTGTTTGGCGCATTTGAACTAGCAGCCTTTTGACAATGCATATTTTTCTTTTTGCAAAAATGAAACTATCTATTTCTACTCTTATATCTGCCGGGAGTTCAGATTAAGCTGATGAACTCCTTCATTTCTCTACCTAAACTAGATCGACTGTCAAGATTAAGCAGTTTGACAGGATTTCATTCTCTAATCTACAACATGAAATTCAAAAATGATCAAATCAGGATTAGGCAGTCTGATTTGTCATGCATTTGCGGCATAAAAAGACAAGCTGCACACAAATGTTATTCTGCAATAAAAGGAAACTTAGAAAAGCGGGGCTAAGATGTACAATGTGTTTTTCATCCCTCGCTTCTCTCTTTGGTTCTGTTTTAGGCATGTGGAACCAGAATCTCTCCCTAATCTAAGCTCTGTGATGAGTCAATCTTACACAATGTTGACTATCTTGGCACTCACTAACTTATCAACAAATAAATTTAAACATGCTCAGCTATGATTAGGCTAGATAGCTGAACAAGACATTGAAGTACTAGTAGCGGCATTTAGACTTGCTCGCTTTCCGAAAGACTATTTTTGGAACATGGGGCCTTTGTTCTATCTTCACTTGCCCTCTTTTCTGCTTTTTACTGTTTTTGACTTTCCTATCTTTTACTGTTTTTGACTTTTCTATTTTTTCAATATTTCAAACAATGGTATGTACAATGACTGAAAGTGTCTCAAACTCAAAAATCTTGGAAATGACGAAATTTCAGCATCTTATCCTCGTAAGGATCTCCTCTCACCCTAGGCCCACTTAACTCTTGAAAAGAAAAATTTGGGAAATTTTCTCTCTCTAACATGACATAGGGATTCATGCAAGAATCTCTAAACAGCCCGGTATCCTCCCTCTGTACCTCTCTGAATATCTGATTTCCACTCCTTTCCTTGTTGTATGCTTTCTTCAGGTAATGTATGTACTCTTGATAATTCTTAAAATAGATAGTGACATCATCAAGGTATGTAACAACACAGAAATTTAACACTGGGAACATGGCTTTCATGAACAGATTTCTGATATTGGGTGGTTTAGCAATTTTGAACTTGAAATCAGATTTACCTCCCGCAAACTGGAAAAAATCTTTAAGTTGCCTACTTTGTAAAGGAATTTGATGATTATGATCTGAAAAATGATCTTGCAAGGATACATTATTAGAAACATTTTCAATTGGTGAATCACGATCTTGAGTAGAACAAACATGATTTTTGTTATATGGAGATGCAGTATTATTTCTAAAATCAAAGCAGATTCTATGGCCATTATTTTTCTCCTTGATCATTTCAGCTTGTTTCAGTTCGCTGTGTTTGTTTTTGTTAAAGTTGTTCTTTGGGGAAAAGGTAGTGATACAATGTTTTCCCTTGTTTTTCCTGTAGAAACTAGTGTTTTGCATGAGATTCCTGATTTTAGCCTTTCTAAGTTCTTCATGAAAAGACAAAATATGAGCCAATTTCAGTAGTTCAGGTATGCCAGGATTATAACTGTCATCCTTGCTCATAAAAAGTTTATTTGGCATTTTCTCAAGATGTTGAGCTACTGAGGTTATAGTCAAAGTTTTATTTGCAGTAGGAGGGTCACATGATGGTGAATCTTTGAGGTATGGTAGAAACATCAAACTACCTTTCTCCCGGGTTCCAAATAGGTTTATGATGTGAAGGTCTTCTAAAGCTTTTACCCGGAAGAAATTTCCACAAGTTACTGCTGGTGTTTGATTAAAGCTAGAGCAATTTGCTTGATAGTACATGAGAGTTTGTGCTTCTTGCTCTAACCCCACTTTGGAGAGGGGAAACTCACTTTCCTCAAGACACAGTTGTTCATGATCATGGTAGTTTTGAGCGTCCAGCTCATCATAAGGCACCAAGGATAACTGATGTGGTGGATCTAAGTCTATATCAGCTTCCTCTGACTCTTCCTCCAAGTTTACATCAATATGCATAATGAAAGAGTTTAAGTCGGAGCGCAAAGAACACATTGGAATGTTATCGGGCCTATCTTGACTGCTAATCATGTATTTCATGTGCGATTCGCGGTAGAGTATCCTGTTCTGACCAAACACAGGAATTGTGGCATATGACATGTCCAGTTGAATATTCCCTTGGAGTTTGGCTCCCCAAGATCTTGATAGAAGCATCCCATACTTGGGAGGAATGTCTGCCACTACTATATCCATGATTAGATGTTTTGCAGGTATTTGGGCCAGACTAAAGCAAAGGTCTTTGATTAAACCTAGGCATTGGACTCTGCTTGAATCAAATGAGTATAAGTCTTTGTATGGTCTTGTGATTTCCAAGCCTAATCTTTCCATAACTACCTTCGGCATAAGATTATGCGAGGCGCCGGAGTCTAGCATGGCATTGTGGAGGATTTGGTCGTGGATGTTTAGGCTAATGTAAAATGGAAGAGTAGCTCCTTCTTGGAATTTTCCCTCTACCTTTGGACCAAACAATACTTCAGGAACGTCATCAGTGAGATTAACAGTGTTTGCATCATTCCCTAGATTTAAGACTTTTAGTACTTGGGATTTATAAGAGTTTTGGGCAATAAGTTCAGTGAGAGGCATGGTGATTTTGATCTTAGCGATCTCGCCTTCAAAGCTAAAAGGCACTTGAAGTTTAGATATGTTTGTTTCAGCTTTTTCAGCTAAGACCTTGTCTATGTTCTGAGTTTGTTGACCTTGTTTAGGGGTTTTTCTTGCCATAGTTGTTTTGGTGACCTTGGTAGAAGTATCAGGAGTGTATGAGAGAGGACTAGTTTGGGTAACTTTAGCTTAGCTTTGATCAGCCTTTTCAACCTTGATTTTGTCACTGCTTGATGCTTTTCTGAGGATGGTATCTGGAGCTTTAGCAGTATCAGAGTTACCTTTCTTGACATTATCTTGGTTTCTTTTGCTTCTAAGGTCATATTGCCTGTGGGCTTCTTCAATAGCATTTTGAAACTCTATGGCAGGGTCATCAAGATCCTCATAATTGGTCTCATCTTGATCAGGCGAAAAGAAGGCTTGTTCTTCTTCGGTGAGGTACACCTCACCTTCATTGTCAGACCCTATGAGGTTTAAATGATTTTCATCAAGAGGTTCTGAGTCCCTATCATCTTCTTCTACATATTTTTCATTGAATGGTGGCCTGATCTGTTGGTCATTATCCCTTGGTCTGTTTTGGGGCTGTTCCCTCCTAAAGTTTTGGTTTCGGTTTCTGATTGGAGGGTTTGGCTGGTTGTCTCTAACAGGAGATTTCTCATTGATCTTTTCCCACATTTTAGCCATAGATTTGACTAAGTCATCTATTCTGGGATCTAGGGAAGGTGATGAAGTGGAGACCTCATCCCTATATGTGACCTTTCTTTTTGATCTAGTCCTAGCTCTTTTTTCAGCTAAGTTGGCATCTGCTTTTATAGCTATTTGTTGCATTTCCTCCAAGGTAGGGGGATCCTTATCTCTTAAGTGATATGTCATGTCCGGATCAAACCCCTCAGGGAATTTTGCCAAAGCTAAACCAAGTGGAGGTTTGAAAAGAGGTGGGAGGGAGTTATATACACTGTTGAACCTAGTACAGTAAGCTTGGACACTTTCCCCATTTTCCCGTTTTAGGCTGTTATATTCTGACAGGATTTGAATGGGATTTCTTCGGATTTCCCACCGGTTTCTGAAAATTTGATGCAGTTATGGGATATCATGGATACTGTTTGGAGCTAAGCTTTTGAACCATGCTTTGGGTTCACCACCAAGACTTTGGGCAAATATTCTCATTCTGACAGTCTCGTCTTGTACCTCTAGGTATTCATAAGCATCAGTCATTCTACTTATATGTTGTTGAGGTGTGGTGGTGTCTTCTCCAGTAAAGTGTGGGACCTTGTCTTGATATTTGTTTGGGAGAGGAGCTAAAGGTGGTGGCAGCACTAAAGGTGCGTACCAGGCTGCCATGACTGGAGCTAATGGATGATATACAAGATGAGGACTAGTAGGCTGAAATGAAGTGGTTTGAACAGTGGTGGTTTGACCAGGTGTAGCGGATGAACTTGGACTAGTGATCTGGTTTTGAGCAGATCTGGGATGATAAGAGCCAAATTGATAAAGAAGCTGGAAATCAGGAGGAGTGGTGGGTGAAGCTTCTCTAATAGGACTCTGTGGTGGGTTTAGGGGTTCAAGATCGTCGAAGTTTATCTTACTATATGATTTGCTTCGGGGAAGAGCTTGTGATGACTCTAATTCCGAAGGTGAATCTAGAAGGATATTGCGAGTTTTAGGTACAGATCTTGTTTTACGGATGGATCTATTGGTAGCTAGATGATCAGTTTCAGAAGCTTGCCACAGAATCTTCTCTGGGTCATCTACTATGATAGGGGGATTTGGGTCTGGATGGGATCTGGTATTGATTTTTCGGGAAGCCAGATTTTAGATCCAGAGTTTTAGAGAGAATGGTATTGGTGAATGTTCTGGATGAGTGATTTTTCTAAAGTTATATTAAGGCGAAGGATGGTCAAACATAGAAGGGATGGATTAGTGGAGTCGCCAGGGGGAAATGGATTGTTTTTGTGAAGATAGCTATGGTCCACCACCAAGACTAATCTGAGAATGTTTTGGATTTTCTGAATTTATGTGCAGCCTATGGTTTGTTAAAGTATCCTAAATTTGTTTTAACACTTTGCTAGGGTGATGAGAACAAAAAGAGTTTATTCTAAAAAATGAGTCTATGGACTGCTTGCTTGTTTATGGTACCTAAAGGACCAAAGAGTCTATAAGAGTTTGCTGGACTATTATGTACTCAGTGTCTTACCATCTCCCACTATGTTAGTGAGTGATGGGAAAGGTTTATCGGATAGTAGCCTAGAGTTTTGAAAAGTAGTAAGGCTTACTAGAAGTTTAGTGGAGTCGCCAGGTGGATTGTCAGTTGTTTGAGATAAACTTGTATGGTCCACCACCAGTAATATCAAAAACCAATCTAAGGGAGTTTTTGTGGTTTTTTCTGAGTTTTATGTGCAGCCTAGGATGTAAGAGTGTTATAAACCTGATTCATCACTTTGCTAAGATGGTGAAATAGAGAGTTTACACTAAATGATTCTAAAGGCTGATGGTCTGAGTTTAGGATTGAAGGACTAAAGAGTCTATAAGAGTTCGCTAGACTGTCATGAACTCAGTAAGTCCCACCGTGATCGCCATTATGTTAGGGTGGCGATGAGGTGGCAAAATCAGATGGTATTCTAAAATTTAGCAAGGTAGTAAGGCCTACTGGAGGCTAGTGGAGTCGCCAGGTGGATTTTTAGTTGTTTTGAGGTATATGTGTATGGTCCACCACCAATACTAACAAAAACCAATCTAAGGGAGTTTTTGGGGTTTTTTGAGTTTTTATGTAATCCTAAGGTTTGGAAGAGTGTCCTACAGCTGAGTCATCATTTTGCTAGGATGGTGAGACAACCAGATTCTACTCTTCTAAGTTTGACTGAGATCTAAGAGTTCCTAAGGGACACCTAGGATGTTTTGACTCAAAGTCCCACCGTGATCGCCATTATGTTAGGGTCCCGTGATTTGGACGATTGGCTAGCCAAATGACGATGTAACATCAAACCAAGCTTTGGAGCCCAAGGACCTAGCCTTCCTGGACTCAGAGAGGGCTCTCTCTATAAGTGCAAAAGATGTCGGTGTGTTTACTTGCGATGTTCTGATATTAGGCTAGTTATGAAGTGTGTTTTTTGGTTTTTTTAGTTTTTAAGTTTTTGAGGGATGAAACTGATCAAATACATAAACTGGATAACAAGATGTAGATAAATTGGGCTATGGGGTCAAACAGGTCAAGGAAGCTATGAAGTGATGATGTAAAGATGCTGTAGGGCCGATTTGATTCACAGTAGAAGGGATCTCTGGGCAAAATGGATTAAATGGACAGTAAGTTGGTGAAAGACAAGGGATTTCAAGTGCAAACTAGTTAATAGCAGACATAAACATGTAATAGCAAGCCATTAATCATGCTAGGAATACTATAAGCTAATCAATACATAAGAAATCAAACATTCCAGCCATACATAGAGGTATAAGACCCTCTAACTTCGGAAAATAGATATCAGACTTTGGGGAAAACACATGAGACAAACTAACAACTCATAAACTATGCCGGAACGCCTAAACATAGTCTCTAAGTCATTGGGCACTTGGACAAATAAGTTTTCATAGTTTTAGGCAAAGGGCTAGATCGGGACTAGGCCTCCTTGGTTCAACAAGATGATCAACAAATCAGTCAAAGAGAAAGTTTCATGGACAGAACTATGGGCAGCTTAATAGGTAGGTAGGGCAAACCATACATCCTACTCAACATACATGGAACTGATGAATAAAACTTAGCAACAATACCTTAGGTTACTAAAGAGCAGCTAAGAATTCTTTAGCATAACTAAGGGAGAAGAAAATATCAAGCTATGAAGATTCAGGGATTTTGAGGTGCCTCCATGGGCATGTCTCAAAATCAATCTTCACTGATCTATAGCAGCAAGAAAAATGAATTATGAGTGAAAACTAGAAGACAAAACACATTAAGAAGCACTATACCATTCTACCATGTCAAGGAATCCATCAACAAGCCTTCAACATTCCTCAAAAGCATCCAAGAGGCAGTCCAAAAATCATAACTCAAATGTATTCTTCAAAGCTCATATGACCAATGCATTAATTCTTCTCTCAAGTTCAGCCTCTGATTTACAATGAGAACCATGGGATAAATAGGCTTGAGGGAGGAAAACCTCATGGAGCAACTAGCTATCCCATTGGCCAAGTCTAAATATCTAAACTTGTCCTTGAGGCTTTGCAAAGCCCAAGGCACAAAATATCCCATAAAATATCTAAAAAACTGCTAAAAACGGAAATTATATTGATTTTACATGATTTTCCCATGATAAAAATAGCTTAACGCACATTTGGGAAAAGCAGATTTTTGGAGTTCAAAAATTACAAAAATACTTCATATTTATGCCTGAAAAAGGTCCCCTGACTTGCTGGATGCAAATGGCAGCCTTCCCGATGTCGGAATGAGGCTCATGATGGCTCGTTGGAAAGCTCTCTGTGTCTGCTTTCCAATGCAAGTGGAATCACCTCAATCTGATCTCTGAAAGTCCCTCAAAACTGTACCTGTGTGCAAAAACCTAGAAAATAGCAGGCTGCTGATATGGCGGGCAGAACGTGCAAAATGAGGCTGTTTTTCGCCAATTTGAGGGGGCGAATGATCTTCAAATGCCCTGAAAATCGCTGGAGAGCTGCTCATGAAATTATGGAATCCATTGGTATCACCCTCCTCCCTTGTCGACTCATCAAACTGAAATGGCACATTTATGAGTTTTTGGCCAAAAACCCAAAAAATGCCAAAAAACAAAAAGTTTTCGAAACAGGCCCAAAATTGGCATGCATGACCTTCAAAGGTCCATAGAGACATGCTCCGAAGCTGAAGCCAAAATATCGAGGGATGATGTGCTTTTTTCTTCTTTCCGTGCTAGGCGCCTCTCCTTCAATTTCTTCAATTTTTCTTGTGCCACCTTCAATTTGCGCCTGGCAAATTGATTTAGCTTCTGAAAGTGAAGAGTTCTCTTTCTCTGTAGCTCAAGATCCCTGTTTGCCTTCTCAAGCTTTGTTTCCAAATGCTGGCTGGCCCTCTCAAGCCATACTTCCTTGTTTTCCTCAATTTCCTGTTCAAAGAGGGCAGTGAGAGGAAAGGCATCGAACTGAGCTTGTTCTTCTGCTCTCTGTTTCTCCAAGGCTTTTCTAAGCCCGATGGTCCTAGGCCTCTTTCGCCTAGGTTGGTCCTCTTCCTCTTCATCATCAAATTCGCCAATGAGCTCTTCAATTCTTACTTGCGCCTTTTCTGCCTCCTTTTTATACTTGATCGCCCTTGCCTCATGAATGGCCGCATGATACTTCATTTGTTTGTTTTCAACCTCCAAGAAATGGTTGAAATTCCTCGCCCTTTGAAGATCTTCTTGTAACACCTCAATTTGCCCTTCTTTGTGAATGAGGAGGTTTTCAAGGATGCGTGCCTCATTATCACTGTCATCGCTTGGGATAGGGATGACAGCTGACTTACCTCCATGCTTGGCACTTCCTCCAACTGCACTTTTGCCTTTGAAGGCCAATCTAGCGCTCTTTCTCCTTGGCAAGCTAGAAGTTGTCTTTTTGGGCAATTTCCTCTTTTTAGGAACAGTTTTGGTCACTGTCAAGGAGGCAGCTTCAGCTTGCTGTCTCTCCTCAACATCTTGTCCAGCTTGTGGCTCAAAAGATGCTTCAATTGTTTGCTCAACCTGCTGCTCTTCAACCTCTGTCTGCTGCTGTTCCTCTTCCTGTACTTGCTGTTGTTCATCAACCTCTAGCTGCTGTCCCTCTTCCTGAATTTGATGATGTTCATCAACCTCTAGCTGCTGTCCACTGATTTCCAACTGCTGCTGTCCCTCAAAATCTGGCTGCTGCTGCTCATCATCCTCCTTTTCTCCCTGTGGCTCACTGCCCTCTCCTTCTCCTTGTTTACTTGGTTGCCCAGTGGTCATCTTGAGTTTTTTAGGGGTAGGCCTACTAGATAAAGGCACTGGGCGATGGACAGGCTGAGTAGGAGACACATGAACAGGAGGGACAATGGCGAAATCGGCATGGCTAATGAATGAATCCCATGAAACCCCTTTCTTCTCCAGCTGGTGTAAGAAGATGATTTTGATCAAGGAATGGTGAAAGAGAGAAGGGATTTGTTGAGGTGGAGCTTTCTTTTGGACAGTAGCTGCCATTTTCTCTATGCTTTTGGACAAAAAGTATGGAAGGTTTAATTGCCTGCTTCTAGTAAAATGCATCAACAAGCGAACATGATAGGCAAAAATTTGGCTAAACCTCCCTTCACAAGTGAAATATCTCATTATGGCTTTCATCAGCGGAGCATAACTATCAAGAAGGTAGGAGAAAGGGAAAATAGCAGTGATGGTTTCTCTATGTTCCGGCTTGATGAAAGGTTTATAATCCTCCAGATCAAGATGCGCTTGTTTAAACCACTTTTCACCATGATACGGGATCTTAGTAGCCTTGGATACATACCTTGGGGAGATTTTGAAGTCAAGACCTGCAAGCTGGAAGTGTTTGTCCCTGAATCTCAAAGCGCACAAATGTGTAAGTGGCGAGAAACTCTTGACTTCTTCTATCCTCTGACAGAAATCAAGACAGCCTACCTCATGGAAATTGAAAAGCATTGAGGGATGAGCATTGATTTCTTCTATGGAGATAGGCTCATATCTCTTATGTTGTCCGCCTTTGTGATCTCGTTTTGGAGGCATTCTGACTTGAAACAGGCTTTGGAAGAGGCACACTGCCTTCAATGTATGAAAAATGCTCTGCTGGATTGAAACAGGCTACCGGACTGTTTGGACAGATATGGACACTGTGGTTTGGATGAAATGCAACAATGCTGCCTTGAATAAGCCCCTTCTACACTTCCTAAGAACAGTCCTTCAATTCTGGATATACTTCAGCTATGTAACCCTTTTAACAATGGGACCATGTGTAAGAAACTGTTTTGTAGATTCTCTGTGCACAGTCTTGAATAATTACCCCTCTTGTGACTTTATTAGAGGCCAGCTTACACTTGTATTTGTGTCTTCAAAACCAAGCTTCGAAAATAATAACCCTGCTCTTTAGGTCATTTACCTTGAAAAATACCTCTGTTAGCAGATTTCTGTGAAGACCACACAGTGGAAAGAAGGAGACCTTTTGGTTAGGTGAAGTGTTAAGGAAAACACCTTTCACTTGTGACTTTTGAGAAGTCAATCACCACCTTTACACATCTGGCTTCAATGTACACTTGATCATCAACAAATGCCCAATCACTAACCACCCTTCCTTCTAGAATATGGCCTTGTTTCACCTTCAGAAAACTCTGTTCAACAATCTTCAGAATGATACAATGTAGTGCAATGAAAAAAGGCAGACTTAGTTTAGGTGTGAAATCAGTGCAACAGTGGTTTTAGGAAACAAACTCTCTGCTTTGTGAATTTAAAAATTCCATCAACACATCTATACCCCTCCCTTTGTTGTCAAAATCCACCATCAACCACCTCTGTCCTTTACTATGCTGTCATCTTTGGAAGCTCTCTGTCAATAAGTCTTCAACCTGTACCTCTGTCTTAATCTTAACTTTAAACACCAATAACTCTGCCTTTTAATGTGCTGTTACCTTTGGAAGTTCTCTGTCAACAAACCTTCAGTAGTGAAATATAGTGAAATAGGGGCAGATCTCTAGAAAGGCTTGCTGTGATAAGTGTTTTGATACCCTGTTCTTTAGAAATGACCTTCCTTCGAAACATATCACAACAACAGTTCTTCAAAGTGACATCATTCAGTGAAAGGAAAACAGAACTAGGCTTGGTGATATATCAGTGCACTATGCTTTTTAGGAAACACACCCTTGCCTGTGGGTTCAACGATCTATCAATTCATCTATGCTCCTGTCTCTGATGTTAGAAATCAACCACCAAAAGCCTCTGCCCTCAGAAAAATGGTCCCTTTACTCTCAGAATTTCTTTGTCAACAAATCTTCGGAATGATGTAATATAGTGCAAAGAGAAAACAGACCTAGTTTAGGTGGAAATCAATGCAGACAGTGGTTTAGACAATACACCCTTTGTGTGTGAGTTTGAGAGATACACCAACAAAATATCTGCACCTCTGTTTTTGACAACTTTGACATCAACTAACACCTTTATACCCCTGCCTCCAACTTCTCATCAACAAATTTTGCCCTTTTAATGTGCTGTCACCTTGGTAAAATCTTTGTTAACAAATTCACAGTGGGAGAAAATGATGAATAAAAGGCAACCTGTGCTGTTGTGGGGGACTGTGAGGACAGTTTCTCCTTTTCAAAAATCGGTCAAAGCCCTTTTAACTATGCACAGTTTCAAACCACAGTCTACAGGTTTTAAACTTGATTTTTCGAGTTTTTCAAGGTAGGAGATGAAGTACCTTGTGAGTTTTTGAGAAGAAATCCCTTGGAGGGAGCTTGAAATGCAACGGAAAACTTCAATACTGGCGCGGCAATCTTCGGAGCAAACCCGTCACGCAGGAGAAAGGCTGTCGGGTCGACTTGTCGTGCGGTCGGGCGGCCACCTACAGGCACGTCGCGCCCACCTACAGGCACGTCGCGCCGGCATTGAAAGCCTTTGTAAAATGACGCCTAGGCACGTTGCGCCTAACTCCAGGCATGTCGCGCGGCCTTAAACCAGTGCAGAAAACTTCAATTCGCTTGAAAACACGTTGTGATGCTTGGGAGCTGCGGAAATTGGTTTTTTTAATTTCGAAAGTGACTTACTACTCCTCTATTTCATTCCTTTGACACTCCTTCAACGGCTGTTCTCATAAGAGAGACATTTCAAAACCTCGACTTTGTCCCTCTTTTTGGCACTTTAGGTGACAATGTTAACAAAAGACAAGGTCATTCAAAAAACTGTCAAAGGCATTTGAAAGCTGCTTTATCACTTACAGGAGACCACCGGTGCCCTTGCAATTAGTTTAACAATCTCGGTCCTTAGGTGATTTACAGGTTTCCTTCTGGACTGTAAGTGTCTTCTACTAGCTGTTTCTTTTTATAACATGATTCTCTGCTTTACAACTCACTATGTTACATCCCTGCCACTGTTTATTTAATACTGTATCCTTGTGCTAAGTCTGTCCTTTGGAATGATGACCATTGTGTTTGTTTTTAAAACATATAAACAGTGGAGATTCATCACAACCAACTTCTTTTGTTTATTCATAAGATTGAATCCCACTCGCTTCCTCTATCTGAAAAGACAAGCTTGTGCAGTATGAGAACGGGACTCTTTGATACATAGTCATTTATTTGCTCTGATCATTGTGTTACCTCTTTTTGCCCACAGAACCATTTCATAACTGAACTATGTTCACTGTTTTCCTCTCTTGGTGATTGTTAGCAAGGAAGGACTATTTCATAATGCAGCAAAACATTTGAAAGCTGTAATTTGGTATATGACATTGTCTTGTTGCTTGACCTTTCCTCAAGGAGACAGTTTTCTTTTTGGTATCAGTGGCACACATATATTCAATATTGCCTCTTTCCTACTGTAGGTATAGCCTGACAGATAGTTCTTGAAATAGGAGTATCAATACCTTTACATTATCAGCACTATCATTCATCTGTGAAATGACCTTTCTTCCTTTTTGGCATCCTTCCACTGCTTTCTTGTATCAATCAGTTTCAGCACCCTGCAGTAGTTTTGGCCCTCTACTCATATATGGAGGAGGCTCTTCATCGGGCAAATGTGGTGGTAAGTAAACCATTTGAACAACACCAATCTTAGCATCTTCACTTGCAAGCCTCACTGTGTTTTTAGAAGAAACCCTAGCCAGAGTAATACTGTTTCCCTGTACTGTCCTAAGGCTGATTTAGATATTTGGCTTGTTCATCTCATGATTGATTACTTTGACAAATAGCCTTTGTGACTATGAAGGTCAGTGATTTCTTGAAAAACCAAGACCTTTCTCCTGCTTGTGTAATGGCATTGGTTACCATCTGTTCTATTTGATTTTGGAACAAAACAGGCCTCTTATGATTTGGATGTTTACTGATGACAGGTCCTTCTAGAGTTCAACAATCCATATGGTTTGCAAGTTTGAAATGAGCTCTCTTATCAGGCCAAACTCCCCTTTCCTTTGAGCTTATCATATTTCCACTATATTCCTGTTATGGTCAGCAATTACATTCATGAAACCTGAAGATATTGTTTCATTGTTTTAGTAAAGGCAAACCTGGACTTCTGCAACCTTCCGAGTCAACACTGGCCTGCGCCCTCTGCTTATGTATGAAGGAGGCGCCCTAACCCTCTGCTTGTAATTGAAGGAGGTTGTGGGCCTTGACAATTTACCATTTTGCTGAGACAGTGGCGACCCTTTCTTACTGTGATTTTCATGCTGGAAAGAGCTGTAAGGTCCTGATGAGTGACCTTTGTTTTGCAGCTTCATCTCATGGCTCATAATACACTTAGAAGCAGTTGTTCCTCTAACTGTAAACTCAAACATTTACTCCATGAGATGAAATATATTTCCTGTCTTTGTAGAACCATAGAACACAGTGAAAACCTACTAGTCAGCTTGAGAATGGGCTTCATGCAGTGCTGAGACCTAGGGAATATGAGTGGCGCGACTTAAGGTTGTTTGTCAATTTCATTTGCAAACTAGGAGATCAGTCATGGTAGACCTGTAGCAGATGGCGGCTTTTTGGCCTTTTGATGATTGCCAAAGGTGAAATGTCCTAAAACGCCACTTCCTAACATAGGGGAGACTATTGAAACAGATGTGGATTTGCTTTTTAAAGCTGATGGGCAGACCAATAAGGCTGAGGTTAGCTAAGATTGTGACAAGGAGGTTTTGGTTTTGCCAGGGGTGGACCGACGTGGGTAGAAAGGCGAAAAAAAGTTTTAGGAGTGTTTTCTCGGATGACATATTGACATAAGGAAATCCGCCTAGAAAACTCACCGAAGGATATAGCTATTTATTAACATGTAAAAAATACCGATGGCTAGTGGCTAACACCTTGTAACCCCCATATTGTTATTATTGTGCCCTTAAATTATTATTGTTAGGTCGGCTAGGATTACATTGTGGCCCCATGGACTCCTATATATAGAAAGGAGGTTTTGTAATTTGTATCATCCAAGAATTGTTCATTCATGTAATGTATTGGAGGTTTCCCCCTCAAAGTGGCTTATTTCTAAGGCGTTGATATCTCTTTTCTTCTCTTTTTGGAGCTGTTTTCATAACACTCTGCTTCTGTCAAGGTGCATGCTTGCACCGATCTATTTACACCATTTACTATGTTGTTCTACTGGTACCATTCTGCTTGTATTATTATATAGGACAATATGTTTGCACTAGTGCAAGCATATTGTCTGAAAAAAGAACAGGGAATTTAAGTAAAATATAGGCTGAACTTCTAACATGGCTTCCTCAACTGATACTGGAAATTTGCATCGCCCTTTCTTGATGCTTGAGAGCATATTTTTGCTCTTTGTGTATGCGATTCTACAAGGAATTCATGTGGGAAAAAAGAAGTGGGAAAGGGGAAAATTTCAGAATGGGAAGGAATTTTGTTACAGAGATTCCAGGAATAGTACCACAAGAGGGGATAAACAGAAGTGGGATAGGGAAAAAAAATTCAAGGGTACCGTGGGATTTTTACGAAGCGGATAGGGTAAATTCATAAGAATGTCAGAAGGTTAATCATTCTAGGATTTAAATAAGAAAACTGAGGGAATATTACAAAATAGGATATGAAGAAAGGCAGAAAATTTTCTAGAAGGTCTGCCTGCACTGGTGCAAGAAAAATAACTGCAACGGGAATTAAGTGTTACTTGAATAAAAATATCCATGTTAATTACCCCAATGTATAAAGGTCTGTTGAACCTGCTTTTACTCGGTGGTCACTAGCATATCTAAAGATCAAGCAACATTCTCTTTTTATTAGAAATTTTTAATCTTCCTACCAGCAAGCTAGTTTTGAGGTTGACCATTCTGAAATCATGTCAGCGAACTGATTTTCACAATTACAGGAAAATATTTTTTCTTTACTCTTTTATTAAATTTTATTTATTTTTCTTTGTGTTAGTATGAATCTTTCGTCGTAAAATATCACTTTAGCTACGCATAACAAATAGCCCTAACATCGATTATGGTTGCAAAATATCTTTAAGTTTGCTGCACAAATCCAGATCTAAGCACAAAAGACATTAAGCAGATAAAATACAATATGGCTCCATGCATCCAATAGAAAATACAAGAACAATGTATTTAAAAGAATTTTATATTATATTAAAGAATGGGGCACCTGAGAGGAAAACAAGAAAGGTGTTTTCCGGTTCTCCTCAATGGGATGGGTTCTTGAAAGTCCTCAGTGTTTCAGATCTAACATTCCTCTCTCTTGGTATTATGGAAAACCCAGACAAACATAGAACTCAATGGGAGTTCACAAAGCAAAAATGGAAAAATGTTGACCAAGAATAGATCCAGTGTGATCTAATGCAATGAAGGTGACTAATGAATAGGGAAAACCCTTCTATTTATAACAAAAATATTGGGGTGTTTTAGAACTCGGTGCATGAATAAAATATTATTAATTAAATTCTCGAATCACCCTTTAGGAATATTTTATTATATTTGTTGGAGGGAAAAGGTATTTTGACTTGGGTCAATTCCTTTATTTATAACAATAAAATAAATAATAAATGATTGTTTATTATTTTAGGAGATAAGGAGAATATAATAAAATAAATAATTATTTATTTAATTATTTAAAAATGATTTAGTCAAATTTAATTCAGGGCACGCGAAAATAATGATTTAAATAACTTATTCTTAGGAAATAATTAAATAAATAATGATTTATTTAATTAATTTCTTTACTTTGGGTTAAATATGACCAGGAAATATAGACAAATGTTATTTTACATGGTGAAAGAAATTTTACTTAGGGTAAAATTGGTCTTACATGGTGTACTTGGGTTCATCTAATGATAATGGGTTAGATGACCAAAAAAATGGTGTAAAAAATTTCCCCCCAACGTACGAGGGTTAGGAGCAAATCATATGACTGAAGTACGTTGTAAGAACTCAATCACTAGGCATCAAGAGGGAAGTGAGAGAGAGAAATGTAAGGTAGTTTGATGTGCTGAAGGACTAGACCCGGAGGAGACGAGACTTACAGGTGCAACAAGTCTCTAGGTGATGAAGTGGTACCATTATTAAAGGCGGAGGGGGAGGCATACCTATGCCCGCCGAGATAATAGTACAAAGAATACGGTGCCCGAAAAACCATGGAACGTAATAATGAAGCATGTGCTGGCCTAAACATGAGCCAGATAAATAAAATGATGAATCCCACATACATGTGATGCCTGGAATAACCTTCAGGACTTATACAAGAATATTTTAGTACATGAGATACAAATACACCCAAATTCCCCCTACACACGGGGAAGGGCTCGCAAAATATAACTGATATATGCAAATCAAAGAGGCGCTGCAAGTGGTTGAGGTCGATATCATCAAATGAGAGGAGCGGAATCGAGGGCGGAAATGAAGAAGTCATCCGGGCATGTGGGGGGCTACCTGCAGGGCCACCCCCTCATGAGGGTTGAGACATCTCACACATGCCCGAGAATCACCAATAGCTGTTGTTGCATCACTGGACTATCAAGTGTATAGATCAAGATCATGCGGAAAAGAGCTCGAACCAAGGTACACTGCCCCTCAGGCCTGGCTTCTGGAGTAAAGGAGCTGATGTCGACAAAAGTAGGTCCACCATAGGAGAGGCAAGAAGGGGACCCCAAGTAAGGCACAGGAGAAAATAGTAGTGCGACGAACAGACGGACATTAGTGATGATAATGAAATCGGGGATGATCCAAAGGGGATCATTAAAAACATGAGTACAAAATGGTATCTCATGACGGAAATTGACACCAACAGGAATGAGTATGGAGGGAAGGTGGGGCCCCCTAATGACATGTGTTGTAAGTGAGACAATATGATTTTTAGGGTAGGTGAAGGAAGGCTTCGTGGACAACAAGTGTCCTGGTGAAGTAATGAAATGCAAAACTAACAGGTGCTGGTTATCTATAAGAAAATAAAACACGCATTTCGAATGGAAAATGCTAAGGGTAATATCTCTTAAGATAGAGTGCATTGCGAGGATTAGGAAGGATGTGGCCTTCAAAGTCCTCTAAAATATATGCCCCCTTACCAAGGTCTTTACTGATAATGTAAGGACCTAGCCATAATGAGTCGAACTTCCCATGACCGAGGGTATCGTGGGCCTGGTCATATAATAGAACAAGGTCACCTTCATGAAAGGTACGAGGGTGGAATTTTTGGTCATACTGAGCTTTGGTGCACTTTTTAGTTGCTTCAAGAGTTTGTAATGCAACACGACGGTCTTCAGAGGCGCGCTCGAGCATGATAAGTCGTTGTTCAAGAGGTTGGGTATCAGGGAGAAGTTCGACGACCAAGTGAAGGGAATGGATTTCACACTCGATTGGTAAGACTGCCTCATCGCCAAAGACAAGGTGGAAAGGAGTGAAACTAGTGGCGGTTTTAACAGAAGTACGATAAGCCCACAAAGCATTGAAGAGCATGAGATGCCAATTGGTTTTGTGCTTATTCACTGTTCGTTGAAGCATGGTCTTAAGAATTTTTTTGACCGCTTCAACTTGGCCATTACCTTGGGGGTAATAGGAAGATGAAAATTGGTGCTCAAAACCAAATAGGGAGGATATCTCATGCCAAATCTGATCTTCAAAATGTCGTCCATGATCCGAGACTAACTTTTTTGGGACTCCGAATCGAGCAATGACATGGTTAAAGAAAAATAGGGCTGCAGTGGCTGCCCTATTGTTGAACGTTGGCATAGCTTCAGCCCATTTAGTGAAATATTCAACTGCCACGATGATATATTTATGGTTACCAGCAGATGGAGGTCGACATTCCATAAAGTCGATGGCCCATTTACAAAAAGGATTGGCTGTGACAATAGGATGGAGAGGAGCGGGAGGAGCTCGCGCCTTGGGGGAAAAATGTTGGCAATTGGAACAGTGTTTGATTGTTTCAGTGCAATCACTGAAGAGAGAAGGCCAAAAATACCCAGCACGCATGATTTTTTGGGTGGTGGCAAGGCTGGAGAGGTGTCCACCACAAGCGCCGCCATGACAGGCATTGAGGACTTGCTCGGCTTCAGCGTGCGTGAGGCAACGATGAAGGACAGTATCTACTCCATGACGATAAAGGTCATCGCCGATTAGAAGGTAGTGAGAGGCTTGGTGTCGGATACGTCTTCGAGCATCATGATCAAGATGAAGGGCGAAAATTTGGGTTCACAAGTAAGTAAGGATGTCACCGTACCAGGGATCGTCGATGGTGATGGCAAACAAATGTTCATCGGGAAGAGCATCATTAATGGGAGTATCGAGCATCCTAGTAGGCAAATCAAAAATGAGTTCAGCAAGGACTAAACCTTTCTTAATTTTTGGGGTGACAAATTCGAGGTCGAATTCTTGGAGGATAACGACCCAACAGGCGTAATTCCCATTGAGGATGCGGCAACTCAATAGGAAAGCCATGGCGTTGGAATCAGTCACAACCTTGGTGGAACGCATGAGGATATAATGACGCATTTTTTGAACCAAGAAAACAACAGCTAGTGCTAATTTTTCTTCATGCGAATAGGACACAGGTGGACCGGCAAGGGTCTTACTGACATAATAGATCACGTGTTCGATACCATTATCATCCTCCTGGACAAGGACACCAGCAACTGAATAGGTGGAAGCGGAGATGTATAGGATGAAATCTCGGTCAAAGTCAGGGGTACAGATCAAGGGAGCGGATGTGAGAGCATGCTTGAGGGCATCAAAAGACTCTTGAGCATATGAATCCCAGATTAAAGGGGTGTGAGATCGAAGAAGTCTAAGGAAGCCATGTGCGGTAGTGGCGTAGTCAAGAATGAATCGGTGAAGAAAATTAGCTTTGCCTTGGAGACTTTGTAGTTGGCGTAAGTTACGAGGCATAGGAAGTTCAAGAATGGCTTGAACCTTCAAAGGGTTGAGAGTTATCCCATCTTTATACATGATGAAGCTGAGGAGATGACCAGCGGGAACACAGAAGACACATTTCAATGGGTTAAGGCGAATATTATACTTGCGGCATCGGAGAAAAATGGTATGCAGGTCATGAATGTGTTGCGCCCGATGTTTAGAACGCGCAGTAAGGTCATCTAAATAGGTAAGGATAATATGGGCTAAGTCGTGGAAACAATAAGACATCGCTCGTTGAAAGGTGGCGCTGGCGTTTTTAAGGCCAAATGGCATGACTCAGTATGCAAAAGTGCCCCACGAACTAATGAACACGATTTTTAAGTTGATCAGCATGGCGGATAACGATTTGGTTGTATCCAGAGAAACCATCCATAAAGGATAGCATCTCGTGCCCCGCACACTCATCAATGATTTGGTCAGTAAATGGTGTGGGGAAGTTGTCTTTGGGGCAAGCTTTGTTCAGATCGCGAAAGTCAGTGCAGACTTGAATAGTGCCTTGTTTTTTGAGGAGAGGAACAGGGTTGGACACCCAAGTGGTGTACTCAATGGGATAAATAAAACCAGCTTGTCTGAGCTTATCAATTTTGGCTTTGATGGCTTCATGTCCGGAGGGATGAATGGGTCTCAACTTTTGACGGATTGGAGTGGCATCAGGCCATGTGTCGATGTGATGTTTGACAATGGCAGGATCGAGTTCGAGCATTTCTTAATAGGACCAGGTGAAGATATCGCGGAAGTCTCTGAAAAGTTTAGTGTAGGCTTCAATTTCTTCTGAAGTGCATTGGGCGCCCATGGTGATATGTTCTTCAACTCCTGGTTTGACAGAGATGTTTATTTTGATGGTAGGAGAGATATTGGCCATATTGCCTTCTTCGAAAGCGTCAGGTGCAGGAATGGGATTTGTAAACCAATCGACCTTATTAGGAATGAATTCTTTAGATTCGACAGCATATTGGTCATGGAATTGATGTGGAAGGAAATATTCACGATGGTGCATATCGTCCCACGGAAAATCAGGGTTGGTCATGGCTTCCATGATGTCTTCATCGGACTGGAAGATGGGGAGAGAGGATGGAAGAGGTTGACTTGATGAGGTAGAAGGATGAGACTCGTGATTGTGATGGGAAGGGCTCACAGATACGATGTCATGTGAGGTGACAGAGGGAGCAGTTAAATGATCAGGCGAAGCGTCGGGGGACGGTACTAAGGGGTTGGTTGCCGAGAACCGCGGTGATAAGGAAAGGTAGGAAATGGTAGCTGAAGTTTCGGTCATTTCAATATCAGGATGAGAAATGGTAATCGGGGTAGACAGGTGGTCTGGGGTTAGTGAAGAAGGATTACGAGCGAGCGCAACTTCAAATTGGCGGTATGTGGCTAAAGAAGCACAATACTCATCAAGGCGAGGGCAAAGATGCGTATAGTGTCCATAGAAATTGCACAAAGAACAAGGGTGATTGGTGCGCAAGTTTTTAAGTTTCGGGATGGAATCTGGTATGGTGACATCGACTTCTGGGATGTCTGATTCTGGAAATGTTTCATTGACCATGGTCTTGAGAGGCGGTAATTTAGGACAGGTATGAGTGGCGTGACCAACAACATCACAAAAATCACACTGGATGGGATGCTTTGGAGGCCGAGGAGGAGCAGGGTTGGTTGGGGTAGGCTTGTCCTTTGATGCCCCCCTATGAGCTTTGCCATTTTTACTCGAAGCGGTCGCAACAGGAGGCGGTGCTTGTTGAGGTGACTGAGGTATCATCGTAGCAGGAGAAGTCATGGGGATTGGTTGAACCGGGGTCAAAGTAATATATGTTTTAGGTTGACTTGGCAGAGTAGTGGCTGGAGGGTCAAGATACCAGACAGGTATACCCAGGGTCAATTTGGGGAGAGATAGGGTGGCCAAGGTAGGGACCGAATAAGCTCCGGGAGGGGGAGCAAGGAAAGGGATCTGACCAGCATGGAAATGGCCAGGAGGAATGGTGCCAAGGTGGTTCATTTTGGGTGAAATCAACCTAGGAGGAGTGTCTGTAAAAGAAGATTCGAAAGGAAGAAGGGTGGCTAACGGGGGCGAAGTGCTAGGAGCTGGTTGAGGTTGAGGTTGCCGACTAGCCAAAGTGGGCTCTGTAAGGTTAGCCCAAGATGATTGCATCATGAAAATTTTCACCAAGTTAGGATCAGATACGGTAGGAGAGTCCAAAAAGGTTCCAAGCAAGGAGGAGTTTTTGTAGACGCCGAGGGAAACACTGGTCAAAGAATCCACAGTTGGTTTATTGGTGACAGTAGAGATGGTGGACTCAGGGGAGGTCTGATATTTAGGTTCATGGTAGGTCAACTAGTCAATTGTGACAATATTTCCATTATGCGGAAATAACATCTTGCGGTGGACTACGAATGGGATGGTAGACATGGCATAGGTGTAACTATGCCCCAAAAGAATGTTGTAGTCAAGAGGGGCATCGATAACTTCAACGTCGACACAAACAGTCTTGCTTGCAAGGGTGATAGGACAGTTACGGAATAGGCCAATGGGCTAGGAGGCGTGGACATCCCACGCACAAAGGGTGATTGTGGAAGGGGCCAACTCAGGGGATCCGAGTTGTTTCCAAACCGAAGCGGACATTACGTAGGTAGATGCCCCCTCATCAATAATACACCGAGCAACATTGGAATTTCATATTTTGACTGGGATTTGGAAAATAACCGAAGGAGGAAGAGGGGGATGGTTGGACTGATGGGCGTCAAAAACAATCAATTGGTCATCAGCAGGATCTACAGCGCCCACGGCAGATAGTAGAGCCCTATTTTGAGAAGAACACGACTAGAGGAGTTCCAGTGTTGAAATGGCAGCAGGAGATTGTGCCAGATCAACGACTATGCTGTATGAATGGGCGGCCCGTCCAGAGGCAGCATTTCGGTGTAATGGTCCCTTAGGAGTCTTGGGATGAACCTCAGATTTGGGTGGAGGGAGTTGCAAGGGACCATTGGGTGTCGAAAGAGGCTCTATAGGACCTGAAGATGGAGACTCGGAGACAGATGGAACGAGAGGTGTGGAATACTGACAGAACCGAGTTTGAAGGTTGAGGTCGACAGTGTGAGGTGGGTCAGAGGCCATCATGAGAATCTCGTAATCGGAGAAACCAGAAGGAAAAGGTTGAGTGGTTACCGGAGCATGAGGTGGTTGAGTGGCCACGAATCCTTGTTGAGGGAAAGGGTCGGTAAATACAGTGGGTTGAGAAGTAGCTGGGGTGGGAGGGACAGTAGGGGAGGAGTGTTGTCCCCGCACGGTGGCCTGAGACTCCCACATCTTCCGTATTTGTGGTAATAAGGGACAATCGTGAGTGTAGTGACCATAAACACCACAACATGAATAGGGCTTATTGGTGCGAAGTGGCCTATCCGGCTTGGGCTAAGAGCCCTGTGGCTGGTTGGCAGTGGTAGAGTCAATACTGGAAGGAGTGGGTCCATGATTACCAGAAGTGGATTGGTTTCCTTTTCTCTTTCTTTGAGAAGGAAGAAAATTAGGTGCCCCCTGCTGTGAAAATACTTGCCCTGGAGGGGGTAGTAGGTGCAGTTGCGGGGGTGGAGAAGGCAAAGGAGTGGGAGGTCCGAATGCTAGAGGAACTAGGTCACCAAGTTGTGGGTACAGATAAGGGTTAGGATGGGCAACCTTGAGGTAAGCAAGAGGGTGGGCAAAAGGAGGAGGCATGCCGTATCCTGGCTACATGATACCTAGAGGGGAAAAGTGCCGGAGGGGCTAGCCCCTCCTGGAGGGAAACCATAGCCCAGAAAGGGTTGGGCAGAGGTATGTGACAGGGCTCCAACGATATTATCAGCAGAGTGAGATTCCCATGAGGCATTAGGGCCACCAGGCTTGGGGAGGTCAGGAAGGACGGTATAAACATAACCAGATTGGGCATAGATAAGGTCATATTTCAAGGCTATTTGGAGGGCGGCTTCTTTGGTTTAGGGAAAATGGGATGCGACATCTTTGCCAATGGGAGGTAAGAGAGAGTGAAGGATCAGTCCATATAAACCCGATATTCAAAGGGGGGGGCGCAACATAGGCTCCGTCTTCGTCGCCATTCCTGGACATGAGCGGAAAGGCGAGTCGAAGAGGATTGATGAAAAGAAGTTAAGAGTTCAGTACCAGTGTCGTATCAGAGAGGGAGCTGGAAATAGTATAAAAAGGCTTGGGAAATGATCGCAAAGGTGGTATGGGAAGTGGTGGCTTGATCAACATACCATTTAGAAGCTTTGCCGGTGAGCGTGCGTTGGAACAATTGAAGACGAATGGAGTCATCAGTAATGGAATTGGAGGAACACCACATGTGAAAAGATCTGATATGGTTGGAGGGATCCTCACTAGAAAGGCCTTCGAACTTGGGAATGTCGGAGGGGAGCATGGTTGGCATAGCAGGTCAACTAACATCGTGGCAGATAGGGTCATTGATCAGCTGATTGAAATCGGGGAGACTACAGCCGGCCATATAAGGGAGTAATGGGGTAGTCGAGGTAGGTCCCGTAGTGGTTCCACTGGAAACAGACCCAGTAGTAGTATTGGGGTTGCTGCTGGTAGTAGGCCCTGAAGTAGACATGGTGAAAGTGACAGGGGGAGAACAAGGAGTAGGGGGAGAACCCGAAAAATCAGTGGAAGAGTCGGAGTGCGGACTCGGGGGAGGACTTACTCGATGACGACGGGAAGGAGGAAGTCAACCAACCGGAAACTGAGGGTGAAGGCCAAGAAGTCTCCGGGAGAGGCGCTTTGGGGGTGCAATGATGACGGGAAGAAGAAAAATCGACAACGGCAGGGAGGGACAATTAAGTGAGGTGAAGGGCAGAGAGGTGCAGGGACAATTGATTTTAAAGTCTTTGCCAAGCGGTGTTAACCAGGCGCTTCTTCACTTAGGGTCAGTGTGTGGCGTGCGTTAATTTTAATTGTTTAAACCCAGACGTTTTGAGAGTAAAAGAAAAAGTGTGCTGCGTAACTGAAAATAAATTTGCAGTAAATAAGACTGAAAGAACAGAAAATTAACATCTAATCAATGCATCAATCTAACCCAAGAAGGTGGGTCTCTCAAAACTTGTCTATAAGAGGGAAAAAACTAAGCCAAGCACGCGAAAAGGGGGCAAATAGATCTAATGTCGGGAGGGACTGGGATCTAAAGGAGAAATCTGTTGAAAAGAGGTGCAGAGAACAGCAAAGAGGCAGAGGCAAGGTTTCTATTAAAAAGGAGGAGATCAGCTAAAGATAGAAGGGACGAGGAGGAAGCCCGAGAAATGAACCCAAACAAAACTATATGAGGTGATTTGAAAGGGAGAAGAGCTAATCTAAAGGGATCTGAAAATGAGGTATCAGATCTGAGAGAAATAAGGCTGAAACTCTGGAAATTCAGACTTCTGAAACATCAAAGACGCTCCCACAAAAATTGGAGGGTACTAGAGCCCTAAGGGGCAAGATTCCCACTTAGTTGAGTGAATCAGATCAGAAACAGGTCTAAACGAGCAGAGACAAAGGCTGGAAAACCCTAACAGAAGCTTCATACAAACCCAGAAAAAGTGCTGGACAATTTGCAGAAAAAGTGCAGCTCGCAGGTTCTGACCTTTTTTCAGTCCAGGTCACAAGTTTGGGGTAGAAAAGTGTGTCCTCAGGCTTAGGTCACACTTTTTGGGCCGATAAGTGTGACCTGTAGATTCGGCTCTCTCGGCGGCAGATTTCAGAAAAAATTGTCGTCTCACCTGCGGCTGATGTCTGTCACCTGCGCAATAAGGCCAGAAACACATGGAAGTTAAAAATTTGACTGTTTGAGGGTTTTAGAGGTGGAGAGCACCATAAAAATAGGAAAAAGAGAAAATGGAAGAGAAACCCTAGGGTCTGAAAAAGCTGGATATGCAGGAATATATGAAACGACAGCGGTCGCAAAAGAAAACCCGTGTGGAGTCGCCAATTGTTAGTATGAATCTTTCGTCGTAAAATATCACTTCAGCTATGCATAACAAATATCCCTAACATCGATTATGGCTGCAAAATATCTTTAAGTTTGCTGCACAAATCCAGATCTAAGCAAAAAAGACATTAAGCAGATAAAATACAATATGGTTCCATGCATCCAATAGACAAGACAAGAACAATGTATTTAAGAGAATTTTATATTATATTAAAGAATGGGGCACCTAAGAGGAAAACAAGAAGGGTGTTTTCCGGTTCTCCTCAATGGGATGGGTTCTTCAAAGTCCTCAATGTTTCAGATCTAACATTCCTCTCTCTTGGTATTATGGAAAACCCAGACAAACATAGAACTCAATGGGAGCTCACAAGGCAAAAATGAAAATATGTGACCTAGTATAGATCCAGAGTGATCTAATGCAATGGAGGTGATTAATGAATGGGGAAAACCCTTCTATTTATAACAAAATATTGGGGTGTTCTAGAACTCGGTGCATGAATAAAATATTATTAATCAAATTCTAGAATCACCCTTTAGGAATATTTTATTACATTTGTTGGAGGGAAAAGGTCTTTTGACTTGGGTCAATTCCTTTATTTATAAAAAATAAATAAATAAATGATTTATTTATTATTTTAGGGATATGGTGGGAATACAATAAAATAAATAATGATTTATTTAATTAATTTCCTTGTTTTGGGTTAAATATGACTAGGAAATATAGACAAATGTTATTTTACATGGTGAAAGCAATTTTACTTAGGGTAAAATTAGTCTTACATAGCGTACTTGGGTTCATCTAATGATAATGGGTTAGATGACAAAAAAAATGGTGTAACACTTTGAGAAGAAGAAGAATTCATGTTTTCAAAAGGTTGGTATTACCATTCACCACTACCGTCCTGAATTACTGTTGGACTTGCTGTGTAAAATATTCCTTGCCAAGTGGCTGAAAATACTTCTTTAATCTATGTCCATTTACCAAGAATACTGAATTTTTTCCATCAATAGTTTTGACTTATAGTTCTCCATTCTCGAATACTCAGATCACTTCATAAGGTCCGATCCAACGTGTATGGAACTTCCCTTTAAAAATTTTAAATCTAGAATCATAAAGGAGTACCCAATTACCTGGTTGAAACTGATTTTTATGAATAGACTTGTCATGCCACCTTTTTCGTTGTTGCTGAATTAGAATGTTCTGCTGAACAACATCTCTATAAAATTCATCTAACTCATTTAATTAGAGAAGACGTTGTTGTTGTGACTTAGAGAGATCTATTCATAACTGAATTGCAGTTCTGAAAGTTTTGATCTAAAATTCAATTGGTAACAGAACCTGTTTGCCATATACCAGCTCATATGGTGTATGTCCTGTGCTCTTTATCCAAGTGGTTCTGTATGCCCACAAAACTTCTGTTAATATTTCAGCCCAGTCTTTCCGATGCATATTAACTGTATTCGTAAGAATGGACTCAATCACTTTTTTTGTAGATTCCACCTGGCCATTTTCTTGTGGGTGATACGGCGTGGATTTCCTATGCCAGATCATGTATTTCTCCATCACACCCTGTACCAGATTAGAAATAAACTGCGGACCATTGTCAGAAACAATTTCTCTAGGCACACCAAATCTAGTAAAGATTTTTGTAAAAATAAAATCAACAACAACTTTTTCTGTAGCAAAAGAAACAGCTTTAGCTTCTACCCATTTTGTAACAAAATCTGTACAAACCAAAATATGCTTTTTACTTAAGGATGTTGGATTTATTGGCCCTATAAAATCAATAGCCCATTTTTCAAATGGCTCAATCATAACTTGGGTGCATAAAGGCATTTCATTGGTTTGATTAGGCTGGCCCATTTGTTTATAGCTATCGCATCACTTGACATACTATTTGGCATCCTTAAACAAGGAAGGCCAAAAGTAACCAGCACACAATACTTTATACGCAGTCCGCTTATCATCAAAGTTGCCTCCACAAGGTTCATCATGAGAAGATTTCTATATGTCAAACACTTCCTCCTTCTTACACATCTACTGATAATCAGATCTGGACAAGTGTAAAAGAGATCTCCCTTAATCCAGGAATATGCAGCTCTTTTCTGAATAATATTCCACTTTTCATGAGCGGACAAGTGAGGTGGTGTTTTTCCAGTGACCAAATAATTAGCAATGTCAGCAAACCACGGAGAATCTGTTGACATATAAAAAATATGTTCATCTGGAAAATCATCATTAACAGGAGTTACTTCACCAGTATTATCTAATCTAGAAAGAAAATCTGCTACAACATTAGATTTCCCTGGTCTATCAACAATAGTAACATTAAATTCTAGCAACAATAGAAACCACCTTGTCACTCTACCGCTTGTCAATGGTTTATTCATCAAATATTTAATCGCGGAATGATCAGTATGTACAAATACTTCTTATCCTGTAATATAGTGCTTGAACTTATTAATTGAAAAAATCACAACTAAAAACTCTTTCTCTGTAACTGTATAATTCAATTCAACGGAAGACAAATTATTACTAATATAATAAATAACATACGATTGCTTATTTTCCTCTTGTCCTAAAGTTGCGCCAATAGCCAAATCTGAAGCATCAGAGGAAATGTGAAAAGGTAGGGACCAGTTAGGACCTCGCAAAACTGGTTCCTGCACCAAATTTTCCTTCAATGTTTCAAAAGACTGTTAGCAAGCTATGGACCAAGAAAATTCACTATCCTTAGCTAGAAGTTGGAAAAGAGGAGCAGCTATCTTTGAAAAATTTTCAATGAATCTTCTTTAGTAACCAGCATGTCCTAAAAAACCTCTTACTTCCCTTTGAGTTTTGGGTGCAGGAAGATGCAGAATAATTTCAATTTTTGCTGGATCAACCTGGATACCTTTATCAGAAATCAAATGGCCAAGTACCACTCCCACTTTGCACATTAATCTACATTTCTTGTCACTCAAAGCGAGATGGGATTCTAGGCAACGAAGAAGGACTTTCTCCAAATTTTTGAGAGCTTCCTGAAAGGAATCACCAAACACAGAAAAGTCATCCATATAAATATCTACAAATTCTAGATCAGCAAAAATGGCTAGGACTGCCCTTTGAAAGGTAGCCGAGGCATTACATAAACCAAAGGGAAGCACTTTATAAGAAAATTTCCCCCATGGACATGTAAAATTAGTTTTATCTTGATCTTTGGGTGCAATCTGTATCTAGTTATAACCACTGAAGCCATCCAAAAAGGAGAAATGTCTCTTTCCTGCAAGGGTATCAAGCACCTAATAAATGAAAGCTAGAGGGAATTAATCTTTAAGAGTGGCTTTATTCAATTCTTGATAATCAATACAAATACGCCATCTTCCATCTTTCTTAGGTACAAGTACTAATGGAGGGACCCACTGACTGTCAGAAATAGGATAGATAAAACCGACATCCAAGAGTTTTTATACTTCTTCCTTCACAATATCTCTTAGAGTTGGATTCATTCACCTTTGGGGTTGTCGGACAGGTCGGGTTCCATCTTGAATATAGATCTGATGTGTACAATTTTCAAGAGGGGCACCCTTCATATATTCATAGCCCCAAGCAAAGGCACTAAGATGGTTCTGCAACAAATTCACAAGCTACTCCTACTGAGATGAGTCCAAATCTAAACTGATATGCAAGAATTTACTAGGGCTAATCTCAACAAGAGTAGTGTCGGGCTCAGGAGTACTGAAGGGAGTGGTCAAATACAGTGGTATAGAATAATGAGAATCATGATTTTCTTGAAAATCTAGGCTAAAAATCTGGCTCAAAGGCTCAAAATTAGGCATAGTGTCTAGATTTTTCAGAAAATATTGAATCTCATCTTCTTGTGAAGACCCAGTATAATGATGGATAAGGGAAATAGACTGAGTCTCCTCATCACTGCTTTGATCCAACCATAAAGTATCTCGAAGGTCCTGAATGGATCTGGCAGGGGGGTATAAGCTAACTTTCTTCCTAGAATCTCCATGTGAAATATACATACCACCGGAATGACATCCAATATATGCATCGGCCATAGAAATTCGTGGTCAACCCAAGATCAAGGGATCTCCTCCTACTAGGTTCTTTGGCTGAAGCACAATGAAATTAGCAGGATATTCCCAAGAATCTAATGAGATGATCACATCGTCCAATAATCCTTCTGGCTTAATTTTAGATCTATCTGCTAATTCAAGCACAGTGGGAGTAGGGCGAAGATGAGATAACCAAAGTTGATCCATGGTTTTCTTAGTCATGACATTAATGGCTACCCCCAGGTCTATAATAACATTAGAGACAAGGAAATTTCCAATCTGAACTGAGACAATAGGGTTTCTGGGATGAGTATATTTTTCCACATACACACATCCCGTCATCAACTCTGCTGCCCTACCAAAAAATTGAATGGTTTGGGGTTCCAATCTCTTCCTCCCAGGCTTCTTGAGACAAAGTTCCTTAATAACCTTGGTACAAATGGGGATCTCTTTGATGGCTTGAAGCAAGGGTATCTTAATGAAAATATTCTGAAGCTCAGATGCCAAACTAGTCTTAGAAATAGGCTCACTCCTTTCCATTACTAGCCTCTCTGGGAAGGGAGGCTGGTTGGAAGAAGATGGAAAGGATTTATAGGGTAAGGGCTGCTTAGTGACAACTTTCGGAGAATGGTTAAGAGTTTCTTTTTCTCCCTTCTCTTCAACGATCACCATAGGTTGCTTCTGATTTTTTGATGTTACAATCCTTCCTGATCTTAATTGAATATCATGAACCCCAACTGGAATAGACTGGTATTCGAATGATAAAGGTGGGTTTGTTACATAGATCATTTTCACTGCTTTATTATTATTAGGATTGGGCATATATTGAGCAGGAAACTGAGGAGGTCGAAAGGGTGGAGGTAAAGGAAATGGTGGAGTGGATTGACTTAGAAGTTGAGGCATTGAATAAGGTGCATGTGGAGATGAATATGACTTCATCGGTGGCTGGTAGGAATATGGAGAATGAGTTGGCCCTCTCCAACCTTGTTGCCATGGTTGAGAAGGTTGCCCATGCTGATATTGATTCCCATACTACCACTATTGATGAGAGTTAGGATAATAATATGCATGTGAATTATAACCAAAATAGTGTGGAGAAGATTCATAAGCCATATTTGTACCTACCTGAGGCCAATTCCTTCTTGCTCCCATAGCATTCAAGTATTCAGCTTCAGGGTGTCCCCCTATAAATACAGCTTTGAGTCCTGGTATAGAGGGACATTTTTCTGTGATATGGTCTTCTGCACAAATAGCACACTTATTAGTTTCTTTCAAATTAAGAGGAAAATCTTTAGGAGGATGCTTGTCTCTACATTTAGGACAGAAAATACATAATGACTCTTGTTCCTTCATGAGTTTCTGTTGAAATTTTAAGGAGTCTAACTGTTTGGTAACAATGTTCATTATATCAATTTTCATGTTTTCCATTTTATTTTCTAGTCCAATAATCATAGCATCAGTAGATTCAGTTTTTCTATTTCTATTTCGAGTTCCTCTACCAGATCTATACTGGTTTCTTGAAAATTTCCTGCATAATTCACAAATTTGATCAAAAGTGAGAAATATCACCTTGTCCTAACAGATTCAAATTATTTCTAGCATTATCAGTAAGTCCTCTTAAGAACAAGGTTCTAATAGTGTTGGGATCAAGCTTAAGTTTTGACCTTTGTAAAATATACATAAATCTTTCCAAATAATCTTCAAGAATTTCATCATCATCTTGTATAATCGTAGAAATTTCATCCTGCATGTCCCGAGTTTTGCAATATTCTTGATATTGAGACAAAAACACTCTCTTCATATGATCCCAAGAGGTTATGGTGTTTCCTCCTAACCCCATAAACTAGCGGAGAGCTAAGTCCTTGAGGGTAACAAGAAATAATCTTAACTTCTGAGCCTCAGTTGCATAATCATAACTTCTACACAGAATATCAAACTCAAATAGAAAAGAGTTAGGATCTTCATGAACTTTACCATGGAAATGAGGGAGAGCTGATGGTGGAATATTCTTCATTTGCGACACAGTGTCAGGATCCACAATTGGAAACACAAAAGTGGATTTTTCTTCACTTACCTGGTTGTCACCAGTCCCTTCCAAATGATCTTCTTGGTCCACCATTGTTCCCCTTTTACTTGTATCGCTCTCCACAGGCTGATCCACACCTAAGCTGTTATCACTAAAATCCAAGTGGATTGTTCCTGTGTGATGGGTTTGAATTGGATTGGGCTTCCTGCTTACAGAAGGAGACCCAATATGAAAATTGTTTTTAGAATTATTTCGGCCCTTAGTGGGCTTCGAACCCTTACCTTTCCTAGGCATTCATTTCAAAAGAAAAGAAAAGAAAAGAAATAAAAAACAACTTCTAAAAAATACTGTCAGAAATCAATTAACACCAGTAAAATTCCTTCAAAGAAACAACACTGCAAAAATAAATAAAAATTACCTCTATTGTATAATCAGAAAATTCTTACCAAATCAAATTTCCTCCCTGACAACAACGCCAAAATGTTGGGTGCAGGAATTACACTTAAGAAAACTCCTCAATGCTTAATTTGTCAACCTGGGGGATTTGTAAACTTAGAGACGAAGCACAGGCAATTCCAGAGATGGTATGAATCTTTCTAATGTAAATCCCAACTTTATTTAAAGGAAAGATTGCATAATCAAATAAAAAGAGAAAAAGGCAACTTGAACCATCAAAAATAATCTAAGACTGGAACGAGGAAGTATGCATTCGCAAGAGAAAATTAAAGATAAAAGGCAATCACTCCCACTAATGGTTGTTTAATCTACTGAGTGTGTGTTTTCCTCTAGCAGAGACACTTTAGCATTCTCGTTAGATGGGCCCTTAAACCTGCTTCTTTAGAGATTTCCTTCTTGCATTAATCTGTCATGCACTAGTACTTACACTAGTGCAGGATCAGAGATTTATGTAGAAGGTATAAATAGTGTCTTTACTGAAGGCTTTTTACTTGATGCAAGGGCTCAAACTTTTCAAGGTTCAGAGTACTCAGATCTTGTGGCAAGAAACTGGTTCTTGCACTAGATCAGAGCTTGTTGCACTTAGCATTTAATCCTTAAAATGAGTGTTCAATTATTGCAAGTGCTAGTTTACTATCGAATCAAATTGCACACATAAAAGTGAATGTTTCTGATCTTAAAGAAGTGCAGAAATAAAGAAACAACCATTCATCCTGTCATAAGCATTTAAAGAAAGAAAGAAGATTGCAGAAAGTAGACTAAGAAATATTGCTGCATCACACCAACATGCACTGGTGCAGGTTCATTTCTCCTACTTGGACCAGGCAGAAAAACCAATTAAATAGAATTGCAGGAAAAGGAAATATCACACCAACGTGTATTGGTGCAGGTTTGTTTCTCCTGCTTTTACCAGGTGGATGAAAACCAATCTAAAATCAAGTGCAAGAAAGTAAATTGCAAGGAAAGAAAATGTATTCTACTTCACACAACGGATCTGTTTTCACTCAGACAGGAATACATGTGATGAAATTTAAATCACACTTTGACAATATAAACACAAATTACAAGAAACAGAAAGTGGGGTAAACATGTTGGGTTGGTTGGGCCCTAGCCAACCAGCGCATTTCCCTTTTATGTTAAAATGCTTCTCAGTAAATTAGTCAATTCATTAGCTTAAACATAGAAACACAATTTCTAAAACATGAGCCAGAACTCCCTTTTATTAATTCATTGAGGCGAATACATGCATTAATACAATGTCTAGCCCAGATTCGGGCGATAACAAAACAACCTGTTACCGCCTATCAAACTTCGCTCTAAAGAATCTGCTCAAAAAATCTCCTCCCCTCTATTCCTATTTATATTTTACATTATATAGGCCCTTGGACAAAGGCAAAAATAGGTCCTTTAACTGATTACATAACAAAATGCAGAATTTAGTTTTGGCCTTCAAAATAAGACGGTTTTGCAAAATTGGTCGTATCTAACCAGATTTCGCCCGTCACGGATTGGTCTCGGATGCATTTGAATCACTCTTCTATCATGGCTGAAGTGGCTCAAGACAAGGTGGTGATCGAGGAGGTTCAGATTTTCCACGAAGATCTGCTATGCTGGCAATGGTGCAAGATCCAATCCTGCACTAAGATCAGCGGTCACGGTAAGTACTCTAACTATCAAATAACCATTGGAGATATGGATAAGTTACAAAAGTGATTTAAAAGTAAGAAATCATGTAATAAATATTTAATTAATGCTAAATTGAATTAAAACATGAAGAATAAGGGTTTATATGAAATATATCACCATGCTTCGACTAGAGCAAGATGAGGGTGCATAAAAGAGGTGAAACAGAGGTAAATGGTTATGATTTAGGAAGGGGAAAATGGTCAAAAGGGAGAAAATTAGGGGGCTAAGACACATGTGGAATGTTAAAGGGAGGAAAACACATAAAGGAGGAAGTCAGTGTCGAGCTCCGACATGAGCCTTCAGTGCATAATCGAGGCCTAGACAAAATAAATTTCCAATCTAGGGATTGGGAGAGGAAAAATCTAGATAGAAAGAAAACAATAATGGGAGCGTTAGAGAGAAAGGAAGTTGATAATAGGAAAGAGTGGAAAAGATAAATTAAGATTAGCCATATTGAGTGGATGAATTAGAAAGCGAAGGATAGGAAGTGAGACTGCTAAGGTTTCGATAAACTAAGTTCTATGTGTTGTGTGCATGAGAAGTGTGAGGTATTTGGATTTGTTATTTCAAATAAAGAATTTGAGGACCAGTTCTTCTTGGGATGTAACCCTCATACTCATGATATATGAGCCCACAAAATTAAAAATATTGTAGAACCCATATTTTGTTTTCATTAAGTGGTATCAATGCTCAGAGGCTGTTTTTGAAAATTAATATACAGAATTAGATTGCAGCCAACAAATGAGAATTGTTGAAGACAAGGGAAGAAAGAATCCAAGGGTGGCTTTCGAGGAGAACCAAAGAGGCAATGTTTAATATATTTATAACTGACAATATGATTGTTTTGCAAATGCAAGATTTGGAGGACATTATGGACAAAGCAAGAGGAGACTTAAAAGACTATTTTTAATAGGGACAATAGAATTGAGATATAGGACATCATAGTATACTTTGAAGGATAGTTGATATCAGAGTACAAGAGGAAGCTCTCATAGATGGTTGTAGATGGTTTTGTAACATGAGGCATTAGAGCAATTCTAGGTGAAATAAAAAAAATTGCTCATAGAAGGATTTAGTACAAAATAGACCAAAAGAAAACTAGCTAGAGGTAGAGTTGGGAGAATATCTTAGGGGTGAAGAGACAGGATAGGTTGTTGTAATTATGTTTTATATTAGTTAAGTGATTTGTTATTACAACTAGAGATGCTCCTAAAGGGGCAGACAAGCATGTGAAACTTTTCTTATAATGATGACGTGATCTAGATAAAGGAAGAAGCCTAAGATATAGATATCTCAAAGGTGTAGAAACCTGAAAGGTGACTCATCATTTAAATTATAGAAAATAAGGTATTGAATGCAAGTATCAACAAAAATAAGAGAATTATGGCAGAAATACCTTGTAGTATAAGGACACATATGAAGAACTCTAGTTGAGGCATTAAATAGAGGGGATAAAATAAGCCCTCAAGGAGAAGAGAACAAAAGGAATTCTAAAAAAGTGAGTGAAAGAAACATCCAGAGAAGAGTAAGGAGTGCTGAAGAGGTTCTAGAGGAGGGAACTAGAGGAATACAAAAATAGAGGTTGACGTAAGGTGTTTAGGTAACAAGAAAGGTAGGAATTTTTATAGGGCTAGGTTGAAACACATGATGAGAAAGGATAAGATCATGTAGAAGGGGAACAAAATGACAATTGAAGGTCATGAAGAAAGAAAGTATAAACCATAATAGGGGAGGAAGATATGACAAGAGAGATGAAATTAAAAGGAAAATCAATCAAGAGGAATATTATTGAGAGATTCTTGAGTTAAAGGAAAGGCTCAACATAATAATGTAGTTGCTACAAGAGAGGGAAGAATATGAGAGACATATGTTCTACATGAGGAAAAAGGTCAGAAAACTTTGTTGGTGTCCAAGTAAGAATGATTTACCCACCCTAATCTGACATTAATTTTATCAATCCAGGAGTGATATTTGAAGATATTAGAATATATTCCTTCACATGTCATGTATTTTATAACAACCTCTGAAACCTCTCCCCATGGGCAAGGTAATTAAGCTCTGTCGTATCCCTGACCCTTCTGCGCAATGCTTTCTCCAACTTGCAGAAAAGCTTCGAGGAGCTCTGGAAGGGGTGTTCTTCTTGAAAACCATCATTCTCCACCTTGCGGCAATCCACTAACTTTTGCGATGGTTTCTTCCATCACTGGAATTTCGATTCCTCGAACCCGAGAAGCTCCTTCTTCCAGATTCAATGTGAATTCCATCGCAATTTCTTCATCTCATCCATTTAGCCTGTCAAAGTACACATCCCAACCTGCATTTTCAAATGCTCACCATACCTCTCAATTTCTCTAAATTCTTGTTGAATCCTTGGGTTCATGATGCACAGATCGACCACCCATTCCTGCAGAAGTGGAGTCAGCACGATGGCTATAGTTAGCTAGCCGGGGGGAGTGAAATGGCTCCAAACTATTAGTAACTAAAATAACTACATGGCCATTTGTGAATATAATGGATAAACAGTACCAGTACGCTTTGGGAGTAATGATAGATTATGGTCGTACTGTTAGATATTCTCAAGATTTGAAGGTGACTGATATGACTTATGTGCGTACGAGTACGCATTCCAACTCATACGGTATAATTACAAGGTACTTGAAATCATTAAATTGGGTTTGGTGGAAATCGTGTGTCATAAATACCTTTACAAAGTATGGCGTCATTCATTATGACGGTTCCCTCCCCCCAACTAAATGACGGTCATCCTAGACGCGTTTGACTTTCCTTTTGGAATATTTAATTAAATCCATAAAATAAATGGAGACATATCTGCGGACTTACCTTGAAGTGGAGTAACAACAAAAATATCCGTCATAGTAATATCATAGCAGATAAAAATTTCAGTGAATACATGAACAATGAGTAACGGCAACAGTGAGTAACAGCAGATATGGAGTAACAATAGCTACATAGTAACGGTAGCTACGGAGTAACAGTAGTTGCAGAGTAACAACAATTGTGGAGTAACATCAACTTCAGTGTAGCAGCAACTTCGGAGTAATAGCAACTTAAGTGTAGCAACGACTTCGGAGTAACAGCATCAGCAGTGTAGCAGCAACTTCAGAGTAACAACATCAGCAGTGTAGCAGCAACTTCAGAGTAATAGCATCGGCAGTGTAGCAGCAACTTCGGAGTAACAGCATCGACAGTGTAGCAGCAACTTCAGAGTAATAGCATCGGCGGTGTAGCAGCAACTTCAGAGTATGGCGGCTATGGAGTAACAGTAGTTACAGAGTAGCAGCAGTTGCAGAGTAACAGTATCAGTGAAACAACAATATTTCTATAGCAGCACTGATGGAGTAATACACCGAATGTTACCTTCCTCCTGGCCATATTTCTCTATTATTCCTGCAAAATACAAACAAGTAAGTAATAACCACATATTATCATCATTTTTTTTTTTAAGAACGAGTGAGAGTGTCTTCTATTGCAATAACCATTAGATCAACTAAATCTGAAAGAATTTTAACAAAGGCATCTTCAGAAGCTGGACGATAGTATAATTTTAGATGATGTCCATTCACCACAAACGTGGTCTGATTCTCATCAATTATAATTAATCTAACTATCCCATTTTTGAACACTACATCCACTTGATATTGTCCCATCCAGCGAGTGTGAAGCTCGCCTTTGAAATCCTTAAATAGGGAGTCATACAGTAACGCCCAATCCCCTTCATGAAACACCTTAGTTTTGATAAATTTATCATGCCATTTCATTCTCTGATGTTGAACAGTAGTAGTTCTCTGGACAGCTACTGATCAGATCTCATCTAACTCATTCAGCTATTTCAGTCAGTGTTTTTGTGCTTCTACTAGTTCTAAGCCTACTTCCAGAGCTGTTTTGAGCGTGCTAATTTTAAATTCTACCGAAAACAAGGGAGATTTCCCATAAACTAATTCAAATGGAGAAAACCCCCTTTTTGTTCCGCCATGTTGTTCTATAGGGCCATATAGCTTCTGGAAGTTTTTGTGCCTAATCCCGACGATTACTTGCTACGGTCTTTGTCAAGATATTTTCCAATACCTTGTTTGTACTCTCTACTTTCCCATTCTCCTGTGGATGATAGGGGGTTGTTACTCTATGTTTGACCCCGTATTTCTGCATCAATTTCTCTATCATATAGGATGTGAATTGTGATCCTCCGTCTGATACAATTTCTCTGGGAGTCCCATACCGAGCAAAGATTTCTCCAAAAAGGAAGTCTGCCACTACTTGCTCTATTCCTTTCATGACTGCTCTAGCTTCCACCCATTTGGTTACATAACCAGTACAAACTAGGAAGTAGGCTTTCTGATGAGAAGGTGGGTTAAAAGGTCCAAAGAAATCGATGGACCATTTTTCAAATGGTTTAAGGACTATTTGGGGTTGAAGGGGCATTTCATCTGCTTTCCCAGGTTGTCCCATCCACGGACAGCTATCACACCTTCGAATGTAATTCCGAGCGTCATGAAATATGGAGGGCCAATAGTATCCCATCTGCAACACTTTATGACCTATCCTTTTTTCTGCAAAATGTCCTCCACGAGGCCCATCATGTGCAACCATTAAGATCTCATAAATATCATCCTTTGCCACACAACGCCGAATCTGCTGGTCAATCCCTGTATGGAAGAGATATCCTGCCATCCATGAATATCGGGTACTCCAGTGAATGATCTTCATTTTCTCCTTATAGGACAAGTGATGAGGCACCTCACCTATAGCAAGATATTTAGCAATATCTGCATACCACGGAGTGTTAGAAGAAACTGCAAAAAGATTCTCATTTGGGAAATTATCTTCAACTGGTGTATTCTTACCATCATGTTCCATCCTAGATAAGAAATCTGCAACCAAATTATCCTTCCCTGGTTTATCTACTATAGTAATATCAAATTCCTATAGTAGCAACAACCACCTTGTAACACGACCAGGGTTAACAGGTTTGTTCATTAAATACCTGATGGCTACATGATCAGTGTGCACAAAAGTAGAATACCTGGTAATATAATGCCGGAACTTGTTGATGGCATAAAATTTAGCAAGGAACTCTTTCTCAGTCACTGTGCAGTTTAATTCAGCAGTGGCCAAATTCTTACTAACATAGTAGACTGCGTAAGGTACTTTATCCTCCTGCTGTCCCAGTACTGCACCAATTGTTGTTTAGGAAGCATCCGTATGAATGTGGAAAGGCAACGCCCAGTCTAGTCCTCTAAGAATCGGGGCACTGCAGACTAATTCTTAATTCTTGTGAAGGCAACATCACAGTCATCTGACCACACAAATTCTGAATCTTTTGTCAATAATTGAAATAATGGGTGTGCTACTTTTGCAAAATTTTCTATGAAATTCCTATAATAACCAGCACAGCCAATGAAACTACATACTTGTGTGGGTGTTTTAGGTGTTGGAAAGTGTAGAATTACCTTTATCTTTGCTGGGTCCATCCTAATTCCTTCAGCCGAAAGCAAATGTCCCAGAACAATTCCTTTTTCCATCATCATGTGGAATTTTACTGTACTCAAGGAGACACATGCTTGTATACATCTTTCAAGAACATTTTCTAAATTTTTTAGCCCCTCTAAGAGTGAGTCCCCGTATGGAGTGAAATCGTCCATATAAATTTCAACATCATCATCTATCAGATCAGAGAAGATTCCCAGAATTTCCCTTTGGAATGCTGCAGGGGCATTACATAGGCCAAAAGGAAGGACCCAGTATGCGAATTTTCCCCAGGGACATGTGAAAGTGGTCTTGTCTTGGTCCTCAAGAGTGATCTGGATTTGATTATATCCACTAAACCCATCCAGAAATGAGAAAAACTTCTTGCTAGACAATGTGTCTAAAACTTGATCGATAAATGGTAGAGGAAAATGATCCTTCTGCGTGGCCCTGTTTAACTCTCGATAATCCATGCAGATTCACCATTTACCATTGTTCTTGGGGACCATTACCAATGGCGAGACCCATTGGCTGTCTGAGATAGGGTAGATAAAACCTACATTCAATAATTTCTGAAGCTCTTCTTTCACAATGTTTTTCCATGCAGGATTTATCCTTCTCTGAGGTTGTCTTATAGGACTAAAATATTCCTTGATATATATGTGATGGGTGCATAAGTTAGGAAGGATCCCCTTCATGTCTGAATAATCCCAGGCGAAAGCTTCCTTATGCTTCTGAAGAACATCTACCAGCTGCTTCTTCTGGGATTCTGACAGACCTGGATTAATATTCAGAGTTTTCCCTGGTTCTATCTCCAGTTAAACACTTTCATGAGGTACATCGACATCTTCTTCTAGTTCTTCTGCTATTTCAATAACTTCCTAAGTTTCACAGCTTAGGATAGATTCTAAGACTTGCTGATTTGACTCTGAAACAGAACAAGGATCGTTCATGAAGGAAGTAATCACATCATCTTTTGATTCCATCTTCAATTAAAGGGCCTACCCGATAGTAAAGACCAGTCTCACTTCTTCGTCTTCGACCTCTATCATAGATACAACCTTCTTGCCGCCTGCTGACTTTTTAGGTGCATCTAGTTCTGCAGGTGGGTATAGTAACAAGTTCTTGGTGTTATGCCCGTTAGAGATAACCATATTTCCTGAACGGCACCCAATATAAGCATCTGTAGTAGCCAACGATGGCCTACCCAGAATTAAGGGGTGACCACCCACTAAAGACTGTGTATGCAACACCAGGAAATCTACGGGGTAATGCCATGCATCTACTTAAATTGTCGTGTCCTCCAAATTCCCTACAGGTTTAACTATAGATCGATCTGCCAATTCCAACACTGTAGGTGTATGCTTCAAATTTTGAAGGCCTAATGTATGCATGGTTTCAGTAGTGATGGCATTGATAGTAGCGCCCAGGTCTACCAGTACATTTGGGATCTCTACCCCATTAATTTGTATTGTCAAAACTAGGTTCCCAGAATCTCCATATTTCACTGGTATTGATTTTCCCATCATGAAGTCCGATAATTTTCCCATAACATGTATAGTGAGGGGGTCCTTAGTTTTCTTCGCAGGTTTCTTTGAACAATATTCCCTAAGAGTCTTTGCATAAATTGGCACATCCTTCATGGCTTGTAACAAGGTAATTTTATCAAATAAATTCTACAATTCTATTAATAAATCAAATTCAGCTTGTGGGCTTGGTTTACTCATAATCAATCTCTCTGGGTAAGGTGGTTCAGATTGATGTTGTTTTGCAGAGGCATCTGGTTTTTTACAGTTTGTTTTGGCTCTCTACTAGTCGGTTGTGCCTCTCTTTCTTCATTATCAAGTTTTTCAATGATAACTGGAGGTGGTTGAACATTGACTGTTCGACCTGTTCACAAATTCATTTCATATAGTTCGGCAGTAGAAATACTATACGAAGGTAGGTTAAGAACATCAGCTTGATGGGCTCCTTTATTATTGGGGTTAGGATTTGGCTACATTGGAAGCTGAGGATGGACAGGCTGATTACCAGGAGGCACATTGGAGGATAATTGGAGTTGCTACTGTGGCATCTGTTGAGAAAACTGCCCTGAAGAGGGTCCTCACCAAGTTGGAGCCCATGGTGAGCTCATACTAGCTTGAGGGTTCCATTGCTGCCACAGTGGGTATTGGTATTGCGGCCACATAGGGGGAAAAGGCATGGTCTGAGGATTCATGTTATAACTATTGAAATACTGAGATGGATCTAGGTACATACCTTGATTTCCCATCGGTGGTCGAAGTTTCCACGGCTTCCTAGTGCCCATAAGGTATAATTGCTCCGTGTCCTCCCCTGCTCCTTGAAACACCTCTTTCAGGCCCGGTAAGGAAGGGCATGAGCTTGTTACATGATTCAGCTCACATATGTCACATTTTTCTATGGACTTTAATGGGAATTCCCTTTCCAGATGATTCTTCTTGAACTTCGAGTAGAAAATTTCCATGGTCCTATCCAGTTCCAACTGATTCTGCTTTACTTGCAAAGTGTCCATTTGTGTTGACAGGGTACTGAGAATATCTGTCCTTAAGTTGTCTAGCAGGTTCCCAATTTCTGCTTTCCTAACACCCCCGCCAAATCCTTTTACTGAACAGATCCCTGATCTGTTTCTTGCAAGCCCCCTCGAGCACTGGATACACAGATCGTAGATACCTTCAAAGGTTTCCTTGGATATGTCTCCCTTTCCCACAATGTTCAGTAGTTCCATTGAGTCCTCTCGAAAAGATCGAAGGAGGATAACCTTCAAAATTTCCTTTTCCAGATCAGAATGACCTGACCTCTGTAAGAGGTACTTAAACCTTTCCACACAATCTTCCAAACTTTCATCTTCTTTCTATGTGAACTTTAAAAGCTCCTCCTTGATGTTTCGAGATTTGTAGTAATCCTGGTACTTTTCCAAAAAATCTGTTTGCATATCGTCCCATGTGGAAATGGATTTTCCTCCAAGGCCCATAAACCATCGCAGAGCCGTAACTTTTAGTGTAGAAGGAAAAATATTTAACTTCTAGGCATCTGTCATGTAATCATACCCCCGGCACACTATATTGAACTCAAATAAAAATGTGTCGGCATCCTCTGAAACCAGCCCGTGGAAGTTCGGTAAGACTGCTAATGGGATAGGCTTTGTAGGCATGCTAGTTCCCAAATTCCCAATGGGAAATTCGATAGTGGAAGTTTTAGGAGCCATAAATATCTTCCAATAATCGCTGACTTCAACAGGCTCTATGGAGGATAGCAGGGACTCCTCACTACTGGAACACGAGTTACTTTAGTTGCACTTCCCCGGTCTCTTGGTGATACCAATATCCCCTTGTTTCTCCTTCCTGCGTCCTGATGGTTCAATCCCTTGACTACAACTTCCTTTCCCTTACTAGAGCAGTCCGACTCTGTCGATGTTCTACTTGCAAATTCCTCCTCTGCTATTACCAGCACAAGATCCTCTCAGTCCGGTCCACTACTGATTATCTCTTCTGCTGCTGGAGGACCCTATTATACCAAATCACCAAGGGACATCGTAGCCTGCACTAGTTGATCCACTGATTTTCCTTCGGAATTCACTCTCCTATCCCCTAGCCTCACACCTGTGCGAGAAGATTCTTCTGACTCTGCCTTTTCGATAATCTGTTGAATATAAGTTTTTCTTCCCAGATCTAGTCTTCCCCTTTTCGGGGCTCTCACTCTGCCCCTCTTATTTGGTTCTTTTTTCATACAAAAATTGGTATGATGGAAGGTTTGTGTATGAACCTACAATGCTCCAATCTTGGAGTAAGCTGTCAAAAAGACCATTCCTTCCCCAACATAAAAGAGTTCGCAAAAAGAAAGAAAAGACAACAAAATAAAAAGCTAGGGTTGCAGGCCCAGAGTAGGACGTTAAAGAACTCCTCCCTCCCTGGGACAAGAACCAAAACAACAAAATCCATGGGAAGACCTAATACTCCTAGATCTAAAGTAGGGTGTCAAAAGACTCCTCCCTCCCTAGGGCAAAGCTAAGGGTTCCCCACATGAAAACAAAAGAAAAAGAATCACTCCACCCGGGGCCTGGAGCAGGGCATCAAAAGACTCCTCCCTCCCCAAGACAAGAAGATGGCCCTAAATCCAAAAAAGAAACAGAAATAAGTAAACCAAAATCAAAACCTACGCTCAGGACTTGAAGCAGAGTGAGAAAGCTCGATCTCTCCCCAGGATGAGAGATTGACCCTCTGGTTGGTTCGAATCGTTGCTTGCACCTTGTTAGCCTCCCCGGTAACGGCACCAAAATGTTGGTGTCCAGGTAAGAATGATTTATCCACCCTAATCCGACATTAATTTTATCAATCTGAGAGTGTATCCTTTCAAGGAAATGCGCAAGGTATATGCAGGAACAAACACATAATCCGTTCAACCAAGGGTTTATAATTAAGGTTCAAAACATTGTTGTGCTATGAAATCAAATGTTGAACTCAAAACAATATTTAATAGTAACGATTAATAACAACAACCATAATAAGGAAACAACTCACACACATGCAGACGCAGCGCCTGATCAGAAGAGCAGGCCCATCTTTCTGATCAGGGCTGCATTAATCACAAAACGCTTTAGAATATCAAAACCAGAAGTATTTTATTAATCTTTAAGATGTGGTTACAATATCCTTTTGGGAACCCCCATTTACAGGAAAAATCTCCATTTTATACACAACGCGAGGGAATAACAGACTTCCCCAGAATGTGGTAATCGTGCATTCAGAAATATACAATAGTTGGAATAGCACAATCATCAGATGTCCAAGATAGAGCAAGGGACCAAGAATAGGCTCATAGAATCGTGACTCCAGTTACACGATCTCTCGATAGCTGACCGTTACCAAATTTTTTGCAAAGTCGTTGGAGTGAGGGTTCATGTTCTCCAAACTACAGTCAAGCACATATCTTAGTGCCGCAAATAGGTAAGACTCCATGAATTTACTTCATTAATTAAACTATTCCAATTGGACAAGTTACGGGTATTTACCTCATAATTTTAGCATAGAAAACATAGGTAATTAAACACAAAAAGGATCAAAAGGGATGATAAAGATGATCAGAAAGATAGCCAGATTCAGCGCCCAACACACTTGTCAAACAGAAGGGTTTTAAGAATAAATCCCCAAAAGCAAGAGAGCTAGGGAAAAGAAATATGAGGCCTTTGATAAGATCCTGGATGGAAGGAGAATAGATTAGACCAACCAAACCTAATGAAGGAGTAGTTTACTATTTTGAAGAAAAATAAGGATCACTCCTTGAAGATAAGGCAAAGGGACTTGTGGAAGGTCAAAAATCACGAGGAGTTCATATAAGATAAGGATAGATAGCCTTGGATTTTTTAAATTAAAAAATTGTGTGTGGCTATATGGTTTATAGGTAAGGAAGATGGGAAGCCATTAAAAGTTGTCATATGGGAAGGTCTTGCAAGTGAAGAGAGTGGAAAGAATTTCCCAAAGAAGGAGGAAATTATACAGGAGGATCAAGAAGAGTGTAGCACACCCCCTCTTAATTCCAACCAAGACACAAGGTAGAAGGAGGTGGTCACTATGATGACCCAAGATACAAGTTAGCAATATGGAAATGGGGTCTAAAAATTTTGACCTTTTTCGACTTATTCAAAACCTTAAATAAACTACATAGTTGTATTCATCTCATCGAGATGATTCCATTGATATAGATGTTGTCTCAATCCGATCTCTAGATCGAAAGATACGCCACTTAAATTTTAGTGCCACATCATCAATTTTCCACCCAACTTTCACATGTTCCCCACGTGGTGCCCATGTGGTTGTCCCAATCAGCCTCCTCATCACCACTTGGAATTTGTTTATTAGATTTTGACTTGTTTAAATCTCGAGGTTATAACACATCACCACCCTTAATTTTTTTACTCGTTCATGGGATGCATGGTCCATGTTATCGCATACACATGGAATGAAAGGTGAGTGGGTGCGGGACCCTTAAACGCCACATCACCCCAGAGCTAATCTTCTTGGAGATTTCCTTTATCCCACTATTATGTTTTCTTTGAGAATCATTCTAACCAAGATTCATTTCTTTCCGCAGAATATTCCCTTTGAGAAACTTTACTAGTGATGTCATTTTCTTCGAGAAGTGGTCTTTTCAAGAGTCATTTCGTTCGTGTAATGTTACCTCTAAAACTTTTTACCTCCAACTTCATTACCATTTCATATCTGACGTTACAATCTCAAGATAAACCCATGGTTGTCAACACCATTTCCTCTGAGGAGTTTCCTTCGAGAACCATTTTCATTAAGAATCCCTTTATTGTAGAAAATATCCCTTCCAAGAGATTTTCTTTTGGGGTCCATGCGTATAGTCTAATGGCTCTCCATTTCATTACCCATACGATAACTTATATCACATAGCGCTAACCCCCATGGTCATAGTTCCATTGGTGGTTCTAGGTGTATAATCCAACGAACCTCCATTAATTCTCCTATCTGATGATATGTGGGGCCTCTCCCTGCCCCCAACAAAATATCCATTTTCCATACCTCAAATTCCATCCAACAGTCATGAGAGAAGAGAGGCCTTCCCCCTCCCCTACTAACATCACAGGGAGAGGGGTCCCAGTGGTATTTACCGCCATTGATTTCTCAGTTAAATCAGTTTCTTCCATCCAAAAATGCTTATGTCCTTGGTTACAGTGTAAAGTGGTATGGGATTTAAGCTACAACCCATCAGATCTTATGCCTTTCACTATGCCCAAACAACTATGACGCGGGGTATTATGATAAAGAAGACATATCTCCATCCGATTATGTATTATGGTTGTTGTTGGGCCCAAATTGAGGTATGTTTTCACCCTATAATTACTTCAAATTATGTCACAATTTTGGGAATTTTCCTTCATCTTAACAATAAAGAAAGAAAAGACTTATGAAAACTAGAGCAACTAGGCTAACGACAAAAGGACTGTTCTTATAATAGAAAATTGACTTATTTTATCTCCGTATGCAGGAAGGCAGAACATCTAAACCAATGGTAAATGAAAGATAACCAGTGGATGCAAAAGTATGGGATCTCGGTAACTCCTAGAAGCCAACAGAAGGCAGACAGATGAATTTGAACTCAAGAACTCAAACGATAGCCATGCGCAGTGGGTTGTTGTTTCGAAAATAATTTCTCATTTTGTGAACTCGCCTTTAAAAGGACCAGGGATGAATGAGAAAGAGGAGTCGAAGAAATATAGGAGATTCATTCTGTAATCAACGCATCAGAACTAAACTACCTAATTTTATTTCTGTAGTATCCCTGGATGTAATATAGAGTTTTTGAATAGTTATCTTTTGAATTTTTCACTGCGTTAGAGCTTCTGGTGGTCTGGGCCCAACCCCTAGAAGTTCCTCGCCAATTCCCATACTGTGTGTTAGTCACAGAATGAATGTCCAAGTATCTGATGCAGTTGTAAAGTACTTTTCCATTCAATAAAGTTACAGTTTCTCTTTCTTCAGAGCTGTTAGCATTTGTGTTCTTTTAGTTAGAATAATCGCATTTGTATTTCCTTGTTTATAATAATGCTTCATCACCAGTAGATGGTTCCGGTTTCTTCCAACGTCGCTGAAATTAATTTACAGATCATAGAATAGTTATTTTCGATGTTACTTGTCTTTGCAAATTGCATTATTCTTTCAGCATAGTGAAGCATCCAATCATTGATTAATGTCAATTATTTAGTTTACAAAGAGAATTCCATTGCAAAATTATATAAGTAATTGATGTACAATTCATTTAGATTGCTTAATTTAGACTAATTTAGACTGTTGTTTAATTCATTTAGACTCTTGTTTAATTCAATTCAATTGTTCTTCAATTCATTTAGACTGTTGTTCAATTCAATTTGATTGTTGTTCAATGTATTAAGCTTGTTATTCAAACCGTTGTTCTGCTATTCAATCATAGGCTAGACAAAATAATTAACCAACCCATTCCTCGTTAGGTTTATTGAATTCAAAAGGTTAGCTAATCCTTTCTCATAAGCAGCATAGATTAACTATCATCCGAATTCACTTGCATATATTGTGCCGACACTCTTAAAATAAGAAGACTTACCTCGGGTTGATAATTAAATTACAAGCACTAGGGTTGCCTATAATAAGCCACCTTTGTGACACCAACATTTTGGCGCCATTTCCGGGGAGAGTGTTAAGAGTGATCTCCTTTATTCAGTTTCTCCATTGTTGTGAAGAATTGGGTATTGAAAATGAGAGGTAAGAACCTGCGTACCGACAAGCAACATGCTTGCCCTCTAGCCCGCTTCCCAGAAAATCGTGCAAAGACCAGTAGAATAGGTGCTCTTGTTTTATGACTAGGAAGAAAAAGATAGAAACAATATGAAATCATTTGCAAGCATCCTCATAATCCAAAGGACCAATGATCCTTGGAAGAACAACATATATAGACGAAATCATTAAGAAGGTTGAATCTCAGGCATCTATAGGACCCAGAACTATTTCCATTCAAGGTCCTATCACACTCCCTCAGGCGACAACCTCACCATCTGTAGCCTATGCCGAGTTTCACTGTGAGACAGAAGGATCTGAGCGAAGCCTACAGACTATAGATCATATAGGCATTGACCCTTCAAAAGAGGGAGGTTCTTGCAACTTACAAGAAGGGGAAGGAGAAACTAGTGGAGGAATTCAAATAGAAACATCATAGCCTAAATCCCCTAAAAGATTGATCAAGACAGAGGTACTCAGAGATCCTAGATCAGGGAAGCTCTGTAAAACCTCCACCACATTCACCTCCCAAGCCCACTAGGATTACTCCTCCTGGTTAAGAAATTCCTGAATATTTCTAGCACCTCTTTGATCAGATGGCAAATAATCAAAACCAGAATCAGAGGCAGACATCAACATTAGAATACCCCATTGTTGATCATGCTGCAAACGCCCCTATGAAAGCCATTACCTTGCACAACGTTCCCACATTTCATGGATTGACCACAGAAGACCCTGATGAATTTCTATTCAAATTTGATGTCTTATGTAGGGGATATGACTACACCACTGATCCTCAGAAACTAAAACTATTTCCCTCTACCCTAAAAGGAATAGCACTACGCTGGTTCGTGGGATTAGATGGGGAACTATCAATAACTGGACCAAATGAAGGACATTTTCCTTACCAAATACCAAGACTATTGTCGAACTCGAGATCTAAAAGATGAAATCTTCAATATGTCTGAAAAATACAATGAAACATTAGAAGAGTACGTAGAAATATTTCAATACAATTTACAAAGGTCTCCATATACCACGCTATCCAAGGATATCTTAAAAGCCACAATGATTAAAGGAATGAAAGAAGAATGGGTGGAAACACTTAACATAATGGGAAAAGGAGATATTTACCTAGTAGAATATGATGAGATTATTTCCATGTGCATTAGATGCTCCCTGGGTAGTACGTGCAATCGGCCAAATGGGCGTGATTCTATAAAAAAGGATCTTAAGCAGTCAAATGGCAACGTAACTAAAGAAAAATTTGGCAATCTTTTGGAAGATTTCAAAACTAACATCTTGGGTACTTTGACAACGCAGCTTGAAATTTTACAAGCCGAGCAGAAACAAGCTATAGCAGAATAGAAATTGGCCGTATTTTTCCCAAGATTTCATAAGAATCACAGCCAAAGGGAATTTCCTTTAGACATGGTTCAGACTTATGCCATCTGCACTAAGGATCATACTATGGACCAATGTCCTTCACTTCCCAGTCTAAAAGCAGTTTACAAGGAAGCAGAGGAAGAGACAGAAACAGTCTATTTAATGAATCAACGTCGACAATGGCAAGCACGACCTAGTATGCCACAAGACCTACCTTAGTTCTTTTCTTCTCCGTAGTTTAACCAACAAAACCCAGAAACAACTTGGAAGACTCAAATCCTTTTTCTGCTTGGCCAAACCAGTCGTTTCCTATGCCACCCTAGCCTATAAAACCTTCATCAGGGAATAATTGGCCGAACGTTCATTGTTCTCCCCCTTGTTGGCAAAATGTTCCATATCAAACCCAGTGGCCAAACCACCCTCCTCAAAACACTAATTGGAATTGGCAACGACTCATGGGAATGACCAACCTACCAATAGGAGCAGGGACCCAAAATCAACCTACGCTACCAGTTCCATACCCAGTTCAGCATAACCCATAGCCTATCATACGCCCTCAATTGCCAGCTCAACCCAATCCTAATCCCAACAAAAAACCGGTTCAACTAATTCAGATCATAGAAAATCCAAATTCTGACACCAAATAGAAATAGTGCAATGAACTAAGGCTGAGATCAGGATGTACCATCTTACCTATAGAAGCCACAACTCCACCTCAGTCCTAAATTGAAACCTCAACAGAACCTAGCCAAGCAAACATAACAGAAATGGAGATAGGCCAAGATAAAGAAACAGTTGATCGACAAGGACCTGAAGAATTTAGGATGTCTCCACCCGCATTTCCTGAAAAATTAACTCTTCCTAGAATGATAATCGTTCCATATTTTGACATCCTGGGAGAAATGAGAAACCTTTGTATCAAAATTCTTTTTGTACAGGCTATCCAAGACATCCCCATCTATGCAAAGAAAATTAAATATTTATGTGAAAAAAAACAAGTAAAGAATACAAAGGTTGCACCCACCGTTCATGTGGTAGGAATGCTATCTGACTTGTTACTAGGTAGGGAACCACTTGTGAAATATGAAGACCCGGGAAATCCCATTATAACTATTCAAATCTCTGGCCACTCATTTCCAAACACATTGGTTGACCTAGGGGCAGCCATTAACATCCTAATTACTGGGGCCTATGAAAATATGGGCATATTAGCTTTAGAACCTATGGCTACACTGCTAGAACTAGCTGACAGATATGTTATCAGACCAGAAGGAATAGTGCAGGACATCCTGGTCTTTGTGGACTCATGGGAATACCTAGCTGATTTTTTAGTTATTAATCCAAAGAACAAGATGGAAGGGCACCCATTGATTCTTGAGTGGCCTTGGCTGGCCATAGCAGATTCTTACATAGGATGTCGAGTAGGTAGCATGACTATCACTAGATGGGATTCCATAAAAAATATCATTATCTATCCGCCTGCCAAACCAAGCCTACCCACAGTAAAAATTCACAAACAACCATGTACATATTGGGAGAAAAATATTCGTCCACCTCTGACACTAGTAGAAGCTCTCGAATTCAAATATCAAACTGAAGATGATGTAATCAATAATTTTATGATTCAATCACCCACACCTGGAAATTTAAAATGCCAAATGTTGAAAAAAATCCTCGAAAACGAAGATCAAGAGGATCCTGTGATAGACCTTTAGAATCAACATATTTCCACAACCACTATACGTAACAGCATACCTATTGAGATTGAGCCAGGAAATGTTTTGAATATTAATGGCAATTTTGATGATGACCAAAAGCAAAAGATCATAAAAAAACCTTCAGAAGCATCAAGGGGAATTTTCTTGGGATTACCAAGACATGAAGGGTTTAGACCCACAACTATGCACCCACCACATCTATACCGATAAGGAAGCACGTCCCATTAGACAACCTTGGAAAAGGCTAAATCCACACTTAAAATATATTGTAAAAGAGGAGCTGCAAAAGCTATTAGATGTAAATTTCATTTATCCTATTCAGATAGCAAATGGGTCTCCCCTCAGGTAGTCCTCCCTAAAAAGAATGGGAAATGGATAATCTATGTAGATTACATAGAATTGAATAAAGCAACACAAAAAGACCATTTCCCCCTTCCCTTCATTGACCAAGTCCTTGACACATTGGCAGGGAAACTATTCTTTTCCTTCCTTGACGGGTTCAGGGGTTACAATCAAATCCAAATAGCTCCCGAAGATTGGGATAAGACAACCTTTACCTGCCCATGGGGTAATTTTTCTTACAGAGTTCTACCATTTGGATTATGTAATGCCCCAGCAACATTTCAGAGAGCCATAATTAGCATTTTTTCTGACTTAATAAATGAAGGGCTTGAAATCTATATGGATGACTTGACACCATATGGGGAGGACTTCGATCAAGCATAAAAAACGCTAGAAAATGTGTTGGAGCAATGTATTGCTACTAGGCTATGTCTAAGTGATGAAAAATGTCACATGATGATAACAGAGCGAGTGATCCTAGGTCACTAAATTTCTGAAGCTGGAATACAGGTAGATCCGGCTAAGATAGAGGTAATCCTTTTATTAGCTACACCTCGTACACAGACAGAGGTACGCATTTTTTTGGGATATGCAGGATATTACCGCATATTTATAAAGAATTTCTCACAAATAGCTGCACCTTTGTTTGCATTAACTGGGAATGTTGAATTCCATTGGAATGATAAATGTGACACCGCTTTTGTAGATTTGAAGAAACTGGTCTCAACAGCACCAATCTTACGAGGACCTAACTTGAAACTTCCTTTTCACATCTCTTCAGAAGCCTCCGAAACAGCAATCGGAGCAGTACTTTGCCAAGAAGAAGACAAAAAACCTTATGCCATTTATTATATCAGCAAAAACCTCACTCCTGCTGAACTAAATCATATTGTGACCAAGAAAGAGTTCCTAGCTCTCATTTATGCTATTAATAGATTTAGGCACTATATAACAGGTTATCAAGTACTCTTGTATATTGATCACTCTGCTATTATCTATTTAGCCAATAAACCAGTCGCAAATGGGAGAATAACTCGTTGGTTGCTGTTGTTGCAGGAATTTGATATAACAATCAAAGATCATCTAGGAAAGGAAAATGTGGTCGCATACTTTCTATCTAGGGTTCCCAAAACAGACGACATGCTATCAGTCGATGATCAGTTCCCTGACGAACATTTTTTTGTTGTAGTAGTAAAAACACCATGGTATGCAGACGTCACAAATTATTTGGTAGTAGGGAATTTGCCTAGACATTTAACATCAAAACAATGGAAACTGATTGTACAACGCAGTGCAACATTCTCTTCGATCAGTGGCTACCTCTTCCATACAGGACCGACATGCACATATGCAGATGTATAAGAGAAGACGAAATATATGACATCTTACGAGCCTACCACAATGAACCCTGTGGCAACCATTTCGCAGAATGCAGAACCGGGAATAAAATGTTTCAATTAGGCTATTATTGGCCTACGATTTTCAAAGACACAAAAAAATATGTCCAGGCCTGCGATAGCTGCCAAAGAATGGGCCGGCCAGGCTAAGCAAATGAAATGCCGCTACAACCACAATTAGTAGTAGAACCATTCAAACGATGGGCACTAGATTTCATTGGGCCATTCAACCCACCATCAAACTAGAAAGTCCACATATTGGTTGCCACAGATTATGTAACCAAATGGGTAGAGGCAGTAGCTTTGACAAGAGCCATGGAGGAATCAGTGACCAAATTTCCTTTTGAACTATTCGTACGATACGATTTGCCACGGGAAGTGATAACCGATGGAGGGGCACAATTTACAGGTAATAAAATTATAGCCACCCGAAGAAATCACTATATCACTCATATAATTACGTCTCCTTACCACCCGCAGACAAAGTCCTGGAAGAAATCCTTACCAAAACTGTATCAGCACACTGCCGAGACAGGGCCACTAGATTACTAGAAGCCTTATGGGCTTACCATACAACCTGGCTAAACACCACTGGATACTCACCATATCAGTTAGTATTTGGGAGAGAACCTATCTTCCCTATTGAGTTCGAAATCAAAACTCTGAGAACAACCCAGGAAGTAGGATTGGACTTAATAGAATCCCAAGCTAGAAGACTCCAACGAATAAATGAATTAGACGAAATACGACTGCTAGCCCTGCAACACACAGCGATCATCCAACAACAGCGAACTAAATGGCATGATAACATTATCAATAAGAAGGTATTTCAAAAAGGAGATTGGGCCCTCCTCTATGACTCCAAATTCCAAGATTTTCCAGGAAAACTACAAAAAGGTGCCTCGGTCCATATGAGATTCAAGAAAGACACAACAATGACACACTCACCTTGACCACCATAGATGGGTCTGGTTCAACATTCTGAGTTAACGGACACAGAGTGCGCCTCTATTGCAAGCCTCTCATGAGAGAATATTTTTTCCAACAGGTATGAAACGATCCCACCATCCAAGTTGTGGCACAAGGCGGTGACAACCCCACAAAATTAAGTACATGAGAGGTTTGCTACCATCATTTGTAAATAATGTATATAACTGTCTTATTTTATTGTACATTCTTCATACTTGCGATTTTTTTCCCTGTGAGTTTTCTTTTTATTCTTTTTTTTGTTCAATCGAATTGAATAGTATTTTTTGTTTTTTTATTTTTGATGTTCAATCCCTAAACGATTGTTGTTCAATATTTGAATGGCTGTTGTACATTCGAATTGAGCAGCTGTTTTTTTTGCGTTTTTTTTTTGTTGTTCAATTCTTGAACAGTTGTTTTTCAATCTTTGAACAGCTGCTATTCAATCGAATTGAACAACCATTTTTTCATTCTGTGTTGTTGTTCAATCCTTGAACGACTGCTGTTCAAACGAATTGAACAACCATTTTTTGTGTTTTTATTCCTTTTGTTTTTCAATCCTTGAACGGTAGCTGTTCAATCTTTGAACGGCTGGTGTACAATCAAATTGAACAACTGCTTTTTCTGCATTTTTTTATTTTTTCTATTCAATCCTTGAACAATTGTTGTTCAATCTTTGAACGGATGTTGTTCAATCGCATTGAACGACTGTTTTTTTAATTTTTATTCTTTTTTTTGTTCGATCCTTGAATGGTTGTTGTTCAATCTTTGAACGATTACTGTACAGTCAAATTGAATAGTCGTTTTTTCTGCGTTTTTTTATTTTTGTTGTTCAATATTTGAACAACTGTTGTTCAATCAAATTGAACAGCTTTTTTTTTTTGCGTTTTAATTTGTTGTTCAAATTGAATAACCTTATTTGTCATTCCATTATTCTCTTTAGCTATCACCCCTCCCCTAATCTACATCTGAGCTAGAAAATCATCTCTAAGTAGGAAATGGTAGTTGAAGAAGAGAGGAAAATGGTAAAATTACTAATATAATGACTCCTTGGCACTATAATCCTTAAACATGAAGCTGACATTGTGCATACATGAAATGAAAGGCTACGTCATCCCCAATTCAAATATGTTATTATACAATACATGACCTTATGATGGTATATCTTTCTGCACTATTCGAGTAATATTTCCCTCCAACATGAAGGAATGGGAGTAAGTAGTATTAATTGTATTGGCATTCCTTCGCTTCTTTCACCATCCCTAACTCTTAAGGAGTTAATGAGCCTCCCTTCATGTATAAAAAACAACTATTATGTGTTCATGCAAATTTTTAAGAGGATAGGGGGTCTCATCACGAGCCAACCTACCATGATCATAAGGATTTAACAAGTGACATGTCCACAATGGCTACCACACCAGGGTAATGAACTTCTTACCTGCTTGAAGGATAGGAGGTCTCATCACGAGCCGACCTGATCACTCTGTTACAATCCTAGTGAATGGAACTCTGACTATCTGGCTATCAAACCAACACAGTGACATCCTTATAAATCAAGATGTTATGATTCAAAAATAAGTACTGCGCTTACATGAAAATTTTTAAAAGAGGATAGGGATTCTCATCACGAGCCAGCCTACCATGTTCATAAGAGAATAGTAAGTGACATGCCCACAATGGCCACCACACCAGGGTAATTACCTTCTTAACTGCTTGAAGGACAGGAGGTCTCATCATGAGTCGGCCTAATCACTTTTCTACAAATCTGGTGAGTGGAACTATGGTTATATGGATACTATACCAGCATGGCGATCTCTCAATAAATTGGCAGAATAACTATTTTTACATAAGGATCCCAACTCATTCTTTCGGGTTAAAATAGAAACCCTGTCAAGGCTATGAACACCTGCTAGCAGCAGTGGCTCTACTTATGGTATGAAAGTATGCTCCATCAAATAGCCAATTTCTTTTATATACACCTTATCTTCCATTCTTCTTCCACAAGCTATTACTCGAATTAGTGATAATTATAATCTACTGCAGGAATCACTAACAGAGATATGCTTACATATTTGAAACCTGGGATGGCAACACCAATCATTACTTGACTTAGTCTTGCTTCTGTCATAACTTTTCATTGAAGAAGGAAATCATATCATAATAATAATTATAATATTCCCTCTCCCTTTCCGGTCACTTCCGCACAAGATGCAATATGAAAAAATTTCTAAATCTGACCTTTACACTACGTATGCTAGTAATTACTCAACCACCTGCTCCTTCACGTATAGATTATTATTACCAAATACTAGCATTCCCCTATTTTCATTCATGATTGGCCAAATCTCTCCTGTACTTGAGGGCGTGGGCGCCCTTTCTTCAAGGGACGGGGTGTGATTGGTCTTAATTTGGCAAGCATGTGAAATCCCTGCAAAAATCTCATTAGACACATCGATAAGACCAGAGGAACACTACAATTAAGGCATGAAGTTACATGCGCAGAACCACAATTTTTCTTTCGCTTTCATACAGCATTTAGTCAAAACAACAAAGCTGAGGAAGAATACAACTAGAAGAAGAAATCATATCAACTATGAGAGGAAATTCCCTTCGAAACGAGCCTGTAAACTCTCCAATTTCAGATGCAACTAGTGCCATCCTCCAGCAAGCCGGCTGGCTGACATATGTACACCGATTATAGGGATTTGATACGGAAATTTCAATTAAGTTTCTGCAAAATATGCAAGAAATTCAAACCAGAATCAAATGTTGAATTATACCAATCACAGAGGAAATTATTTCTGGAGTCTCCAGAAAACTAGCAAAAGGAGAAATATGGGCAGAGAAGCATCTCCTCCTACGAGAGGCAGTAGCAGCATATCAGGATCCAGAGGAGCCATTGGAACGAAAAGGGAGAGGGATTAATCCTACCTCTCTACACCAACCATGGCAGGAACCTGACGACATTCATCCAAAAGTTCATTATATCTGACGGACGTTGAGACGTGGTAAAACCTCTTCAGCTCAAACTTTTAGCTGTACTTAAGAAAAATATTTCAATTAATCTTCTTGCTTTCTTGAATTCCATATTGCATGGTATTGTTGTTCGATTAAGAAAATCCAAAAATCCCCAAGCAGTAGTCAGTCACCATGGGTTAATTAAACTAGTCATCATTCATGAGCTAGATAAGCAACAGATATCCTGGGACAATTTTTTTAACCCTGATGCACAGGAACTAGAAATAAACCTTAACAGAACTGAAATTGAGCCCCCCAGGGTAAATACACCAAGAAGAAAAAGGACCCAAACTGCAACTTTAGAACCAAGCAGGCAAAAATGGTCCAAAACACTTCGAGGAACCTCAGAGCTCATGGAGGAGGCAGGACCATCCCATGCATCCTTGCAAGACTTTTAGGAAGAAATGGCTCGAGTCCTAGGACAAATAAGGATAGAATACGAATCTAGAAACCCATTGGGAGAAGAAGAGCAAGAAGAACTTTTAGATAAGTCCGTCACCCCCAGCAGTTCTAGTCACACTGATGTCCTACTTGACCAAGAGGAACCACAGGACGATGGGGCTCTATCCCCTCTTGAGAATTATGAGGTTTATAGCGAAGGGACGACAGAGGTGAGAATGGAATCAGAAAATTAGTCAGGTGACACTATCCCTGTGGAGCAAAGCACAGAAACAATCCCTTTGACACTAGGAGGTAGCACTGCTCCACCTAGTCAGTACCCTCACACAGAAGTAAACTCTGAAGATCTAATAAGAAACACCATCACAGGAAACCCTGAGGTTGGCAACACCATCCCTGAAAATGGGAATACTGCTCCTCCACCACCTGCTAAAATCAGGACATGTGAAAATTAAGATGAAAAGAAGATTAAGAAACTGAGCAGGGCCTGTAGAAGATTAAATAAATTGGTGAAATATCTAAGAAAACAATTGAAGGAGGAATGAAGGGCCTGAAAGCCAAAGAAGGAAACCACCACTGCAGGAATTCAAACAGAATTAGTAAACACCATTGAAGACGAGATGCAAACTGACTTAGCTGACATCATTGAGAATGGAATGCAAACCAACTTGGTAGCTACTACAGAAGCTGAGATAGACCAACTTAGCCGATACTACTGAAACTGGGATGCATACTAACCAAGAAGACAATATTAAGGCTGAAATTTAGACAGAACTAGAAAACACCATTGAATCCTCTACACAAACTAATAAAGCTACAGAAGAGAAGGGGACCCAAATAGAGGAAGCCACTGCCTATGCCCATCTGGTAGAGAAAGTTTTCAGCCATAAATTATGTAATGAACTGGTGCAAACACAACATGAACTAGCACAGTGTAGGAAGATGGTGGTGCCATCACAAGAATATCAAGCACTACTAAAAAAAGTCACAAACCTCTCCTCCACAGAAGATGAAACATTTTCCTAGCTCAGAGGGCAACATGCAAAGGTGAAAATAGCACAAGAAAAGGTGGAGCAAGCGAAGAAAAAAATCACTACAATTTTTATATGTATAATGATGCGCTATCATGCAGAGCTCTGGTGACCAACTATGCCCTGTTCTTAACAGAACGATATTTACTCCTAAAATTCAAGGCCGTCAGGGAAGGAAAGTTCACAACTTTTAGGACTATAGAAAAATTTGTCCACTGTTGTAATGATCAAGATGAGCAGGTCCAATGCCTTCTATGTGAACTTTACATACACAATTTCTTTTTAGAAGAAGACACTGACAACAACCCTAGTCCCTTTATAGGGGATGTTTAGCTTCAATCCTTCCTCTCATTTGCTAAGAACCAGATCAGGTGGGCCAAGGCCTACAACATATTACAAAAAATACACAATGGCCTAGACTTATGGGTTGGAGGGGAACCTACAAAACCCCTGCAACTGATCATCTAGCACAAAAAATTCATGCGAAGGCAAGGTGTAAGGACTAGGCTGGGGGCCATCCATAAGGACATCATAGAAAGTGGACGGGAATAATTTGATGACATTTGTGAAGCAGCCTTGGAAGTAGCTAAGAAAATATGGATGGCATCCATGAACAACATAAACAATAGGGAGCCATTCGGCTACAGGAATTTCAAGGTTGATGCCTCCAGATTCCCCTCATATAGTAGCATGGTCTACAGCATGGGGCCTGCTTGGCTAGGATGTAGATACATAAGCCCTATCCTCTGGTATCCCCCCGAGGACTATCATCACAATTATGAATTACGAGAAGGACGCACAAGTGCTGCTTTTGCAATAATGAAACAAAAACAGGGCTTGAGAACATATAAGGAAAAGGTCTACCAAGCCTACTCCATAACGCAGCTACATCTCAACCATGTGTTTTCATGAGGACATGAAATTACGTAAGAAAGGGAGTATGTTGGGCCCAAATTGAGGTATTTTTTCACCCTATAATTACTTCAAATTATGTCACAATTTTGGGAATTTTCCTTCATCTTAACAATAAAGAAAGAAAAGAGTTATGAAAACTAGAGAAACTAGGCTAACGACAAAAGGAATTTTTTTATAACAGAAAATTGACTTATTTTATCTCCATATGAAAGAAGGTAAGACATCTGAACCGATGGTAAATGGAAGACAACCGACGGATGCAAACGTATGGGATCTTGATAACTCCCAGAGGCCAGCAGAAGGCAGATAGACGGATTCGAACTCAAGAACTCAAAGCACAACGACACGCAGTGGGCTGTCATTTGGAAAATACTTTCTCATTTTTTGAACTCGCCTTTAAAAGAACCAAGGACAAACGAGAAAGAGGAGTCGAAGAAAAATAGGAAATTCATTTTGTAATCAACGCATCAGAACCAAACTGCCTAATTGTATTTCTGTAGTATCCCTGGATGTAATATAGAGTTTTTGAACAGTTATCTTTTGAATTTTTCACTGCGTTAGAGCTTCTGGTGGTCTGGGCCCAACCCCTGGAAGTTCCTCGCCAATTCCCATACTGTGTGTTAGTCACAGAATCAATGTCCAAGTATCTGATGCGGTTATAAAGTACCTTTCCATTCAATAAAGTTACAATTTATCTTTCTTCGGAGCTGTTAGCATTTGTGTTCTTTCAGTTAGAATAATCACATTTTTATTTCACTAGTAGATGATTTAGGTTTCATCCAACGTCGTTGAAATTGATTTACAGATCATAGAATAGTTATTTTCGATGTTACTTGTCTTTTTGGATTGCATTATTATTTCAGCACATTGAAGCGTCCAATCATTTATTAATGTCAATTATTTAGTTTACAAAGAGAATTCCACTGCAAAATTATATAATTAATTGTTGTATAATTCATTTAGATTGCTTCATTTAGACTGCTTTAGACTGTTGTTCAATTCATTTAGACTGTTGTTCAATTCAATTTGATTGTTGTTCAATTCATTTAGACTATTGTTCAATTAAATTCAATAGCCATTCAATTCACTTAGACTGCTGTTCAATTCAATTCGATTGTTTTTCAGTTTATTAAGCTTGTTGTTCAAACCGTCATTCTGCTATTCAATCATATGCTAGACAGAATAATAAACCAACCCATTCCTCGTTAGGTTGATTGAATTCAGAAGGTTAGCTAATCATTTCTCATAAGCAGCATAGAGTAACTATCGACCGAATTCACTTGCATATATTGTGCTGACATTCTTGAAATAAGAAGACTTACCTCGGGTTGATAATTAAATGAGAAGCACTAGGGTTTCCTATAATAAGTCACCTGTGTGACACCAACAATTGTATGGACTAACGACCTGCCCATTGACCAAAAATCCATGTGGAACAATTAATCCCACCATATTCATAGGGAAAGGTTATGGGGACTCAGTGTCCAACCCTTCAGGCCATGGTCCCCGGCCATTCGGCACAACACGCTCCATCTGTAAGCCCTAGGCACTCTATGAATTAAACATTATATATATATATATATATAAACTTATGAACATATGCAGTCTATGGAACACACGAAGAACATATGTTACCAGGCCTGCATTTAAGACAAATATCTCTTAGCATAGGCCTACCAGTCAAGTAACGATTTCAGAACTGTTGTAAATTTAAATATGTAGTTCTTATGCTATCCTCATAGAGGATGACAATGCACATGATCACGGTGAAGGAGTACAAGTGATCATTCCAGAGCCGCAACATATTAGGAAACACTGATTATACATAATCATATATATATATATATATATATATATATAACTCTCAAATGAGGAAATTAGTGAAAAAATACAACAATAAGATACATATAGTGACGTGTGTACCACTGAGAACACATATATCATTAGGTATATAACACATTTTTAATTATCATGTCTTGTACAAGAAACATAAAACCAAGTTTACAAGTCTTATGAGATAATCTCATCAACAACACAAAAATGAAAGGATTATTTATGCCTGAGCTTTAAGAAGGTGAAAAACTGGACTCAAGAACCTAAGCATGCTTTATTGGAAGAGTTGAAAAGGAAACCATACAAGGTAAACCAACCAATATGGAAAAGGAGTGAGGAATCTCCATTATTCCTAGTAAGAAATGGTAACAATGCTAACAAGAGCTTGAAGTAAAACCAATATTATACCATTATAAATGGTAAGGAGTTTCCATATTGGTCACTACCAAAACATAACCAATACAACCACACATTGTTCCAGTACGCTTGAAAAAATATCTACAACATTTTAATCAATCATGTAAATAATACAAATACATATCATGTCTCATACAACATCTATATAAATGATTTGCGCAAGAAACAACACTCCTTAACATTAACATGGAATTATCCTAATACAAACAACATAGGCATTATAGTAACACAAACATAAACATAAGGTTATACATATCTTAGAAAATCTCTAGTAACTGAGAGTGGAGCTCCAACTCCAGAGTCTACACACAATCATAGATAGTTACAACCACGTCTTACTTGAAATTGTCTCCCACAAGACATATTTCAAAGCTTGAGGAGGAGCACTTATGAGGGATTTTAACCAAAAAAATAGCTAAGTAAAGATGTTACCAGACCACACTTCTTTCATTCACCATAGGTGAGCCTCTTCTCTCTCTGTGATTCTTATGCCCAAAAAGAATTTAATAGGGTTATTTAGTTGGTTTTAACTCTCTCCAATGCTTAGCAACATAGTTCCGGATGCTACCTTCTCTAAAATCTTTCACAAAAATTCTAGATATTGCTTTACCTACACCCTTCCCTAGCTTTTGTGTGCCCAGAAATACTCTTCTCTATGTGTCTTCTTGTGTGTGTCTCATAGATAGAGAGAGAGAGAGAGAGAGAGAGAGAGAGAGAGCACATCTATCCTTCCCGATGTCCTTGTCTCCAACTCGTCCTTCTTTTTCTTTATCCAAATAGATCTCTCCCCATTCTTTTCCATAATTACACAGCATTCCACCTCGTGGAAAATGCAACCCATGCTTCCTTACTTTTTATGTCCTATTCTTGCTCATGGTTAGAGGTAAAAGACACCTACCTCTGCCCTTACTCTTTCAGTTAATTTATGGCATATCCATCCCACTCAACCAACTAGGACTGATATAATAAAACATGAATTCCCTCATCCAATCTTCTACCTCAAGCAATAGAATTTGTGTCCCTCTTTTGGTCATTTAAAATTATTTCAATTATTTACAAGAGAAAATTATTAACCATGGGATATCCAATCCCCTCCCCCTTTAGGGGAACACTGTCCTCAGTGTTAAATAAACAGATATGAAAAAATATGCATTTATGCCAAGTCTTACTGATTATACACAGCTCGTTTCAACTTTTACAACACATAGTATATGAATAGTGGATTACTAGCCACTTAGTATTCATTAATTTATAAAGTTAGTCGTCTTCCAATGGCCCTTTTTTGAAATTGTTTTATGCTTTAGTGGTGTTCAATCAAACTAGAATTGTTCTCTTTCTGTATAGTGCTACCTACCTCCAATGTCTAGTGCTGCTATCTTGCACTCCTTTTTTCCTCAACAGTCAATTATATGATCATTATTTTCCAGGCACACCCCGAATGTGCTTATGATCACAATCAAATATGGTCGTGACCAAAATTCAACACAATTCCAAGTAGTCCAATATATACCTATCCTAAACACATTACGCAAGACATATTCATATACACTGTGTAACACAGCACATACACATACACAGATGATACAACACAAAAAAAACACATGTCCAATGCAACACATACACAATACACTTGGAAGAGTATGATATTCCTACAACAATGTTGAAAATATAGAGACCACACTGTCTCTATCCGCAAACACAAGGAAACATTGCCTCTAGTGTCTTTCCCCACATGTTGCAGATCACTCTACTTTCATTCTGTAGATATATCCTTCAAAATTCCCTATTCATAATATATCATGGGCATAATTTATGAATCATAATCACATGATATTGAAATCATAGATCAATCAGATCTACTTTTTCCCAGATGATTCCTCATTAACTAGGAACATTTTTATGTCATTCACATATGAATTATATAATTTTAAACAATCTCTCTTCCAAAAGAAGCGCCCCTCACAAAACTTCGTCAGACAAAATGGAAGTTTTCATATTTATATGCAATAACATAATCATGTATATAATATATGAGCACATGTGCAAAAAGTTCAGGGTTAAGAGAAATCCCTTCTATTTCTTTATTGTCCATTATTTCCATGGACCCAACCAACCCACTTGGTTGTAATTTTTTTGTTCACTCAATCATAGGCACAAAAAACATTTACTGATGTCAAATAAAATCATGGTTTAGATAACTCCTTGTATGTAAACAAAGCACACTTTAGTTAATGGAATTTCTCTTAATCCTTATTTCCTCCATTTTACCCTTTAATTTCACATTATTGTTATGCGGATATTTTCCAACCACTTATGTTTTCACTTATGTATTTTATCATGTTTTGGAGTAACTCTCTAATATTTTCCAGCACTAGCCTTTTTCCAACCCATTTTCCCATCTTTAAGTTCCTCACTAGTTGTAAATTCCTTGGTCATTATTCATGTCAATTACATGCGCCCCTCTTTAGCTCTCTACCAAATATTTGTGGCCTCCCTACCACCTTGAATCAATTTGTCTCAATTCCCTAAGCCCCAAGTATGCATATAAAAAACCCGTCGTAACATCAATAGGATATGCAAGAGGAAAAATAACAGGTGACACCACAAAAGAGAATAAAATCCATGATCGTATTGATAGAGGAAATCCACATACAACAATAGGCACGGCCATGCATAAATATAAAATCAAAATGATCTCAATCATAAGAGAAATAATTTAAAGCTACCACCTATAGGTATTAAAATAAAATGGTCCCCAAAATAAAATTTGTATCCCCATGAGTCTAGCATTCATGGAACTTCTAGCAATCATACAATGGCGCATATGTGTACATGTACATGTACATCCACATACCAAAATTAGTTCAAGACTTCATTACAAGTCTCACAACAACCTTGAAGTCTTACATTCCCCAAATGTTCGCTGGGAATCTCTTCAACATATGTCAAGGAGCTTGAGGGAATTTCCCCTTCTACTTCTTGACATCATGCATCACTAATTTGTGTCCCTATGGCTCATGGGGGATATTTTATTTCTTCTTCTTCCTATGGGGACAATTCTTATTGAGATTCTTTTCTCCATAGTACCAACAAGAAAATTTCCTCTTTTCCTTTTCACATTTGTTTGGCCCTACTATTGTTACCCTTTTCCATACGCTATCCTATTTTTTTTACCATAATCTATCCTGATTTACCTATTTTTGTACCTTGAAACCTCCCTATGATGACTAAAATGTGTTATTTTACAGTGGAGGTAAGAATCATTAATCAAGGTTTTTTTCACACATCTTTAGTTAATTTAAGTAGGTGTTAAATGAATTTATATTTCTTGAATTATTAATTTATTGATTTATAGATTTGATTCTTAAATATAGGGATGGCGCTTGAGTACATGAAAATTCATCAAGGACCCATCACCGAGTTTAATGAATATATAAAGAAAACATTTTTTAATCATTTTAATAGTCTATTATGTACTCTACTCCATTCGACACTCTAGAAAATTCAGTACTCTACTCCAGGTTTAGTACCAGCCAACTAGTCAACTCTCAACATCTTGAAGATAGACTCTCTTTTTCGTGAGTGTAGTGTTGGTTATCTCGGTCCAAATATAGTGTTACAAATGAAACAACACACATACAATGAGGATGAAGTGATCCTAGGGATTTAGATTAGCTTAAACTATTCTTGATCACATATATATTTACTTTTATTGGTCATATTGTTGTAACCATTTTTCATGCCTAAACTATTTTAAAATGCCTAGTGTTTGTATGAGAGGTTATGCATGCGCACACAGAGTGAACCAATGACAAGAGGATTGAGATTAAACACCATTTGAATCCATTTTGTTTTAAGTATTGAAACTTTGGACTTATTTTTATTGAACGTTTGAAAAATTTGTGTTATATTTTGTGGGGCATATCTCTCTTATGTCAAAGATGAAGAGGTATATATTAGTCTATATTAATTATGTAACAAAGTGGTTGGAAGCCAAGGCTTTATATTCTACCACTAAAAATTCTATTTTATATTTCCTTTTTTAAGATATCTTCACTCTGTTTGGGGTTCCTACAGAAATTGTCACCAACCAGGGGACATAATTTACCTCCAAACTAGTAAAGGCTATCACTGAAAAGTACCAGATTACGAAATGGAAATCTACTCCATACCACCCTCAGGAAAATGGGTAGGATGAGTCTACCAACAAAGTATTGGAGTCCATTCTTACCAAAACAGTTCAGCTACACCATGGGCATTGGGTTGATAGGTTTCCAAAAGCATTATGGGCTTATCAAATAACATGGAGGAATATGACAGGATATACTCCCTATGAGTTAGTGTATCGAAAGCAGGTGTTTCTCCCCATTGAGTTTTGGGTAAAAAAATTCCAGACCGCTATACAACTAGGAATGGATATAAATGAATCTTAGAAACAAAGAATATTTCATTTGAATGAAATTGAGGAAATTAGACAAGATGCCTTCCAAATAACTATGTTGGTATAGGACCAAAGAGCTCAGTGTCATGATAAGTATATCAAAAAATAAAGTATTCCAACCAGGAGACTCAGCACTATTGTATGACAGAAAGTTTAAACACTTCAAAGGTAAATTTTCAACAAGTTCGATGGGACCCTATGAAGTGGAGGAAGTTTTCGATAATGGTTCAGTCAGGATAAAAACCATTGATGATGACCATAACTCATTCGTGGTAAATGGCCACAGACTGAAACTCTACCGCCACCTGCTCTCCCAACAGGAATTTTTGCAAGATGTGATGCATGATCTAGAAATCGAGTTGTTTCATAAGGGGTATCCACCTCATGTTGGTTCTTCAAACTAATTTCTTCTTCTTATATATATATATATATATATATATATATATATATTGACAAAAAGTTTAAACACTTCAAAGGTAAATTTTCAACAAGTTCGATGGGACCCTATGAAGTGGAGGAAGTTTTCGATAATGGTTTAGTCAGGATAAAAACCATTGATTATTACTATAACTCATTCGTGGTAAATGGCCATAGACTGAAACTCTACCGCCACCCGCTCTCCCAACAGGAATTTTTGCAAGATGTGATGCATGATCCAGAAATCGAGTTGTTTCATAAGGGGGATCCACCTCATGTTGGTTCTTAAAACTAATTTCTTCATCTTATATATATATATATATATATATATATATATATAGTATAAATAACAGTGGGTTGATTTCATATTTCCTCCATAGCTCAGATAGAATAAAGAGGGAATATGTCAAGGATAGTTTTATTCCTTTATTTGGACTTGAAAAATTATTTATGGGAAAAGATATCTTGGAGTTGATTGTGAACATTTTAGACTCCCTAAAATTGAATGTTCTGAGCACTGACTGACCCAGACTCGTTAATATTAATGGGATAATAGTAGTTATGGATTTGCAAAGTACATAATTATTCTTTTCCAGGTGTGTAAAAATAATTACGGAAAATGAATCCCCTAGAGTCTACTTTGGGTTTTTCAGAATCTCTAAAATTGAATACCCCAAGCATTAGATAACTTAGGCTCATTGAAATTTATGAGAAGGAAGTAGGTAGGGCTTTGTTGAGTACAAAATTAGTTTTTCCCGAGCTCAACAGAATGGTTATGGGAAAGAATCCCCTTCGATTCTTCTTTTGTGCATTTCCAACTCTCGAAAATTGAAATGCCCCAGGAAGTTACCATTTCAATTGTTGTAAAAATCCATGGATTGGTAATACCAACATTGTTCTACAACAAATAACAGTAAAATTTCAGTTGTGATTCCTAAAGTTGATATATATTAAGTCTCAAGATCATGAGGGAAGCCTTGTATTTATTTCTCTACTACAGTTACAATTTTTCGTTGTCTTCCATGACTTGTTTAGATATTTTGTACTCAATTTGGTACTTATTATAGGACTGAAGGTTAGGTAATGAATATTTTTATAATATGGGTATCATTTTAAGAAATATTAGATAATGTCAACTTCAGTTTAGTAACACTGGAACTAATGGAGGTAATAAATTACAAGTTTTTGGTTCACTCATGATTAAATTAGTAACCCTCTATAATGAACACAACAAATGATGAAGAAAACCACCTAAGGAACAGTATTTCCTAACCTGTGTTATTTTTGAACTCTTGTATATAATTATACAATCGAATGAATCCGAATTTACTTAGATTAATTCAGAGAATGTGGATAGTAAAAAAATTATTTTGATATGCCTCCATTTGTTTCTATTATATACATGTCATTTCCATATTTCATTGAATCTCAATTAATTTTCTACCATCCTATCCAATCACTCATTCCACTTTGTACCTAGTACCTATTCCATCATTACAAGTGACCAATCCATGGCCTTATTAAGAAATACATAGCCACCCTTTTTGAATCAACCTAAGCCTTTTTGAAACCCTAAAACCAAGGAGTTTCATGTCTCATTTTATAAATCCATTGGTTTGTTGACCTGTGATTCCCTACACCTTCCTCCTCACTTCTGGCATTGTCTCATCTTCGGCATGGCGGTCAATCACCATGAACCCACATTTTCCCAATAACATGTTGGACATGAATATGCAGTCTGTAAGGGTAGATTTGAGGAGAAAGGGTGGATAGGATTCCTTAAAACTTTTCAGGGTTATAACGACAAGGCTGCCATGGAATTCACCCAAAGATTCGATGGGGAAGTTGCAGAAGTTGGGAATTTGAAAATTAAGGTTATATAAAAGTTGATAAGTAAAGCAACAGGGTTTCCATTAACTGGTGAAAGGTATCTAAAATGAGGGCCACTTGAGTGGGACGATTGTGCCAAATTTCTTAAGCCCGTGTATAAAACCATCAACTTGTCGAAAGGATTTCTATGAAGCTGTATATGAGAGGAGTTGTGGCTACTTATCACATCACTGAAAAGGATCATCATGTGCGAGGGAAGGTATGTGACTATATTTCTTTATCATATTAGGATCCTTTTACATTTCATGGATGGAAGTGAGGTTAAATTTCCATTCTTCATTCGTCGAAGTCTGTACAAAGTTGCTCGAGGAGTTCATTCTATTGTTACAAACGTTGAAACTAGCCTATGTCATCATAGTCTCATTAAAATTCTAATCATTTATGAGTTGGGTAGGCATAAAAATTCATGGAAAGAGTTCTTGATTGAAAATTTTCCAAGGGAGGAGAGTCAAATCAAAGGTCGTCAATGGATTATTAACCCATGCACAAACTAATCAGATGAAGGGACTGAGGCCCCTCCCTATTATTTTACCAAATAGGACCAAGAACCTCATGGAACCCCTATATTTTAAAAATCATAGCGTAGTTCATCAAATCCCTAAGAGAAACCAAAAATTGAAAACCCTATTATTTCTATCCAAAAACAAACCCTAACCTCAAAGGGAAAGAAATGTAAAATAGAAAGTGAAAAAAAGAAGGAACCTGTGAGCAAGGATGCAACAACAAAAGAGTGGGAAATTGTAAGCAAGAATGCAGCAACAAAAGAGCCCCATTAGAGTAAGTGAAAGAAGCCTCGGGTGAAGGTTACGAAGCCAATTTCCTCACTGATAGAATAACGACATAAAAAAACTAACCCAACTCTTAATAAAGTAAATATGAAACTATTTTGAGAAAAGGAAGAAGTGGAACTAGCACTGAATTCATCAGCACAAGAAACCCCAAAATTATCTGAGATTTCAATCACATCACAGGGTCGACGGCACACCAGAAGCATGACTAGACAGAGATATCCCCTTTCTGATATTCAAACCCTCAAAATTATCACCATTTCATATTCTCCAGAACATGAAGTGAAAATCCCATCTCGGGTATTCAAAGAAACATAGGAAAAAGAAAATATTTCACTTGAGGAAGATGGACCGATTGAAAACCTCCAGGATCTTGTACAAAGTTCTCCACAACATAATCAATCTGATACAGGACCAAAAACATGAAAACAGGAAACTAAAACTATGGTGATCCAAACACACAAAAGATCAACTTAGAAAGGGAGCAATTCTTGAAAGAAAACCTTGCCTCCTGAGGATACTTTGTCTCACGGAGAGGAAGAATTGCAACTCCAAATAGCCACGCTACAGAAGAAAAATGAGAAACTTAGAGAGAGTTATCATAATTAAAAAAACATTTTTCTTTATGTTCAGCCGATCAATGATGCATATCGATATTGGAATCTGGCTCTGGTATCCAACAATGATGCACTGGTCCTAAGGAATAAGTGGCTCATTAGCTAGAAAGTGAGGCAACTGAATCCCGTCAAAATACATAGTTCCCATAAACGAGCCCTTAGTTTTCAATGGCAACAAGACGAAAATATCCATGGTTTATAATTCCTAGTTAATGCAGTGGGAAACTGAAGGCAGAGATAGCCCCATGTTGATGACTGATCAATTTTGAAAGGAAAAACTGCATGAGGACATGCATTCCCTCTGGCATGGGGGGATGTTGGGACCTACTATTGTTACCATTTTCTATACCCTATCTTACTGTTCTCACCATAATCTATCCTACTTTACCTAATTTTTTACCTTGAAACCTCCCTATAATGACTAAATTGTGTTATTTTACATTGGAGGTAAGAATCATTAATCAAGGTTTCTTTCACATATCTTTGCTTAATTTAAGTAGGGGTTAAATGAATTTATATTTTTTGAATAATTAATTTACTAATTTATAGATGGGATTATTAAATATAGGGATGGAGCTTGAGTACAGGACAGGTCATCAAGGACCCAACACCTATTGCAACGAATATATCAAGAACACATTTTGTACTCAGTTCAGTACTCTATTCGGTACTCTACTCCATTTGACACTTTATTTTATTTGGTACTCTACACCAGGTTGGGTACCACTCAACCATTCAACTGTCGGAATCTCCAAGATAGATTCTCTTATTTGTGAGCTTGGTGTTGGTTATCTTAGTCCAAAGATAACATCACAAACGAAACAACACAGATACAATGAGGATGAAGTGATCCTAGGGATTTAGCTTAGCTTGAATTAGTCTAAATCACATATGTATTTCATTTTCTCAGTCGTATTGTTGTAACCATTTTTCAAGCTTGAACTCTTTAAAAAGGCCCAATGTTTGTATGATAGGTTATGCATGCACACATAGAGTGAACTATTGATGAGAGGATTGATATTAAACACCATTTGACTCCACTTTTTTTTTAGTATTGAAACTTCTAGAGTTATTTTTATTGAAATTTTTAATATAATCATCTTGTCTTTTATATATATATATATATATATTCATGATTTATTTATTTCTGATCTGTAGGTTATTTAGTTAAGTTCAACTTGTTCCAGGTCGTGGCAAGGGCCGACCACAAACCTCAGACAAGTTTTGTAATGGTTTTTGGTTAAGTAGAAGTTGGGTTTTGAATTCATTTAGTTGAACTTCACTTAACGTTTGTTTTCCTTTGTTGGTACTTCTCATAATTATTGTACATAGAACCATACTTGTATTTCATTTGAAAGCTCCTGTAGATCTAAAGGTTATGATAGTAGGATAGATGTTCATTGAGTCTTTTTCTGAGTTTGTAAATCATATTCATAGATATTTTCTGTAGTTATCAATTCCTTTGGTTGATTTCAAGATTCTGTAATACGCTTCAGTTTAGGACATATTTATGAAGAATGAGTTCTTACAATTTTAAATCAAATCCTATGTTCTAAATGGAATGACTTGATTATGCATGGATTTGTATGTTTTTGGCAAGAAACTCTACTACTTGATGTTCAGGAATTTTTGTGAGTTTTTATTAGGAACAATGTGTCATTTATTTCATCGAAAAATAATGTTTTAATTTTTGAATGAAATAGTGTGTCATTCATTTGATTTCATAGTTAATTTTGAGTTAATATTTGTCGAGTTAAAATTTAAAAATTATTCATTTCCTTGCTCAGGTAGTTAGGATACTATGGATCATTCGATTAATTAGTTAATTTCGAAACTAGAAAATCCATGTGTTATTTTCTCAATTTCTTGGTAAATTTCTATTGGATTTGTTAAATAGGAAATAACATGAATGGTTTTTCCAGAACATTGCTAAGTTTATTTTTCGATTTCTAGCACACTGGGGATTAGTTTTGTATATAAATTTCTGATAGAATGAATTGTTGAATGGGATTGAGAATATGGTTTGTGATTATTGTTAATTTTTTCTATGAAAGAATCTTTAGCTAGCTGCACCATAATTGTGGATACATTAGTAATTTAGATTAGATGTAATAGGTTTTTTCCTTCAAGAAATTTAGGTGTGGCAATTTTAATTTAGGAATAGATTTCGGTCATTCTGCACTTAAATTCGTACTAAGTCAGCATAGGATAAATTTAGATTTGAACCGTAATGCCTTCTAACTTAAATCTTATTAGGTTGAAAATTTTAAATTTAGGGAATTCAATGACATATAAAAACCCTAACAATCTTCATGAGCCCTCTTCCTGCCTATGTCATCTTTCTTTTTTGAGGATTCAGTTTGATATGTCATTTCGCGCAACTATTTTTTCAACTCAACATCCCACTTAGTTTCTTCTTGTTTTTTCCTGGTAAGCTTTCTAAGTTTTGTCTTGCAAATATTTAGCTCGTCTTCCAAGTCCCTGAGCTCAACCTACAAATTCCTAAAGGTTATTTTCCTTTGGAGGGATGCCCCTTTTTCCTCGTTCTTGATGGACTTGTTCTATATCCTGTTGCACCATGCCACGATACATGTTTCCTTTTGTTGTCAGTGAGTCTTGCTATGTGCTGCCACATACACTGAGTTGTTAGAAAATTAATAAATATAAACAAATATACCATTTTCCTTGCCTTGTTGCATCAATAAAGTTGTCCTATAACAACACACATGTCTTAATTTACATGTTAGCCACATGTCTAAAAATCCAGGACATAAATATCTCAATTAAATTTTTACAAATTTAGCCTTATACAAAGGCTAGTAATCAGGGCATCTAAAATCTTAAGGAAATTATTTAGAAACCCTTTAACATATCAGTGTCATTTCCTACATAATGATTTATATAAAGGATTAAATTTCATACTTTTTCTTGAGATTATCAACATTGATTACTATCAACCCCTTTACCAAGACCCCTAATATCACTTGTTAAAATCAGCCTTCAAAATTAAAATAATTCCAGCCTTCATTGGCTTCATACAGTCTCTTTACTGAGACCATCACCACTAATTGGGAGGTCATCTTTGTCCACTAGAAACCAAATTATTATGTATATTAAACCTATTTATTCAAAGCCAAAAGTACCAATGCATATCATAAAATTAATTGTCAGATGCAACAATATATGATCGACATGTTCAACCATGTCCTCATTTTATGAGCCACGTTATTAATTTAATTCATCCCCTATACTAGAATAATACCCCATATGGAAAAAATAAGCCTTTATTGAAGAAAATGATGCAACACAAGGAACTCTCAATAATTCAAGATAAACTCTAACATTACAGTCTCTTTCTCTAGCAGAGTTACAAATCCTTCATCTACAAGAACTACAAAAGACCCTTGCCTTTGAAATCATAATTTTAGGTATTTCACTTGGATTCTCTATCTCATAATGAGATAACAACCTTTACAAGATTCAACCGCGCATTTTGCGTATGTCACACCCCTTTCCTAAAAAAAGGAAGGAATTTACCACGAATAAAAGCATTCATAAGGAAAAAATAATAACCACATTCATAAAAAAAAAATAGTCAACCTCCGCTGAGGTCCGTTGCCATATAATTATAGGGAAATGGGACTCCCCCCATCCCCATCAATATATTCATATACATATACTTACATTAAATTAGAAACATTCCATGTTATCCATGCTACAAAAAAACAAGGATTTCCCCGAGATCCCTCATATCATAGGAACATTCATATTTAACATCATTCCAATGTGCAAGATCACATCACTTGACCTGTAGTGATCGTATGTTGCAAATAACCACACTCACTGCCATGCAATTAGTTTTGAAAAATTAAATAAATGATAGATCTCTAAGGTCACAACCACTGATTATTTAGACCTTCAAGGTGAAAGCTAGAAATCACTTTCATTTCCAAGACATTTATCAAAATAACATGCCAAAAATAATTGTAGTTAATGTGCAATACAAATAAAACACTATGAGTATGGTACTATCATACTCATATTTAGTTACTACACTTAGAGTTGAGATCTGCTCACTTCCAAAGGTCCAAGTATTGAACTTGGAAGCTTTAATACCACTTTGTTACAAAACCACTCCAAATTTCCACCAAGACACATGTTAGGAGGTGGTCACTATGATGACCCAAGATCCAAAGTAGCTCTACAGAAATGGGGTCTAAAAATTTTAATCTTTTTCAACTTATTCAAAACCTTAAATAGATGACATAATTGTGTTTTTCTTGTCGAAATGATTCTAATGATATAAATTGTCTCAATTTGGTCTCTAGATCGAATTATTTGAACACTTAAATTTTACTTCCATGTCATCAATCTGCCATGTGGCTTACTCGTGGTCCCCACATGGTTGTCCCAGTCATCCTCCTCATCGCTAATTAGCATTTTTGTATTAGTTTCTAACCATCCACGTCCCTAGGTTATAGCATGTCACCACCCTTAAGCTTCCAACCCATTCATGGGTTACATGACACATGTTATTGCATACACCAGGCATGAAAGGAGCTGGTGCAGGCCCCTTAAAGTCCATGTCACCCTGAAGATAATATTACCAGAGGTTTCATTTTTATCGTTGAGTTTCTTTCTCTAAGAAGCATTCTCACTGAGGCGAAGGAACATTCCCTCTCAGAAAATTTATCGTTGATGCCATTTTATCTGAGAAGTGATCTTGGCAAGAACCATTTCCTCCCTGTAATGTTTACTTCGAGAAGGTTTACCATCGACACCATTGCAATGTCATCTTAGACGTTATGATTTTGGGAGAAACCCATGGACGCAAGCACCATTTCCTTCGAGGAGTTTCCTCCGAGCACCATTTTCGTCAGGAATCCCTTTACTTCTAAGAACATTCCTTTGAGTAATTTCCTTATAGGGTCCATGTGTATAGTTCAATGACTCTCTGTTGAGCTCCCCATTCAATGACTTATATCAAAAAGTGCTACCCCCGTGGTCATGGTTCCACTGGTGATTTTGGGTGTGTAATCAAACAAACCTCCATTAATCCACCTATTTGACAGTATGTGGGTCTTCGTCCCCTCCCTCCCCCACCCCCACCCCCCCTCTAATGTCACATGGAGAATCCCCCACCAAAATATCCATTGTGCATACCTGAAAGTACCTCTAATTGTCACCATGATAGTGGGACCTTCGCCCTCCTCTACTGAAATCACAGGGGGATAGTTCTCATGGTGATTACCACCATCGATTTATCATTTAAATTGATGTTTCCCATCATAAAATGCCTTTTCCCTTGGTTACACTGTGAATTCATATGGTATTTTCATTATGAACCCTTAGGGCTTAAGACTTTGACTCTACTCGAAAGGTTGTGGCATGAGGTATTATGATAACCAAGACATAATCTCCACCCGATTATGCATTATGGTCATATGAAATACTCACTTGGCCATCGGAAAAACCTCCATGCGACATAATGAATCCCATCATGGTTATGGGGCAAGATTATAAGGACTAAGGGTCAAACCATTATGGCCATGGTCTCGGGCCATTTGGCACAATAAGCTCCACCCGTAAGCCCTTAGAACTCTATCACAAACACACACACACACACACACACACACACACACACATATATATATAACTCCTGCATGAGGAAATCAATGCAAAAATAAAACAACAAGAACGATATAGTTAAGTGCATATCAATGAGAACACATATCTCATTAGGTATATAACACATTTGTAATTGTCATGTTTGGTATAAGAAAAATAAAAGCAAGTTATCAAGGCATATGAGAGAATTTCATCAACATAGAAATTCAAGGCTTATTTATGCGTGATATTTGAGAAAGTGAAAATGCAGACCCAATAACCTAGGCATGCTTTATAATAAAACTTGAGAAGGAAATCAGACAAGGTAAACCGACCAATATGTCCAAGGAGTGAGGAATCTCCATTACTCCTACTAAAAAATGCTAACAATGCTAACAAGAGCTTGCAGTAAAATATATATTATACCACTATAAATATGAATGATTTTCCATGTTGGTCACTACCATAACATCACCAATACAACCACACATTGTTCCAGTTTCCTTGAAACAATCCCAACAACATATTAGTCAGTGATGTAAACAATACAATTACATATCATGCCTCATTCAACATCTATATAACTGATGTGTGCATGTTGGTCAATACCAAAACATAACATATATAACCACCCACTATTCCATAAACCTTGAAACAATCCCAGTAACATATTATTCAATCATGTAAACAATACAATTACATCATGTCTCATACAATATCTATATAACTGATGTGTGTAGGAACCAACATTCCTAAAAATTAGCATGACATTTTCCCGATACAAACAATAGATACATTATATTAATCACAATCATAAACATAAGGTTATACTTATATTATAAATGTTCTTGCAACTTAGAGTGGGAATCCAACTCTCCACCTAATTATAGACAATTGTAGCCAGGTTTTACTTACCACTTTCACCCTTAAGCCAGATTCCAAAGATTGAGATGGAGTGATTCTCATGGATTTTAACCAGCAAAATAACTGAAATAAAATTCCACCAAGCCACATTTTCTTCATCCACCTAAGGTGAGCCTCTTCTCTCTTTGTGATGCTTATTCCCAACAAACATTTAAGAGGATTCTTCAACTGGTTTTAACTCTCTCCAATGCTCAACAAAAAAATTCAGGATGCTAACTTCTCTATGCTCTTCCACAAAAATTATAAATGCCACTTTCTCTACACTCATCCACAACTTCTCCATCCCCAGAAAGTCATTAAGAGACAAATTACATGGATCATTCCTGATGGCCATGTCTCCAACTCCTCTCTTTTTTTCAAACCGACTAACTTCCAATTCCTTTCCACGTTTGCACAACAATCTACCTCATACCCATTCCACCTTAATACTTTTTTCTTCTTCTCTCTTATGGTTAGACCTAAAGGACACCTTCCCCCATCATTCCTATTTTAGTTAATTTATGGCATATTCAACCCACTCAATCAACCATGACTGATATATAAAAGAGAAATTTCCTCAAGCAATCTCCTACCTCGAGCACTGGAATATGTGTCCCTCTCTTATCCATTTAAAATTATTTCGACTATTTACAAGAGAAAATTATTAACTAGGGGATGTCACAAAGATGTAGAATTATCCTTTGAAGGCAATCAAAAGGAGTTCTGTCATAAAATTAAGGAATCCATTCCTACAGACCAAATCAAGTTGTCTTATGAAGATAGTCATGCCAGTGGTGAAAGGTAGATCTTGAAGGCTGTTACAAAGAGAATATGAGGAAAATACCTAAATTGTGGAGACACCTGCAACAAGGAGAAGGGGTAGCATATCATTTTGTCACAATATGAGAAGGAATTCAAATGAATAGAGGATTAGTTGAATGTTCCCAAGATAGAAGAATACTACATGGAGAACATATCCAAGGAATTGAAATAAGCTGACATGCTTGAGGCATCCAAATCGTATTGTAATTTGTATGGTGAAAAGACTACTGAAAGCACAAATGCAAGAGTAGAGGAAGGAAAACATATGCTTTCAAAAGAGGATAAGGGGCTTGATACTAGTTTGTTTCATGAAAATTTATTTCATTTTCAAACAAAGAGTATGGGGCTAGAACTTATTCTCGAAGTTGGAAAGTAGTTTGAAATGGTATACTTTGTTGAGGGAAATAATAGGAAGAAAAATTGATGTTATGGATCTATTCGATGTAAAAAATATGGAAATCTATTGTCCATAGACCATCCATGGGAATTACTACCAAATTTTTGCAATAAATAATGGAAGCCATATGATGAGGTGGAGATTGAAGCCCTGAAGACATTGATGAGTTTGACTGGTACCAAAGGTTTGGACTAGCAAGAGGATATCATATCAATAGAGATGTTAATGAAAGAGATAATTGATAAATGGTACAATGTTGATGAGGGAACAATTAGTTTCATTACTTGGTTGAATTCTAAGGATTTCCTCAACAAATCAGGCGTGAGGCAACATCAAAGTAGGACTTGGGATCTAGGAAGAAGAAGGGAAACTAGAAGCAACATGAGTTTACAAGATTACCTTAACTAGACAAGTGGAGTACTACAAAATCATGTTTGGGATCTTGGAATATTGAAATGAGAATCGGAACAAAAGACAACCAAGCATATGGAAAACAACAAATTTTTGTTTTAGATCTAGGTGTCATCAACAATTGAATACATAATATCAGGAGGTGATATCCTTTTCCACCTACGGAGTATGATGCAGAATAACCAACCCTAAGAATCCCATTTCCTTTAAAACACAAAAGGGTCATGTAAATTATGAAGATAATTTTTTTTTCCATCACTTTTAGTGTTCATAAATTATAAATATCGAGGATTTTTAGGTAGAGCTATGCGTCCTGATTCTATAAAGAATTTGGAGCATTGGAATATTAGGATATTTGGATGAGTTGGTGTTTTTGGCCAATTAGGTGTCCCAAGAGCTTTAGTTCTTAGGATATTATCCCAACACATAAAAAAGTATAATGGTATGTATAGTCAGAGTTAAGGTAGGCTTATGTGGATCATTGGCTCAAAGATAGAAAAAATCTCTCTAGCAGATTAAATAAAAGAGACTGTTTTCGAAAGAGTTGAGAGAGCCTAGATAGGATATTGTAAATACTCTGTAGATTATTTTTATTATAAATAGAAGTTATAATTTTTTTGAATTGTCACATGTTTGTTCGATTTGTTTTTCATATATATATATACAGCTTGAGTGGGCCTAATGGTTAAGAGCATGTGTTTTGTCCTAAGAGGTCACACATTCAAAACTAGAGGAGGTAGAGTAGGTATGCCTTCGTAAACTTAGCAATGTGACAATAAAATTTCATTATATATATATCTATATATCTATCTATCTATATATATATATATAATACAAGTTTCTTGTGAAAATTCCTCTAATTGTTTCGTGTCATAGTCCTTGTCTAAATTTTCCCTGAGTGAGGAGATAAGATCTGGAGAGATTGAGTGAGGAGATAAGCTTTGGAGAGATTGTGTGGAGAGACAGGGCTCATAAATAAAATCTTTGGTAGAAGAAACAAAACATGGTTGCGAGAGACTACATACATATTGATCGTCCTGCATTTAAGTGTCGGTGGTTCACACATTAAGTCCATTTGAAGGGGAATCTGGAGTTTGTGGCCACTTTGGGCTCTTAAATGATGGTAGCAGGACAAAAGAGTGAGTGCAAAACTCACAACTTAAGGCCAAGCCTATAAAAACAATGAACGCGACAAAGTGGAAATGAAATTGCATAGTTGGGCGCTTCGTAAATTTGTGTTGGCCAAGTATTTGGGCCTCAACACCAAGTCTAGCCTCGAGCAAGATTGACCCCAAACAAAGGTAAACAACCCCATATCAAAGTTGAGACTCAAATATTCCTGCCTCAACATAGAATAAATGTTGGGAAGGCACCCGACCAACCGACCTTGACTACCCTCACTAACTACAAGTGCTGACTAGTTGACCTTAAAGTCCTGACCTAAATCAGGGTGAGATCGAGCCAGATTTGATCATCCCTGAAATATTTGGCTTCAGGAATTTGGGTTCGAGCAGGGGAATAAATGGTTTGAATTTCGATGACATATGTGGAATTTTCAAGAGAGAATACACTTAAAGGAGGAAGTGGGTGTTGAGCTCTAACACGAGTCTTTAGTGGATAAATGAGGCATGCGCAAAAGGAATTTTCAATCTAGGGATCAAGAGAATAATAGAGGGAGAGAAAGAAAACAAGACTGAGAGAATTTGAGAGAAAGGAAGTCGATAATAAGAAAGAGTGGAAAATAGAAATTAAGAGTAGCCATATTGGGTGGATGAATGAGAAAGCGCGAGATAAGAGCTAAGACCACCGAGGTTCCAATAGACTGAGTTATGTGCATTGTGCACTTGAGAAGTGTGAGGAATTTGGATTCATTGCTACGTAGAAGGAATTTAAGGACGAATTCTTTGTGGGCCACAACCCTCAAACTCATGAGATTTGAGCCCATAGAGTTCGAAATTTCGCAGACCCCAGGTTCAGTATGCATTAGGTATTGATATGTAGTTTTACCAAGGAATTCAACTATAATAAACAAATGCAAATATCGTCATTCAATTTAGATGAGTGATGTATTTAAAATAATTCCACAAGTAGACATGATTTTAAAATTCTATCATTACAAAAGTATGAAGAGGTTTTGACATTTTAGAAATAAACATTTATTCATTCTCGTACAATCATTTTAATCATTTATACAAGTTAACACCATTTTAATCATTTATATAAGTTAACGTGGAGACCCTCGTGTGCTTCTTTAAATCATAAATCCTTTAGAGCTTCTCCATGAAATGATAAATCCTTTAGAGATCATGATACACAATTTTCGATGGAGTGAAGCCTTAGTCATTACATAAAGGAAAACCTTGAATAATTTTTGTAAAAGATGTTTATAAACTATTAATTATCAATTGCACCACATGTTGCAAAAGAAAATCCATAAATAAATAGCATAGGAAAGAGTATCCTAGAAGAAATAAGATGTTGGAGAAAAGGAGTCATCATGGAGGAATGAAAATCAAATTTTTCTTTCATGGAAACAGGTAGTGAAATATTAATGCAATACTGCTTCCATGAGCCTTACAAATCATGAGGCCTATGTTGAAGTTAAGTTAAATACCTTGTCTGATCATACCAACATGAATGCCTCATGAATAAAGAAATAGATCGTGATTTTCTACCTTCAAAATCAATAAGGAGATTGAGAAAATATCTCCAACACCGAGAGAGATTTGGTAGTGTTTATGGAGTCGGCGAACATGTCTTGGTCTATGGTGTTGGCTACTCAGCATAGTTTTCTTTATATTGTGTAGAAGAAATTAATTTTTATTTATCTTATATTACATTAACCATGAAATTTCCAACATTCATGGTACACTTTGCATCACATTTGTAGAGCAAATTATAACATAGTATCACACAATTCTTATTAGAGCTAAATGCTCCTATATACAACAACGATGAATTTCATCACTTAAGAGCAGTAAAAACAAGTTTATTGAGAAAACAACTTGAACACATTTGTAGAGAAAATTATAACATAGTATCACACTTTTCTTATGAGAGATAAATGATCCTATATGCAACAACGATGGATTTCATCACTTAAGAGCAGTAAAAAAAGTTTATTGAGAAAAAAACTCCAACACATTTGTTGACAAAATTATAACACAACATCACACTTTTCTTATCAAATATAAATGCTCCTATATGAACCAACAATTTCTTTCATCAGTTCAAGAGCAGTACAAACAAGTTTATTGAGAAAACAACTCTAGCACTGAGAGTGATTTGGAAGAAACTGTGGAATTGGTGAACATGTCTTTCTCTATGGTGTTGGATATTGGGCATAGCTTTCTTTGTCTTGTATACAAGACTATAAATTTTCATGTAGCTTATACTTCATTAACCATGAAATTTTCAACATTTAGGGAACATTTTCCATCACATTTGTAGTGAAAATTACAATAGAGTATCACATTTTTCTTATCATATCTAAATGTAATTATATGCAACAACTACCTTGTGCCTCATAGCTTAACTTTGTGCAAGGAGGAGGAGAGGAGGAGTGTCAAGGTGCAAGCTATAATATGAAGAGAAAGAAGAATATTGTTTGGGACTTGAGATAGACTCATTCTCTACACGTATAGAGTAAAGCTTAATAAAACAAAACTCACCATACATTAATTTTTTTAAATAAATATCTTAAAAATTAGAATATCAATTCAATACATTTTACTCAAGTACACATTTAACAATATTCATTTAAAAAATACAAATACAAATAGTACAACACATTTAACAATATTCATTTAAAAAAATATAAATACAAATTTCTATTTAAATAAAAATAGTACAACACATTTAACAATATTCATTTAAAAAAATACAAATACAAATTACTATTTTAAATAAAAATAGTACAAAGAATCACATTAATTATCATGGCTCTCATGTACCTTCCTCTTATTACTGTTTAAATACCTGATGTTTGTAACTTATTCTTAATCAAATAGTGTCAATTTTGTAAAACTACAGTCTACAAGTCTCACTTTGTATAGCTTTTGTGGAAGGGTAGAGTATCTAAACTCCCTTACCGTTTAAGAAGCATTCTCAATTATTATACCACCCACCTCGAAATCCAATGTAGACATCTTAGGTTATTATAAATTTATCACAAGTATAGAATTTTTAGGGTGGTGTTCTATTTGCACTAAAATTCCAATGAGGTCTATCACTATGTATGGGGTTCATTGCAACCTAGGATATATTCTGTGAGTTGCTGTGATTTTTTTCTTGTGGCTACAACTTATTTTTGGTTGTCACCTAGTTATAATGGTTCAAAACTTTGTTATCATCTCATATCCTTATAGAATTAGATATATTATGTGAGCTAATGTGATCTTTTTTTTGTCACAATGATTCAAAAATTAGTTGTTATACCAAAATATTGACTTTCTCGTTGTTTCTTTTGTCTATGAACCCTTTAAAAAAAACACAATAACATTTTATTTTACATTGTGATCTCCCCGGCATGGGTGGGGGTTTCAAAAATTGGAGAGAAAATTGAGCAATTATTGTTAGAAATTGTTGTATAAGATGGAAAATTTGGATGGTTTGTAGACAATATGGATGTCATAAGAGATATCTATTTTGAATTTTTTAGTGTCTCTCGCCACCATGCATCTAATAGGATCCATTTCAGATGAGAACATCAATAAATCACTTTGTGAATGATAACTTGTGATATCTCTAGCCATTTTATTTGATTGTGGATCAAGTTATAAACTAATAACTTGTGAAATCCCTAGCCATTTTTTTCATTGTGGATCGGGTTATAAACTAGAATATACTCTCTCTTTAGAAGACTCTACAGCATATATTGGATGGAGGGAAATTTGATGATAAAACTTGTACAAAAAACCCCTTAGGGTTGTCTCAACTTACTCTATCGTTAATTACATAGTGTCAATTTTGTAAAACTATAATTTACAGTAAGGACTGAGTTGGTTTTTTCTTTTGTAAGTTTTGTTTGGAATTGAAAAATAAAAAAATTATAAAAGCTAAAATTATGTAGTGAAAAACTTTGCTTAAAATTTCAAAATAAAAAGTTGAGTAAGTTTGACATCATATAATATGAAAAATGTTTATGATTACAAAGTTTAAAAAATGTAAGATTTTTTAGCTACAATTAGGTAATTAAAGATATGTATATAGTTTTTTTGAACGGAAAAAATTTGATATCCATTAACAAAAAAAACTGAAAGAGTATGTATGTATTGACAAACAGTTATGTAGTTAGAAACTAATACAATTAAGTAATTAAAGGTAATTTTAGTGTTATTTAATAAATGAGAATTATGAAAATTCATCATTATTTCTCAAGATAAATTATGTCGTATGAGATCACATACTAAAAAAAAAGATCACATACTAAAAAAAAATCATTATTAATTTAATTTTCTATATATTAAGAAATACTACTCACGAATAATTAAAAAATTCAGAAAAAACATAATAAGTAAAATTTTAAAAGAATAATGGTTATAAACATTTAAAAATAGTTTTATTAAATAATTAGTTTAGATATATATTATTTATCAAAGGGAGCAATTCTCTTTTTACTCTAAAAGAGGTTTGCATATCAATACATATGATCCCTCTTGGGTCTTCGTAGATCCAAAGTTAATATTGATCTAGGCCATCTTAATTTCCCCCTTTAAATAAACTACATTCCACATGAATACCATGGGTCAATACCATGGGTTGTTTTTATAGTTTATTATTATTTTATTTTATTATTTTTATTTTTTATTGTATTTTGACCTAGCTAAAATGTTCATTACATTATGTCAATATTTTTATTTAATTTTATTTTTTTTGTGTAATTTGACATAGTCAAGATGTTAAATTAAGGTTAAAATCTTTCAAATTTTTAATAACAACATTTTAACTTAAAAGTCACCAAAACTTAAATTCAATCTAGCTTATTAAAGAGAAAAAAAAAACTAACATTATAAAAAACATATAAAAAATTATTTACTTGTGGATCTAATGGTCTAAAACATTTCAGTCGTCTAACATTTGATCCAATGACTCAAACATACACATTATAGACTTCATTTCATCTATACATGTGAGATAATTTAATCAAAGATATGTTAACTTTAAATTCTCAAAAAAGAGTTACAAATATTGTATTAAAATGTTTGTAGGTATAAAATACACTTGTAAAATGATAATATATATATATGTGTGTGTGTGTGTGTGTGTGTGTGTGAAAGAGATATTATGAAATTTAAGTAAATTTTAGCATCCTTCCTAACATAAATGTATTTGTATTTTAAAAGTAATTTTATTTTTTATATTTTCTATTGGAAATTGATCTGGTTTATGTTTAAGATTAAAGTTTATTTCAAAATATACCATTGAAATAATCAAGGGTCAAGTGTCTAATTCCAAAGAGACTTCCTCCATTTTTATCATGGAGAACCAGTAGCCAATATTTATTCCTCTAGCACAAAGAAGAATAAGAAAACTCCTTATATCGAAGTGGGTCAACCAATCCCCAGAGTGATTCCACTTCAATATGAACACAACAAGTAAGAAACACGAAGAATAATAAGAACACTCCTTATATTGAAGTGGCTCAACCAATCCCCATAGTGAGTTCACCTCAATATTAACACAGCAGGCAGGCAGGGGACCAATCCACTATGCATCGGACCCATTCGCCTCCCATAGTGCTTGGTTGGTGATCTATAGATTCATATGAGCGGCAAGGCGCTTGTCCACTTAGGTACGAACACAAGACCATAAGGGAAAGGAATTGGAAGCTCGACCATCGGTAGAGGATGTGTAAGAAGTAAGCAATGATTCAAGCTAAGGGTAGGGCTTGAACTTTCCTTTAGTTTTTTTATTGATGGCTTTAAGGAGGCCAGACCATAAGGGAGAGGAATTGGAAGCTCGACCATCGGTAGAGGATGTGTAAGTAAGCAATGAGTCAAGCTAAGCATAGGGCTTGAATTTTCCATTAGTTTTTTTAATTGAGGGTTTTAAGGAGGCCAAACCATAAGGGGGAGGAATTGGAATCTCAACCATCGGGAGAGGATGTGTAAGCAGTAAGAAATGAGTCAAGCTAAGGGTAGGGATTGAATTTTCCTTTAGTTTTTTTTATTGAGGGTTTTAAGGAGGCCAGACCATAAGGGAGAGGAATTGGAAGCTCCACCATCAGGAGAGGATGTGTGAGCAGAAAGAAATGAGTCAAGCTAACGATAGGGCTTGAACTTTCCTTTAGTATTTTTTATTGAGGGCTTTAAAGAGGCCAGACCATAAGGGAGAGGAATTGAAAGCTCGACCATCAGGAGAGGATGTGTAAGCAGTAAGAAATGAATCAAGCTAAGGGTAGGGCTTGAAATTTCCTTTAGTTTTTTTATTGAGGTTTTTAAGGAGGGAGCATTGTCTATCGAGGTGGAAAATTTATCTGGACCATAAAAATTCACTAGAATCCATTCATTTTTTCCTAAATAAATCTGACAATAGCAGAGCGTGAATCTTGTTTTTATGGTGGAAATGGATTCATCACCATCAAAAACCCCAAAGGCACCCAAAATCTTGAAACTTTACAGTTGTAACCCATATTTCCCAAAATTTCTGCCAGATTTTATAAAAATATCACTAGAATTTCCATTGTTTTCCTAGAAAATTTCAAGCATGATTAGAGTACACGGTAAGGAAGATAAGTGAAGGCTAGGGCCTCACTGTTTTCCAATTTCCACTTCTCGATTACTCCATACCATGGACAAAATCGGGAGTCTTTAATTTTTTTAAAAGATTTTCTATTTTGTAAATTAATAAATTTGAAAGGCCAAAACTACTCAATAATATAATAAAAATATGTTTCATCGACTGATGTAGATGTTGACGGCGTTCTCATCTAAATAACTATTTAATTCAATCATGCATCAATACATAAATGAAATTCTCACTGTAATATTTATCTGCAATTCATCTTATTGAAAAATTTGATAATGAGTTAGGTAGTTAGCATCCCTAGCAAGAAGATGGAGTCATTAGTCAAATATCATGTTTAAAGATAACATTAATGGATGTGATTTTTCATCATTAGAATATAGTACTACAATAAATGTAATAGTAATAGAGCATATGATAGTGGACTATTTCAAGCTAACAATGTGTATAAGATATGTGAATGAAAAAATACATCAATGTGTAGGCACACTAAAAAAGTTGGGTTTAGAGGACATATTAATCTATGGTGTAATTAGTGCATGGAAGAGTCTTACAAATGGATTCAATCACTAATTGGTATACTAGTTAAATGTATGTTTTAATGATCTAACATGAATGTCATAAACATGTCACTTATAAATTATACCTACTTGTAAAATATATGTAAAAATGTGACCATAATAGATTCATTACTAGAAAATGCTTCCATACTAGATAAACTAACAATAAAGTATATAAAAGTGGCTCACTCAAACTGATATGGGTATAGTATTTATGGATGACACAACATTAAAGATCGGTATGCATAGACTATAATGGTACAGGATGAAGAAGTATAAATATTGCTACTAATGGAGACAATCAATATGTGTGAAATTAGTTAGATGCATGATTTAATGTTAATATGAATAAAACACACATGTGACTCGTAAATATTAACCACTTCTACCATACATGTGAATAGGGTGTGTTAATAGACACTAAAAAACAAGTAATGACATGGATAGATGAAGTAGGAGTTGCAAAAGGGAAAATCCTAAACAGTTGAACCCATAGAGGCTTCACTGTGGGAGAAATACCATAGCATGTGGCTTCATATCGGGGGATATATAATGAGGAAAAAATGACATAATATATTGGGGGATATATAGGGGATAAAGGGTTTTTATATTGGCTGGTATAAAAAATGGAGCCCAAAGTCAATGAAAAGATATAAAAAATGTTAATAAAAAAATGGATACCTACAATATCTAGTGAAAGTAGGGGCTTTTTAAATTGGGAAGGTGTATTGGGTTTATATTGGTAGGGGGTTAAATATTGTGATTTGTAGGGTTATTTTCCAATATGTAGTCAAATTAAGGTTATTTTTTAATATTTTATGATCGCACATGATAGGTTAGCAGTTTATTAAGTGAAGCCTCCGTGATTGAACCAAACTCATTATAAGGTCACATAAATTTGAAAATTCCTTACAATTGAGTAAGTTGGGCAGATTAGTACTCTAACAATATGTACTCCAAATATGCCAAAATAAAAACGGATTGTTGGATGCATTTCAAAATGTTGTTTAATCACCATTAATGCCAATTATGTTTAAGGTGAAATTTAAAAGGATATGTGTTTTCATAGAAGTTTATATTATCTTTCACTCTACTCAATTTAAATAAGTGATTTAAAAGAATAATAGGAAAAGGGATATACTCTAGCTAAATTTGGGTAATGCAAGGAAGAATAGGATTGACAATGGTGTAAATGGTTGATGGTCCAACTTAAAACCAACTCTATGGAAGTATGTTATGTGTAAATATAAATATTACTATAAAATTAAATATATATTGTTATATATGATACTCAATGGTTATCTTTGTGTGAATTTTCACAATCGGCCACACAACAACTACTACATCAACCATCTTTGTAAATTCCAACACACTCATGTCACTAGGAAACATTATAATTCAATCAAGTAACATGGGTGATGTGGAAGGAACATTTGTATTTTTATTTAAGTGCTAGAAACTCATGTGATTAAACAATTAAAAAATGCATGCATAATGGATTTCAACTAGACAGTTAGGAATATGTCATATCTTATTAATGAATTTGTGATGCCCTTGATGTGACCACCATCCTTTTTGTAATTCTTCATAATAGTGGCCATTATGCCTAAAATGGGGTGATGATGCATGCAAGATAATGATCGTGTGTCGTGACAAGTTAGTGGCAATAAAAACATGGAATAACAACAATCTATTAACTTGGAGGAATGATTTAAGGGACTTCCACAATGAATTTGAATATGGTGTAAAATGATGAAATATATAAAATTGAATTGCCTTTTTGAATATATATATATATATATATATATGATATTATGAAATTTGAGCCTATCTACTAGTGATATATTATTTTTTGTCCAAAATAATGCATATATTTTTGTTCATACAAGTGTTGAATAGCTAAATGATGGAATTTCCTTTCAAAAAAATTGTAGAATTTTAAAGAACACATTATTTTTGTGGGATATTTTTTCAAAACTTTTAATGCTAATTATGTGTATGAATGCATGCATGTATGTATGTATGTATGAAAGTCTTCATATCATTGAAATTTCAAGTCCTTGCATTCATGGAGAGTAAGAATCAAACATTTTTATATTAGATTGTAGATTTTGATCTATAATAGTGCAACCTATAACTTATTTAAGAAATTGTTAAGGTGATTAAAATTTATAGAAAAAATAAAACATGTAGGTATTTTAGTATTATAATATATTTGAAAGAGAAAATAAATAGATAAATAAATAAGATTAATATATATATATATATATATATATATATATATATATATAACAATATTTATTCTATTTAGTTATATATTTAGAATTTGCATAGTCGACTCTATATGTTTGTGTATTTTCATTGATGATGAAATTATGTAGAATATATACAAATAATGTGAAAATGGATATATTGAGAGACAATAAATGGAGGTTTTGATGTATTTTTAGCCCAAAACAATAAGTTTTTCATTCTAAACTGAAGTGTGAGGAAACCAAGTTAGCAAAGGCATATGCTAAAATTTTCACTCCTAAAATAAAAAAATGAAAGGAATGTTCATGTTCTCTAAAGTTTGAACATGTTTTAGAGTATGTGGGCATTCATATAATGTGAATACATAGTTTTTACTAATTACTCACAAGGTATTACTAACAAGAATGTACCAAAAGAAGCTGGTAGGCATCTAGGGGCATTAACAATATGTTGAGCTGGCATAGAGGAAGTTTCAAGGGTACCCTTAGTTTCTAGATGGGGATATTCAACTTTATGATTTTTTGAACATTGTGTACGAGCCTTTAGAACTTGGATATGGTTAGGGGAACAAACCTAAGAGTTTGACCCTAAAGGAAGTTTAGAAGCTTCTAGGGCCAAGAATGACACTTTGAATGGTTTCAAATGACCTATCAAGGGTATACTTTTCCTCAAACTAGGTATATAGGTACCACTAATATTTTTTAGCATTAGGCATGGGTATTGGGGCCCTAGACATGAACAATAGATGAAACATGAATATTAGGATCTAAAGGAAGATCCTAGACATATAGGGCTAATAAGCATGCCTAAAAAAGAAAGACAGCCTCTTGAGGGTATCATTTCCATATTATTGTGGATGTCAATTTCACTAGTTATTTTTTAGTAGTAGGTATATCTATCAACACCCTTGATATGATCTAGGGAAGAAAGACATGCTTGATGTACTAAATAAAACTTTGAGGCATTCAAAGCCATGAAAAATGACTTGAATCACTGCACATTATATCTAGAGGGTATCCTTGGCCTTTGAGAAATATATCATTGCCTTCACAAGTTTTTGATCATTACGTATGTATATCAAGGCATTTATATGGTAAAGGTTGGAACCCAAAGCCTTAGCTAAACAAATATTTTTTCCCCAACACATCCACTCTTTCGACCATACCTCTACCTACATCCACATGTGCCCTTAGGCTACCAATTCCCTATTCCCTTAAGCCCTAGCCTCTAGCCTAACTACCTTCACATTAGGGCCATATCCCCCCTTGGGGCTCCTACAGTCCTTAGATAATCTTCCCTAGGGACTTATTACTTTCCTTTCCTCTCTTACCTAGGGCCTTATTCTCACCCTTGGGTACCTTTCCACCATTTATGCTTATGTTTGGGCCATCTTCACCCTATCCTATATCCTTGGTTTATGAATCCTCATATGTAAACCTAGCCCTATCCACAACTCTTTGTCCTTAATTTCCTAAACCATGTTCACCTATCAATGGAACCTTCACTAATAGATCCCAAATCCCCTTTACCTCTTCCATGTATTCCCCACTTTCGTCTTAGTACCCGCTCTTCCTTTGGGTTCACATCTCCCAAATAGTCCCCCAATATTAGTCCTTTGACACCGACCTATTAAAACCTATATCCATCTATACTTTTCCTGCCATCAATACCCAACACCTGGACCACTTTACCCTTGGGATGCTTACCCCATACACCCATGGGGCCATAGGCACTACACCTTTAGGTCCCAATGATCCACACTTTTTCCAAGAGACAAAAGAATATAACACCCTTAAGATCATTTATGCATGGGCCCATACCTTTACCATTAGGAAATTTACCTCTCACCCCCTCAAGTCTCGTATTCATTAGGCCTAAGCATGTGCCCCTAAGCCTCAAACCCCATCTCATGAGCCTCTTCCACTAGTAGCTCTCAACTTCTAGCCCTATCCTAACTCCCCATTTGGCCCATTACCCATTTAACCCTATTCCCCCTCAACCCTTTCATTATTTCCTATGCTAAAACCTTAGCTCCATAAACCCTCATGCCCCTACCTTTTCTCAGATACTAGCCCCTTATGTGTATAAGCCATTACCTTTACTTGGACCCTAAAACCTTGAATCCACTAACCCATAAGACCCTCCATACCTCGTCCATAATATCCCTAATCCAATCGATCTTCCTTAAGGCCCTTGCACACATTACACCTTCATCCTACTTCTCTAATCATAAGAGTAGGCCTTAAACTTCCTTCAATCCTTAGTATGCATGGCCTAGTTACCCCTAATCCCCCTCCACACCCAATCCCCTAGGTTCTCTATCTATAATGTCTAAAGACCTCAATTAAAGCTATGTAGTAAGAAGAATATATTTTCCCCTCCCTTTCTACCCCACCCTACATATTTTTTCCTCACCCTAGCCCTTGATTTATCCTTCATTCCCACTACTCCCCTTCCTCTACCCATCCACCCTTCCCATATTCTCACCTGCTCCTCTTTTCCCCCTCTCACCCCAACCCCTCATGCCCACCTATCCTAGTCTCACATATCTCTAAATATTTTATCCACCTTCTCCTTTCCCTCTGATACCCAGCCACCTTCCCTCTCAATTCACCTCCTCTCCAAATCCCTTCAATGGATTTCCCCCTCTTTCTTTCATGCCTACCACTCTTCTTACCCTATTCATGTTCTCTCTTCCTCTTATATCCTCCTTCCTTTTTTTCTCTCTTGCCCCAACCTCTCTTACTCACCTCCCCTTTTTTCACCTATATCTCCTAGTACTCACCCCCCACCCCCTTTTCCACCCATACTCATCAACTTTCCCCCTTTTCTCACCACCTCTCTCAACCCCTTAGCACCCTCCACTAAATTTAACTCTCATTTCTACCCTCTGCTAGCCCACAACATCACACCTTCCCATCTACCACCATCCTCACCTCTTCTCCTTCTCTTCACCTCCCCCTTTGTCCTACCACACTCGCCACCATGAACCCTCCCATATCCTTCCAATCCACCATTTCTCCTTCCCTACCCATATACCATTCACCTTTTCTCACCTCCTACTTGAAGTTAAAGTTGTTTGCACTGGGATGAACAACAAATGATGTTGCAATGTTTCAAAAAAATAAATTTTTTGTTTTGGAAACAACCACCTTTGATATCAATTTTGTAATATAACATTCTAACAACAAAAATATTTCAATCAACTTACATATGAACTAATAATGTAATAAGCACAAAATTTTAATCGTAACCCACACGGTCAAGTATAATCATCTATAATGTAGAAATAAATATAAACATTAATGTTAAACATATCTCATAAATAGATTTAAGATTATTTATCATGTTATAGGTGATAAAAATTATTGATATTAAATAAAAAAAGTAATATTAAATTTAAAAAAAAACACAAATTTTTAATAAAGCTGCAAGAATGGAAACAATAAACCTTGCATCAACACTTACGCATCTTCAATATTAACACAGATATTACTATTAATACTAATACTAATACTACTATTATTAGGAGGAGTCTTTCATTCGACGAATCGGGAGCTAATGTGACAGCTCCCGATCAGCCCCTTCCGACGACTCCCTCCCTTCTCCAGCCCGATGGTGGACCCCTCCGAAGACGGTGATGGAACCCTCCTCCACATGGATGGTGATGGCACTTCCTCCAGGCGGACAGAAATGGCAACGACAAAAACTCAGATGGTGGACCTCGCAACCACCTCTCTCCCTCACATTATGCCACCCCCACCCGCCACCCCCACAATGCCACCACTCTGCACCTGCAAGAAATTTGAACGAAAGACTTCGTGCCAGTAATAACATAGATCAACTGCCTGTCATTCTCAAATATTCACGACTCTGAATGTGCTATGCCTGTCTCAAGCAGCTCCAAATCAGCTCAGCCCGTCCAAACCAGCGCAGCCCATCAGTGATTCAACAGTCCAGGGAGAAGCAGAGGTAAATGTTACTCAAAACTGTTTTAGAGTATCGATGGATGATTTGTAAGGTTTAGCAGTCAGTTTGTTAAAATGAAAATGAAGGTTTGTTAAAATTCGAATTCGAATGAAGGTTTAGCAGTTAGATGTAAAGACTCCTCTGAATGAAAGACTCAAATTCGCCACACGAATCAAATGGTAATGAGGTACTTCCTCAAACCCTAACCTCCATTTGAATCTGTATAGCGCCTCATTTGGTGTGCTGAACCTTGGGGTGATGGCTCATTCACAGTGCATGTTACCCTGCTATATGTCTTTATGCATTTAGAAAGTGCGACCATGGCAGATCTTCATCTAAAAGGGAATAACCCTGGACTCATTTTGGCTTCCATTACCATCTCAGTTATTGGCGAAATGCATTTAGAAAGCGTGACCATGGCATATCTTCATCTAGAAGGGAATAACCCTGGACTCATTTTGGCTTCCATTACCATCTCATTTATTGGCGAAATCTGATGGTGTCACCCGGGGCGCTCATCACTGAGTGTTTCCTTTGTCTTTATTTAGTTAGACAAAACCTGAGAAGAGATGCAATCTTCACAGTAATATTGGGGGTTATTCTAACACATATACATATTCTATCAATTCCTTTTTTCTGGTGTTATTTTTTCATTTTATTTACAAATTTGAGACTCAATTTTTAGCTCACGTTGCAGACACAGAGGAAGGGAAACACGGGGAGGAAATATGTATTGGCAAGTTACCCCTGCACACAACTTCCTTCGGTTATACATATGTATTTTAGCATCATTCCTCGTTAGCTTGAGTATGCCTATATTTCAAGTAATTTTTCTTTTTTTTTATTGTTTATCTTACTCATCTACATTAATGGAAAGATTTACTTAATTTTTAGGTATTCCATTCCATGGGAGGCTTTACTTTCCTTCATCTCTCGGTGCTCTTTGACCACCTTAGAGAGCTGGTAAGTGTTTTGGATTCGCAATTAGATATTTTATTATGTTTTTCCTAAATATTGGTTCACGGTTTTGCCAATGTTTGTAAGTTCCACGTAACATTCCCAGGCCAATTTGGTTTCTCCACTATAACATGACTGGCCCCTCTTACTCTGTCACAGGGGTCGAGGAGAAAGAGAAAAACATTGTGATTATAGGTAAAAGTTCCTTTCCCACTTCTGACTACATTGTTATGATCTTCCTCCTCTTTGGGTTATGCTCATACTAGTTTAAGATATGCATATCCCTATTATATTTATTATATCATGTTTTTTCTATAGGTATAACAAATAAACTTTTGTTGAGATTCTTCTCAAGCGATTCAATTCTCCATCATTGATGGCTACTCGATTATATCTCCATGTTGGTGTTATGGATCAACCTCTTGAGGGGTTTCAAATCTGATGAAGGAAACATGTATCAATGCTAAGCAGACTCCAGTATTTTTTTTTATGATTCCATGAAAAATGATGATGTAACCCTTTTTATTTCTTCATTAGATATTCCTCTAGAGATTGTCGCATTAAATGTTAAGTGAAGGCTACCACTTGATTGTAGCTCTGGCTATTTTCTAGACACTAGTTCTCTATTGGTTTTTGTAATTATATTGGGGAATATCTAAATTTCCCCCAACGCTCATACCGTAATTTAAGCGGCACTAGTTAATGGCTATGATTTGTTAGTTTTAGTGATACTATCATAATGTCATTCTTCCTCTTTGGGAGTTGTAATGATTTTATATAAAAATTTAATTGTCTATAATGTTAATAGATTAAAATGGAAAAGAAGAAGAAACTTGATAAAGATTTATCTTAATTCCAAACCTTCTGAGATATCTAATATTTAGATTTTGAATTAGTTTATACTTCTGAGTGCTTACTATATTTTGGATTAAGTGGATATATGATGATTCAGATTCAACTCATCTCAGTATGTGCTTGTATATAAGCATCTGATGTTGTTGAATGACTTTAAATCCATTATCAAGCCTTGGGTTTGTGTACTATATAATTAAAATAAAAAATCAAAGGCTACTATAATATTAAAATGAAAAATCAATGGCCTTGGTTGACTTTAATGTCAATAAACATTCATCTTAGCTTTAAATATTTATAGTAAAATATTTGCACTTATAATTTGTTCATACATCTTGATGTTTAATATATCTGAAGTGGATCTATGTTAGTTTTGATTCAATGCACCATTACACACACTTACGCATATGGAAAGTTGTCAAAATACCCAAGTTGTGAAGCCCCAAACTCGATGTTTAATAGATATAGGGTTAAGTGGATTAATGTTAGTATAGATTTGCATCATTACATGCACTATATATGAAGAGTTAGCCAAATATCCATTGTAAAAAGCACCACACTTCTCTTTATATTATAAAAATTTTATTCAATGTTACCTAAGCTCCTCACTTCTCTTTATGATATTAAGTTTCTTTTCAATGTCTAACCCCTAAAAGGGTTATTCCCTTCCAGATGAAGATCTTCCATGGTCGCGCTTTCTAAATTCATAACGACAGATAGCAGGGTAACATGCACTGTGAATGAGCCATCACACCAAGGTTCAGCACACCAAATGAGACGTTATACGGATTCAAATGGAGGTTAGGGTTTGAGGAAGTACCTCATTACCATTTTATTCGTGTCACTAATTTGAGTATTTCATTCAGAGGAATCTTTACATCTAACTGCTAAACCTTCATTCAAATTCGAATTTTAACAAACCTTCATTCACATTTTAACAAACTGATTGCTAAACCTTACAAATTGTCCATTGATACTCTAAAATAGTTTTGAGTAACATTTACCTCTATTTTTCCCTGGACTGTTGAATCGACTGAGCTTCTTCAGAGGGGCTGAGCTGCTGAGCTGATTCAGAGCTGCTTGGGACAAGCAGAGCACATTTGGATCTGTGAATATGTTCAAATGATGGGCAGTTGATCTATGTTATGACTGGCGCGAAGTCTTTTGTTCGAATTTCAAATTTCTTGCGTGTGCGGAATGGTGGCGTCGTGGGGGTGGCGCAGCGTGAGGGAGAGAGGTGGCGGCGAGGTCCACCATCTGAGTTGTTGTCGTCGTCGTCGCCATCCGCCTGGAGGAAGTACTATCACCGTCTGCGAGGAGGAGGGTGTCATCGTTGTCTTCGGAGAGGTCTACCATTGAGCAGGAGAAGGGAGGGAGTCACCGGAAGGGGCTGATCGGGCGCTGTCACATCAGCTCCTAATTCGTCAAATGAAAAACTCCTCCCTATTATATTATTCACGAGAGATCTTACATTAACACCTATTGATATAAAATATTATATTAGTACGAGCATTTCCATCAAGAATACGACGGTTAATTGATTTATGAGGGGAATACCAATTATAAGGCACCTGACATCTCGATCTCTTTTCGACCGTCTTAAAAGGAGAAAAGCTGGAGAATACAAAATTTGTTGAGGATATGAGAAATATATGTGGTTAGACCATTTTATGTTTGAAGTTCTGCGTTCAAGAATAATTCACAAATTGGTTGGTTATGGAAAATATAAATTAACAGAATATAATTTTTTTTATTATTATTAAATAATTTGGAGTATCATGCAGCCTAGACAATTTTGAAAACAATCTCATATTTTCAGTTTTAAATGTATCTTGAGACACAACATTGATTTCACAACTTTGATGTTCTTTATTAAAAACATGTATTAACCTATCTTTTAAAACATGGTATTAACCTATCTTACCGTTATTAATTTTTGAATAATATTAAAATTTAAAATTAAAATACTATACTATATTAAAACAAAAATAATGGTATTAACCGATCTTACCGTTATTAACTTTTGAATAATATTAAAATTTAAAATTAAATTACTATACTATATTAAAACAAAAATAATGTGTACATCAGTATTGAAGGTTCAATCTTACATTATGTATAGAAAGGTTCACAAATTCAACTTAAATTTAACGCAAATCAACATATCATTCAAATATGTTTTAAAGCAAATCAACATACTTAATTAGCTATACCATATTACTTAATCTTTACCGTTATTAACTTTTGAATAATATTAAAATTTAAAATTAAATTACTATACTATATTAAAACAAAAATAATGTGTACATCAGTATTGAAGGTTCAATCTTACATTATGTATAGAAAGGTTCACAAATTCAACTTAAATTTAACGCAAATCAACATATCATTCAAATATGTTTTAAAGCAAATCAACATACTTAATTAGCTATACCATATTATCACATTTTTATGGTCTCCAAATTAGGTATAGATATATTATATTGCAAATCTAGGTATAAGTAATAAGGTTTGTCACATTTTGCATTCTCCAAATTAAGTATAGATATATTTTATTGCAATCTAGGTATACCTAATTAGCTATTAGATATATTTTATTGCTAATTAGGTACACCTAATTCTCAAGCTTTTAGGTTATATACTTAATTAGCTATACCATATTATCACATTTTTATGGTCTCCAAATTAGGTATAGATATATTATATTGCAAATCTTGGTATACGTAATAAGGTCTATCACATTTTGTTTTCTCCAAATTAAGTATAGATATATTTTATTGCAATCTAGGTATACCTAATTAGGTATTAGGTATATTTTATTGCGAATTAGGTAAACCTAATTCTCAAGCTTTTTCCTTTTGTTTTAGGTTATATACTAAAGGTTTCAGTTATATTGAGACGCTCTTAATAATAAGAGGTTTTATTTTCAATTGATTTTGTATACTTTGGCATTAGAGAGAAAGGAAGTCGAGAATAGGAAAGAGTGGCAAAGAGATATTAAGAGTGGCCACATTGGGTGGATGAATGAGAAAGCGCGAGATAGGAGCTGAGACCACCGAGGTTCTGACAGACTGAGTTCTATGAGTTCATGCCCGTACAATCATTTTAATCATTTATATAAGTTAACGTGGAGACTCTCATGTGCTTCATTAAATCAATAATCCTTTTGAGCTGCTCCATGAAATGATAAATCCTTTAGAGATCATGATACACAATTTTCCATGGAGTGAAGCCTTAGTCGTTACATAAAGGCAAACCTTGAATAAGATTCGTAAAGGCGTTCACAAACTCTCTCTATATATATACTTCATTTCATCTATGCACGTGAGATAATTTAATCAAAGATATGTTAACTTTAAATTCTCAAAAATGAGTAATAACTATTGTATTAAAATGTTTGTAGATATCAAATACAATTCTAAAATGATATATATATATATATATATAGATTATGAAATTTAAGTAACTTTTAGCATTATTCTTAACATAAATGTATTTTAAAAGTAATTTTATTTCTTATATTGGAAATTGACCTGGTTTATGTTTAAGATAAAATTTTATTCGAAAATTTACGGCCTAAAGAATTAAGAGTCAAGTGTCTAATCCCAAAGAGACCTCTTCCATTTTCCTCACGGAGAACCAGTAACCCATATTTATTCCTCTAGCATGAAGAAGAATAAGAAAACTCCTTATATTGTAGTGAGTCAACCAATCCCTAGAGTGAGTTCACTTAAATACCAACAAAACATGTAGGCGTCACAAAGAAGAATAAGAAACTCCTTATATCGAAGTGGGTCAATCAATCCCCATAGTGAGTTCATCTCAATACAAACATAGCAGGCAGGGGACCAATCCATTATGTATTGGTCCCATTCACCTCTCATAGTGCTTGGTTAGTAATCTATATATGCATATGGGTGACAAGAAGCTTGTCCGCTGAGAAACGAACGGGACCATAAGGGAGAGGAATTGGAAGCTCAACCATCGAGAGAGGATGTGTAAGCAGTAAGCAATGATTCAAGCTAAGGGTATGGCTTGAAATTTACTTTAGTTTTTTTATTGAGGGTTTTAAGGAGGCTAAACCATAATGGAGAGGAATTGGAAGCTCGACCATCAGTAGAGGATGTGTAAGCAGTAAGCAATGATTCAAGCTAAGGGTAGGGCTTTAACTTTCCTTTAGTTTTTTTTTATTAAGAGTTTTAAGGAGGTTAGACCATAAGGGAGAAGAATTGGAAGCTCGACCATCGGGAGAGGATGTGTTAGCAGTAAGCAATGAGTCAAGCTAAGGGTAGGGCTTGAAATTTCCTTTAGTTTTTTTTATTGAGGGTTTTAAGGAGTCCATACCATAAGGGAGAGGAATTGGAAGCTCGACCATCGGGAGAGGATATGTAAGTAGTAAGAAATGAGTCAAGCTAAGGGTATGGCTTGAACTTTTCTTTATTATTTTTTATTGAGGGTTTTAAGGAGGCCAATCCATAAGGGAGAGGAATTGAAAGCTTGACCATCAGGAGAGGATGTGTAAGTAGTAAGCAATGAGTCAAGCTAAGGGTAGGGCTTGAACTTTCCTTCAGTTTTTTTATTAAGGGTTTTAAGGAGGAGGCATTGTCTATCGAGGTGGAAAATTTATCTGGACCATAAAAATTCGTTGGAATCCGGTCATTTTTTCCTCAAAAAAGCTAACAATAGGAGAGCGTGAATCTTTTTTTTATGGTGGAAATGGATTCATCACCATCAAAAACCCTAGAAGCACCCAAAATCTTGAAACTTGACAGTTGTAACCCATATTTCTCAAAATCTCTTCGAGATTTTATAAAACTCTAACTAGAATTTGCATTATTTTCCTCGCAAATTTGAAGCATAATTAGAGTAAGTGGTAAGAAGGATAAGTGAAGGCTAGGGCTTCACTGTTTTCCACTATTCTCTTCTCTATTACTTCATATCATAAATAAAATAAGAAATCCGTAATTTTCTTTTTTTAATTTCTATTTTATAATTAATAAATTTGAAAGGCCAAAACTACTAAATAATATAATAAAAATATGCTTCATGTAATAATAAAGTACTACAATAAATGTAATAATAATATAGCATATGATAGTGTCCTCTTTCAAGCTAACAATGCGTATATGATATGTGAATGAAAAAATACATCAATTTTTAGGCACACTTAAAAAAGATGGGTTTAGAGGACATCTTACTGTATGATGTAATTATTTCATGGAAGAGTCTTACAAATGGCTTCAATCACTAATTTTTATACTAGTTAAAATGTATGTTTTAATGATCTAACATGAATTTCATAAACATGTCACTTATAAATTATACCTACGTGTAAAATATATGTGAAAATGTGACCAAAGTAGATTCACTACTAGAAAATGCTTCCATACTAGATGCACTAACAATAGAGTATACAAAAGTGGCCTCACTCAAACTCACATGGGTATAGTGAAAAGGGAAGGGGAAGCAACATTCTTATGCGTTTCCGCATAAGAAAGGAAACGTACAAGGACTATATGAATCTATGGTCCAGTTAGAGCATGAAATACTGCTACTAATGGAAACAATCAATATGTATCAAATTAGTTAGATGCATGATTTAATGTTAACATGAATGAAACACACGTGTGACTCGTAAATATTAACCACTTCTAAAATACATGTGAATAGGGTGTGTTAATAGACACTAAAAAATAAATATTGACATGGATAGATGAAGTAGGAATTGCAAAAGGGAAAATCCTAAACAATTTAACCAAACTCATTATAAGGTCACATAAATTTGAAAATTCCTTACAATTGAGTAAGGTGGGTAGATTAGTACTCTAACAATATGTACTCCAAATATGCCAAAGGAATATGTACTGCAAATATGCCAAAGGAAAAAACGATCGTTGGATGGATTTCGAAATGTTGTATTTAGTCACCATTAATGGAAATTGTATTTAAGGTGAAATTTAAAAGGATATGTGTTTTCATAGAAGTTTATATTACATTACACTCTACTCAATTTAAATAAGTGATTTAAAAGAATAGGAAAAGGGATGTACTTTAGCTAAATTTGGGTAATGCAAGGAAGAATAGGAATGATAATGGTGTAAAGGGTTGATGGTCCAACTTAAAACTAACTCTATGGAAAACAATGTAAACTTTGAAACGAGTACTCATTTTTTTAGGTAGCAAAAAATGGCCTAATTTTGAAAAGTATTGATTCAGAATACTTTTAATTTTTTTAGCATGTTTTTTACACATTAAATTTTCTTATGTACCAAGTATAGACATTATTTTTCAAATTTTAGTGTTTTTTATGTTGATTTTGAAAAGTGTTGATGCCAACATCATCCCCTTTTTTTAGAAGACTTATTTATGACTTAAAATTTCTAATCTATTAAATGATAATAAGTATTTTCTAAATTTAACAATTTTTGAGGTATTTGTCTTCTTCCTCTTCACTTACATATTTTTTTTAAATGTTTTTCAAGTATTTTTTTTTTGTTTTTCTTTTAATTTTTTTCTGTAGTGAGATATTTGATTTTTTGCAGTGTCAAAAGAAAAAGGTAAAATGTTTAAAGTGTCAATCTTCTATCTAATTATATATTGTTAAATAGTATTTCATTGCACGTGAAATAATTGTCACTAAAAAACAAGAATCTTTAACAATTTACATTAAAAAACACATTTTGAATATAGAAATAAGTGAAAAAATATACATTTTGAGTCTTTTTTGGTAAAAGTGACATGCCAAACAAACTAGTTTTATAGGAAAGAATTAACAAAACAATATATATTTTAGCAATTTTTGTGAATTTTAGGTCAAAAGTTAATAATAATTACAGTTTTTTCAAAAATTATATGATTCACATAAAAATGAAGTGAAAATCACACTATACAAATACTAAAGATATAATAACAACAATTGAACATTTATTTCTTCTCATAAAATGTCAAAGTCAAAACATTACAAGTATAAGTTATTAATAGTTACAAAAAATGAGATTCATTTGGAAGCTTAACTTAATCAACAATCAATAATATCACATAACCCAAACTCTTCATCTTCAAGAGTTTCATTATTGTCCTCTTCCACAATATTTTCATTATTGGCTTTAGTTTCATCATTTTCCTCTTCTGATGGATCTTTGATGTATGTGAATGTCCCAAAGTATGCATTTTCAATTATTTCATCTAATGGTGGTTGAGGTTCCTTTGCTTTTTTTGCCATGCGGGATTCATTAAGATCCCCTTTTCCCAAACCAACTTCTTGCATTGCATCTGGAAGAAATTTAACAGCATTGATTCTTTGATGAATAAATTTGCATTGTACTGGGTATTTTTCAATGGAAATTCAATTTCTTCCTTTTTGTAAGCAACATGCTAGTGTTGTACCTAATCATCAAGTACAAAAGAAAAAATTTAGTAAATTAGTATAAACACAAAAATAATTAAAAAAGAAAATAGTGAAATACATTCTTATATAATAAAACTTACCTGAGTCTAAAAATAAATCCAAAACTCAATCTCCCTCATTTGAACATAGGTCTAAAAGATAGTTCATCAATGACTGTGGTTTTTGATATATGTTAACTATCTCTCCTTTTTATTATTTATCTTCAGATGTTAGTTTTTTTACAACAGCATCAAGGACCAATATTTGTCTATCATTCTTTCCATCTAATTGATTGAAAAGAATAGGCTTATAGCTATCATCCTTTGTCCAACTTTCAACATGAATGAACTCACAGTCACTTATAATTGGTTGATTTACGCCATAAATAATATTTGGATTTTTCCTGTAACATGAAATAGTAAAAGTTCAATTAACTTGTACATAAACTATTTCTTTAACATTAATCAAACATACAATTTCGACGGCTTACCATATAAGTTGCATCCTTGACTTTTCTTTTCTTTTGAAGCTTGATAATAACAACCCCAATTATGCGTCTGAATGAAATATCACAAATCTCCAAAATGGCATTGTTGTGACTTCTTGAAATCCTGAAACCACTTTACTAAATGCTTGATAAGTATAAGGGCCACTATCATTTTCAATGTTTGGGATATTGAAAGCATGAGGAATATCTTCAATAACTAGGGAATAATCCCTTTTAGGTATGAGTTTTGCAATGCCTTCACAATCACCTGATATTATTTGATATTGAATAGTGTGAAGCCCATTCCAAATGAAATGATTAAGACTAGGATCAAGTTCAACATAACTAAGACGTTGTTTTCTCATCTTTTCCATTTTGATTTTTTCAATAAAGCTTCTGAAACTATTCGGTGCTCCATTTTCATCCTTCTTCATCTTTAATAAAATAAACAAATATATGTATAAGTTATAAATTAAAATAATATTCATATGAATACAAATGAATGTATGAATGAACATGCCTTCTTAAATGCAAGATAAAAATCTTTTAGCACCGATGTGGAACTTGAATCTGGGTAGTTGCGTACAACATCATCCCAACTATATTCATTCAACAATTTAACCATTTGTTATTGTATTCTCATATAAACCTTGCGATTGAATAAATAAAGTAAAGATTGTTAATATAGTGATATGTATAAAATAATACAAACAAAAATATATTATATTTAACCAAAACATATAATCCAAAAATAAGTAAAAATAATAAACTTACTTTAGAAATTACTCAGACATTTCCTCCATTGATAATTCTCTTGAATTTACACGAGATAATATTGTTTTGACAAGATTTTCATCCTTCACTTCTTACATTGATCTCCAAGGTGTGATAGTCATATCTTCTAGAAGGGGCTTCATTTCAGGACCTGATTTACTGTTGGTACATATCAATGGTTTAGAATTTTTTACTATTCTGAATTTTGATGCCAACATTCTCCCACAACTAAAAAATATGATCAATCAATTCCCATATCTCTCCAATTCTAAATGCCAACTGGAAAATGTTATCCATACCCCTAAATATTTCATAATTTAATTTTCCACCTTTTGAACTTATTTTTTCTTCGATTTGATAACTGATTTCCATACAATATTCCTGTTGGAATCCATGATCAACCTTTGTCTTATCACCACCACCATTTTCTTCAAATTCACTATGAATAAACCTGACCCTTTGGATGAAAGTCGTAGAAATCCTATACTCATTATCTGAATTATGAACCCATGCCAATAAATTTGCTTCTGTATCTGTTAAACCAACATAAATGATAGATTTCATTGTTTCAAAACGCGGGTTATTAGGATATTCCTCCATCAATTTCCTTTGAGCTTCTACAGAATGGTTGCCCTCAAGTACATAATATTTGTATTCAAAAAAATTTCACTTTTCAAATGATTCTTTGTTAGGCACCTGACTTGGATCAACAAGAAGAACATAATCAACCACATGTGAAAAAGGGTTATACCTCATTAATGTTTTCAAATTGTGAACATGCAATTGGTGTGGATTTCTAGTTTTATATTTGAATTTTCCTTCATTTGGCTTATAGACTTGAATGACATTGATTTGAAACGACCGACCACCCTCAATTAAATTTGTCTTCACCAAATGATGTCAAATGAAGTTTTGTTTTGTTTTCATAATTCCATCCTCTAAATAAACTCCGGATGTAATGATTTCCCTATTTTCTTTTGAATTTTCACTAGGCCCTTCACTGTTGTCCATGATTTTCTTAGAATGATAACTTTTTTGTTTCTTCCTCCTATTGGTTATGATATTTTCTTGAACCGAAACAATCTCCTTATCATGAACTAGAAGGGAGACATTCTTGGACATTTTTGTTTTTGTTTTTTTATGGTTCTTCTCCTTTCTAACATCAGTTCTATTCTGATCCTCAGATATGGAAACACATTCTTCATCTTCAGCTTCAACTTCAACTACTACTTCCTCATTTTGAAACATAATATTTCTACCTTTACTAGATTGATCCCTTTGATACAATCTTGTAGCATCTTGAAGTTTTTTTTTTTGCTTCTTTCCCATATATTCTTCTTCATGTTCATTGAAAATGGAGACAAAATTCATAATATATCGCTCTATATAATAACTTCCCCCCAACATAATTGAAATGCCCTCAGAAAAATCCTGTAAAACAAAATATAATATGTCAATATTAACTTACTTATTAGAAATACAATGATACAGTTTTAATAACACAAAACAGCTAAGTGTAAATAAAAATACTTACAATCTTTTGTGCCATATTTTGTATGATTTGTTTGCATATCTTTGAAGAATATCCCCCCATGTTATACATTGACAATGTAAAATGATATCTAAGTTTATCATGTGACTTGGGCGATTGTGAAAGTATATAAAAACTTTTAGTATTTGGAAGAATATATAGGTATAATACTTTTCCCACCAGGTTATAACTTTTAGCATCAAAATTCTTACTAGGATATAGATATAATTGCAGAGATTCGTTTTCTATATCTTTCAAAAACCATGCATATTTTGAACGATTCACTTATGTTGATTTCTTCCAGTATGAAACCAACTTCTTTTCTTTTGTGGATACATCTCCCACATTTTTAATAATTAACTTAGGTGTAGTTTGTCGAGCAGTGATATTTGAAGGCTCGACTGTAAATTTAAATGATGCAAATGTTGACTTTGGTCCAGAAATATTGACAGAAAACTTCCTTGATGTCATTATCCTGCAAACATATATATCTACGTATAAGTTAGTAAATCGCAAAAAAAATCTTACGTAAACAAAATAGAAAACTAGTTTTAAAAGAAATGAGTTTTTTTTACATTTTTTCCCTAACAAAAACTGTAAAACAATTGTTTTTTTACTTGTCATATCCCCAAACACACTAATATATATATATATATAAAATTTGGAGGCCAATTCTCATAATCAACCCCCTAAATTTAAAAGAAGTTCCTTTAATATATATATATATATATATATTCTCCCCAGCCCCACTAAAAAAAATAATTTTTTTTTATATCCCTAAGGGTCCGATTCTCATCATCAGGGCGGATTCTTAGAATCGGCCCCTTATATATATATATATATATATATATATATATTCCCAAAGGGATGATTTTGAGAATCAGGGCCGATTCTCAGAATTGACCCCTTGGGCATATAAACAATTTTTTTTTTTTAATTCTCAAGGGCCTGATTCTCAAAATCGGCCTCCCAACCTTGGGCACCCTCAGGCTCGGGCAAGGGCCGCCCCATGGGCGCATCCACCCATAGCACGGGTGCCCTTGCCCTAGTAGACGCGCCCACCGGGCCCCTGGAAAAGTAGGGGGGTGATTCTCAGAATCAGCCCCCTTGTTTGCCCAGGGTGTCGGTGGGCGCACCCACTTGGGATAGAACAAACATGTACTGCCCCAGGCAGGGCCATCCACAATGTACATGCTAAATTTATTTTTAATTTTAGATTTTAAAAAAAAAATTATTTCATTTTCTACAAAAAAAAAAAATTAACGGTAAAAGTTGGGAAATTTTGAAGGGTTTAAAGTATTTACTGTTGGTGCTTTGAACTTCACTTTTATTAATTTTAACAATTTACGAATCTTTTGAATAATACTAACAAAACTAACCTTTCAAAATCGAGAATCTCCTGTTAACAATGTTGTTGCTCTAGAAAATCATTCCAATCTTTTAAACAAAGCTCGAGAAATTTTGACGTGACATGTGGAATAGTGACAATGAAATTTCTTATAAAGCAGAAATAACAGAATTGATTTTTGGAGGGGTATATGTGGGATAAGAAATTTCAAATGATGCAAATGATGCAAATGAGTTAAAAGTTATATATTCTAATTAAAATGATTTTAGTTTGAAAACAATTATTAAAAGAAAATATTTTGGGAATTTAACTCAAAATTAGGGTCCATATTAAGAAAATATTTTAGTCAATATTTTTCAAATAAATAGTATAAATAAAATTTGGAGGGACATACTTCAAGTAAAAAATTTCGGGAAAACAATTTGCAGGGACATTTCATTGTTTCAATTATCTATTATCATTGGGAGAGAGATCATTTGCATCATTCAATGTTTCTTGTTTCAGTGTTATGGATTCCTCAGATACTAAAGTTTCATTTTATGAAGAATCAACATCTTCGTCACGTAACAACCCTATTCATATTGATGAATATAACGAGAGTAGTGACAAAATTAAATATGAAGATTCTCAAATCAATAGAGAGTCTAATTTTCCACTTATTCCTAATGTTATGGACTATGAGAGAAACAATGACAAATGGAAAGATGAATAATTTCCAAAAACTAGAGACTCACAATTTCCACTTAGTCCTAATCCTAAGGACTTTGATTGCAATAGTGATGAATGGCAGGATACAAAATTTTCAGTGGATAAAGAGTCACATTTCCCACTTAGTCCTAATCCTAAGGACTATGAGAGCAATAGTGATGAATGGTCGGATGAAAAATTTTTAGTGGATAGAGAGTCACATTTGCCACTTATACCTAATCCTAAAGACTACGATAGCAATAGTGATGAATGGTAGGATGACAAATTTTGAGTGGATAGAGAGTCACATTTTCCACTTACTCCTAATACTAAGGATTATGAGAGCAATAGTGATGAATGGCAGGTTGAAAAATTTTAAGTAAATAAATCGTCACATTTTACAGTTACTCCTAACCCTATGGAATTTGAGAGAAAAAATGACGAAGGGAAGGATGAATAATTTCCAATAAATCGAGTCTCAATTTCCACTTACTCCTAATCATATGGACTATGGGAGCAACAATGACGAAGGTCAGGATGAATATTTTCCAATAAATCGAGAGTCGTAATTTCCACATGCTCTTAATCCTATGGACTATGAGAGCAGCAGTGATGAAGGGAAAGATAAATATGGTGAAGAATATCCTCCAATTGAGTATTTCAAAACCAGAGATGATGATATTGAAAATTTTCATGCCATCAGAGATGGTAATGAATAATTTTCAAACAATGTTGGTGGTGAATTTCCTAACTATATTGAAAATGATCATAGTAAGAACAATATTCCTCCTAATGATCATGGAAATGCTTCTTTAGAGAATGATGAAATGATAGATATGTTGCCAGCAAATATTGTTTCTAGGAGTAGGAGTAGACCTTTTCGTATCAATCCAAGGTGTTCTAGTTATACAAGGGGTAGAGTAGTATATCTCACAAGAAGAAGTTCTATCAGTGAACTCATTTCAAGCGATTTTTGTAAAAAGGATTGCTTGAAACATATTCTAGGAGTAGGAGTAGACCTTTTCGTATCAATCCAAGGTGTTCTATTTATACAAGGGGTGTAGTATATCTCACAAGAAGAATTTCTATCAGTGAGCTCATTTCAAGTGATTTTTGTAAAAAGGATTGCTTGAAACATATGGATTTCAAATTTGCTTTATAGAAAAGGAAGAACTATTTGTCAATGAATAAAAGCATGCAGAATTCAAAGTTAGCGGTGTGCATGCAATCTACACTGGCAGGTTATGATTATCATATTGGGTCTTTATTGCTCTATAAGGCTTTTGAAATGATTCATTAAATTTGAAATTTTTTTCTATCAAGAATCCAAGATAATTTCAAAATATTCAGAATTTTTTCATAAACGAGAGTTTGGGCCACTAGCAAACACTGCAATGTCAAGGTTGCAAGACTTCTTTTCAAAACATGGAGAGTGTATGCCAAATAGAGATACAATACATATTCCAGATAATTTCTCAAGATGAAAAATATACAACTTATACAAGGAATATGCAGAAGGTGTTGAAGGAAATGGTCATTTTATTACATATCAATGTTTAGTGCAGATATGGAGGAGATAATTCAATAATGTGCGTATTCCTAAGAAGACAAGGATGGGGGTTTGTAGTACATGTGCTTCTCTAAAATAAGAAAGGGATAGATGACAAGGAGCAGAAAGAGGTAAGCATTCATAACATTATTCTTTTAAATTGTATAGTGATAAACTATGAAAATGTATTTATTAATACGTTTATTTTATGTTATGTGTAGATTCCATTGTTAAAGCCCTTCAAGAGCATCGCAAACAAGAAACAAGTGAAAGGAAAAAGTTGTACAAACATCAAAAGAAGTGTTATGATAATCCAAATAAATATTTGGGTTTGATAATTGATGGTATGGACCAAAAGAAAACAATTCTACCACATTTTGTTTGCACACCTAAAAATTTGCATGAGTAAAATGTTATCTAGTTTCACTTGGTCGGTTGTATGGTCTTCAATGGAAAAATGTCGCTAAGAGTTTACTTCACAGCTCCAAATATTCATAATGATGGAAATCTAACAATAACCATAATTCACGATGTTCTGTCTCATTGGGTGGTAATCTTCCTGAAATTTTGTATCTACAATTAGAAAACACTTGTCGTGAAAACAAAAATCAGATTGTTTTGTATATCTAAACATGCTTGTTGAGCTGAGAATTTTTCATAAGGTGAAGGTTGGATTCCTTCTTGTTGGGCACACTCACGACCATATTGATCAGATGTACAGTCATTTTTCAGTAACATTGAGGAGGACGAATGTTGGGATCTTTCCATAATTAATTGAATGTATTAAGAAATCGTATATGCCAGAGCCTTTTTTTCATGTGTTAGAAGAAACTGTTGACATGCGAAGGTTTATTCTCAGATTTCACAATGAGGAAAAATGAATTGAAAAAATTAATGACATTAGCTTCCAACATCAATTTTGTATCAAAAAAATTGATGGGAAAAGACTTATAAGGGGAAAGAAATATTCAACAACTGCAGAATGGGTGCCATCATCAGGTTTGGAATTTTTAAATTTCATTCCAGATCATCGAATATTTGCATCAAATATATTATTATTACAATCGGTTGGTGGAGTTCATAATGCATGAAGGAAAAAGAGAGAGATATATTATTCTGAATTCTTGGAAGAAATTAAAAAAAAAAACATTAGATATACACATGATTGCTTTGATGTAGCTGATTCAATTTGGTGGGAGTAATTTTTTAGATTAGAGTGATATCATTTCAAGACTAGAAAATGAAGATATGTTTTTGAAGACTCCATTTATCTAGCCATAAAATGTGCCAAATGAACAGGAGGAAACAAACATTCTTGAACAACAACAATCACACAGTATTATTAATTCTACACAGGTGGAGGAAAGAGAAATGTATATTGGTTCCAGAAGATCTCGTGCATAATGTGAAGCCATGGAAAACCTTTATAGGAGTTCAGTACAGGATATTAAGGAGGTTTTCATGATCACAGTCTTAGCACATGAAGATCCACATGGCTATCTATTCTGGGTTTCCAAGGTTATAAAGGTCATTATAGAAAATGAGGATGTTACAGGTGTTGAGGTACATTGGTATGCCACAAACACACACCCATTCAATGGTGTGGACAAGCCATAGATGTTAGTTGATAAAAAAAATTGGTCAAAAGAGAAAAATAAATGGGACAAATATAAATCGTTGCCAAACAGACCTCTTAAAATTGGAGGAAGTTGACATACTTGTTTATTACTTCAATTTAACAAAGAGAGGAACTCTTCACTCTAGGATGATAGAAATTCTTAAGAGGTTGCTACCACAAGAAACAATGCTGAGATGGTAGTGTACTGAACCCAGTCGTAGATCTAGAAGAATTTTGAAACCTCAAGTGGTGGGCATGCATGTTGAATCATATGGGGCACTAGTTGATGAAAGAGAATAATATGGAACATCTTCATATGCATCCATTTATTCATCCGAAGATGTGAATTCTGATGGTGTGCAATAAAAATTAGTGATTTTGAATAATTGTGTAAGATAATTGATATGAATGATGTTTGCATTGAGCAATGAAAATTATATTTTAACTTCCCTATGATCTTACATGAAGTTATGAGTCATTTTTATGTTTTTTGGATTATATGTTTTAAATATGAGGAATTCATTTGTCTAAAATATTCATAATGCAACAATAACTTGGAGAAATAATTTATGTTTCATTGGGTTATTTTAGTCATATAACTTTTTCATAATATCATGGTTGAAATATGTTGAAATGTTAATATTTTCTAATTCTATAGGTGAAAAATTTTGAAATATATTTTATCTGTAACATTATGGTTGAAAACAATTAGAATTTTAGGGATTGTTAGTGTCATGATATTATATGTTAAATGACATACATGTATAAAAATTATTAGAATTTTAATGTCTTTAAAATCTCATTATTTTATATTTAACATCATTACTAAAAATATGTTGAAATTGTACCCAGAAAATAAAAATGGTATTGTAGCAACAACCATTGTGTGTTTTTTCCATTTATTTGGCACATGAAAATTGGTTTTACTGCCATTTCTTTTAAATATGGCAAATTAACCCTAAAAAAAATAAAACCTCTTTTTGGAATACACACTTTTCGTTTTTGGGTTGTTTTTCATGTATTTTGGGGTTTTTTTGGCTAGAGTTCCCATTTTTAGTTTGTAGTTCTCATTTCAAAGTTTACGTTGTTGGAAGTATGTTATGTGTAAATATAAATATTACTTTAAAATTCAATATATATTGTTATATATGATACTCAATGGTTATATTTGTGTAAATTTTCACAATCGGGCACACAACAACTACATCAACCATCTTTGTAAATTCCAAGACACTCATGTCACTAGGAAACATGATAATTAAATCAAGTAACATGGGTGATGTGGAAGGCGCATTTGTCTTTTTAGTTAACTAGGAAACATGATAATTCAATCGAGTAACATGGGTGATGTGGAAGGCACATTTGTCTTTTTAGTTAAGTGCTAGAAACTCATGTGATTAAAGAATTAAAAAATGCATGCATAATGGATTTCAACTATAAAGTTAGGAATATGTCATATCTTATTAATGAAATTGTGATGCCCTTGACATGACCACCATCATGTTTGTAATGCTTCATAGTAGTGGTCATTGTGCCTAAAAAGGGGTGACGATGCATGCAAGGTAATGATGGTGTCTCGTGACAAGTTAGTGGCAATAAAAACATGGAATAACAACAATCTATTAACTTGGAGGAATGATTTAAGGGACTTCCACAATGAATTTGAATATGGTGTAAAATGATGAAATATATAAAATTGAATTAGCTTTTTGAATATAGTTCTTTTATTTATAAAATATATATATGATATTATGAATTTGAACCTATCTACTAGTGATATATTATTTTTCGTCCAAAATAATGCATATATTTTTGTTCATGCAAGTGTTGAATAGCTAAATGATGGAATTTCCTTTCAAAAACTATATAATTTTAAAGAACACATTGTTTTTGTGGGATATTTTTTCAAAACTTTTAATGCTAATTATATATATGCATGCATGCATGCATGTATGTATGTATGAAAGTCTTCATATCAGTGAAATTTCAAGTCCTTGCATTCATGGAGAGTAAGAATCAAACATTTTTGTATTAGATTATATATTTTGGTCTATACTAGTGAAACCTATAACTTATTTAAGAAATGGTTAAGGTGATTAAAATTTATAGTAAAAATAAAGCATGTATGTATTTTAATATTATAATATATTTCAAAGAAAAAAATAGATAAAAAATAAACAATATTTATTCTATTTAATTATATATTTAGAATTTGAATACTCGACTCTATATGTTTGTTTATTTTCGTTGATGATGAAATTGTGTAGGATATATACAAACAATGTGAAAATGGATATATTGAGAGGCAATAAATGGAGGTTTTGATGTATTTTTAGCCGAAAACAATAAGTTTTTCATTCTAAATTGAAGTGTAAGGAAACCAAATTAGCAAAGGCATATGCTAAAATTTTCACTCCTCGTATAAAAAAATGAAAGGAATGTTCATGTTCTCTAAAGTTTGCACATATTTTAGACTATGTATGCATTCGTATAATGTGAATACATAGTTTTTACTAATTACTCACAAGGTATGCTTAACAAGAATGTACCAAAAGAAGTGGTAGGCATATAGGGGCATTAATAATATGTTGAGCTAGCATAGAGTAACTTTCATGGGTATCCTTGGTTTCTTGATGGGGATATTAAAATTTATGATTTTTTGAACATTGAGTATGAGCCTTTGGAACTTGGATATGGTTAGGGGAACAAACCTAAGAGCTTGACCCTAAAGGAATTTTATAAGCTTCGAGGGCCAAGAATGACACATTTAATGGTGTCAAATGACCTATAAAAGTCATACTTTTCCTCAAACTAGGTATGTAGGTAGCACTAATATTTTTTAGCATTAGGCATGGGTATTGGGGCCTTAGACATGAACAATAGAGGAAACATGAATATTAGGATCTAAAGGAATATCCTAGACATATAGGGCTAATAAGCATGCCTAAAAAAGAAAGACATAGCCTCTTGATGGTATCATATCCTTGTTATTGTGGATGTCAATTTCAGTAGTTATTTTTGAGTGGTAGGTATATCTATCAACGCCCTTTGAAATGATCTAGGGAAGAAAGACGTGCTTGATGTACTAAAGAAATGTTATATTCCCAATTAGGAGTAGCTAATTGGCAATATTAAATTTTGGTCAGTTTACTTTTATAAAGTTATGTCAGTTAATAAAGAGGGTGAGAAGACACTCAACCTACACTTAGGAAATAAACATTCCCTAAAGTCTCTTGAGCACATTATTATTTGACAGTGTGGGCCCTAGGGGTCGAAGTGGCAGCGTGAGGGAAGTGGAAACATGGGCAGCGTGGGCCCATGAAAATGCAGAGAGAGAGGGACAGTGTGTCCAAGAGGGGCAACACAGTTTCGGTGGGGCCTAAGTGAGAGTAATGCTCTCCAAGGATAAACAGAGGAAGAGGCTCCTCATTCAGGGATTCAATTAGGCATCTATGTTTTGTCTCTTTACATTGAGCATGATTTTTTTTTTGAGCAAAGCCTGCAAGTAATGTTCAACACACTGGGTGTCTCCGAGTGGAGATCCCAACCTCAGCCCCGGGGGACTTCGAGTGCCTGCCCGGGTGAGGAGTTCTATCCATTGATTTTAAGGTGGGAGTCACATCATCTTCAACTAGGGATTACGCACCTGCTTGGATATCGCAGTCTTGAGGAGAGATCACACAGTTCTTGGAGGAGGTAGTGTTAGGGGTGGAGATTTATTAGGGGATTCAGCTCAAAATAGTGAGAAGGGATCAGCCCTTAGCTATTCCTTCATCTTGGTAGAGGAGTAGGCCTCCATTTGTAAAGATACATTCAGGGCCAGTGTATTCCACTGGGAAAGCGTTATTCCTCAAGGGAGGTGATTTTCCGGGGTCATCCATTCCAAAAACCCTTTCTGGGCTTTTCTGGGTATTAGGCAGAGAGCTCAGTCCTAGAGTCTCATGTTTTTCTGAGAAGGGGAACAACCCCAAAGAGCCATCCTATTCCAGCAGTATCAACAATCTAGTAGCAGTAGCAACAGTAGTGGGAGACAACACTGTCACTGATAAAGCAGTCATTCCGGAAGTATTTCTAAGAGTATTTCCAGCTTTCCATGTGCAGGCCAAGGTGCCATCATTCTGATCACCTTTGTACTCATTGTATCTTTCAGTTATATAATAAAATGGCTCAGTGTTCTCCATATTTTGCATTATGTATGTGATGTCTCTCTATTTGTTGTCGTTTCATGTTTATGTTGCTTTATATTACTGTTTATTTCTACTCGGAATATTATAGTGGTATCAGATCTCAGAGACTTGGCTCAACTTGTGGAGAATATTTTCTATGACACCAGTAGGAAAAACATATATCACTTCCTAGGGAAGGAAGTACAAGGACCAAGAGCGTAGGCTTGAGACCAATTTTGGAGAGGGAGACTGCATTCCGGTTGTGGATGCAGAGGAGGAAGGACCGATGGAAAGTGAGAAAGATGAAGGAAGGGAGTTTGGGGAACTCCTCCTAAAATCTGTGCAGGAGCTATCGAGGAGAATAGAAGAGATGGGGAAAATTTTTACCGTAGGCTAGAGACAAAGTGAAACCCTAAGGCGTTTTCGCATCGAAGAAGGGTCCGACACTTCCCAGCAGTTTCAGGAGCTGCTCATAGCTACTCCCCCAAGTTCCATGATCCCCACATCTCTAGCTACAGGCACAAGAGCAGGAGCATCTCACGGACCGGAGCTGGTTCATATGGGGGATTATTTTTCCAAGTATCAGTCCTATGGGCAAGAGTTTAGAGAGGCTCTCTCTTTCCATGATTTTTTTTCAACTCAAGGACAGCAGGCCCCATAACCATAACAGAGGGGGAATATACACACAAGACGGGGATGTACAATGTACAATTGGCAGATTTTTCCTACCAACATTTGACGGATCCTCCAAATGTTTGGCAAAGGCTTGGGTGGAGAAGTTGGATATCTATTTCTAGCTTAATCAGATGGAAAAGGGAGAGGCCATCAAGGTGGAAGCGCTAAACCTAGAGGGAGAGGCCCATGATTTTTGCTTCCACGGGATGGCCATGCTCGGTCACTCAGTGTGACAGCATATGCAAAGTTTACACGGAGATTGGTAGGGCAGTTTTATCAAAGGGGTCCGGAGGAGCACTTTGTTGAGCTAACCAAGCTCAAACAGACTAGGAGCCCGAACACCTACATTTCCAAGTTTTTGAGACTCTCCGTGATGGTACCCGACTTATCTTCAGCCAGGATTATATACATGTTCATTGATCAGTTAGCAGAACCTCTGTGGGGGTTAGTTAGATCTATGAGGCCGGCTACACTTCACGATGCAGTTTGTAGGACCAAGGATTTGCGGGATTCCCTTCCCAGGACCAGAGCTCCTTTCCCCTAGAGACCGGAATTTCAGCCAAATGGGAAGGACACGAGGGTTCCACCTCCGAAGGGGAACCAAGGCCAGGGGCCTTTAGACGATGAGACCCTAAGATACCTAAGATGGAATAATCTATGCTTCACATGCCAGGAGCCGTGGGCACTAGGAGATCCTTGTGCCACTCGGAAGGCACACTACAGAGAGGTCTTCTCTGACAGTGACAGGGAAGAGGATTCATATGAAGAGATGGAGATAGGAGGCAATGGTGTAATATAGAGAGGGGATCATCCACCACCTCCACCATGAGGAGTAGGAGGGGCAGCATATACACCTACTAGGAGAGTCCTTGCTTCTTTCCAAGGGGTTCAAAAATTCTTGACAGTGCGTGTCCGAGGTACTGTGCAGGGACAACGTGTTTCAGTATTGGTAGACAGTGGGGCTACCCAAAATTTTATTTATGCACAGTTGGTAGAGCGGAGGAGCATACCAACAAAGAGCTTTGATGGGTTTTCAGTACTAGTACCAGGTGCCAAAACCATGCAATGTGCCAGCCTTGGCAGTGACTATGGGGACTTACACTCTAACGGATCATTTCTTTGTCGTGGACATTCCGGAAACCAACGTGATACTCGGAGTGTAGTGGTTGATCACGCTAGGGAAGGTCACTACAGATTTGGAGACCTTGGAGATGGAGTGGACAGACAAGAAGACTGGGAATCATGAGATGATTCGGGACATGCACAATTTTCTGCCACAGTTAGTTTCAACACACCGGCTGGAGGCTAACTTCCGAAAGGGAGATATAAAGTGAGAAGTAGAGCTGCATGTTTCAGAGGCAGGTTCTACAGGGCAGGCAATACACCCAGATGTGCAGTCGATTTTGGGCAGGTATGTCACATTTTTTGGAGATATACCACTAGGGCAGCCACCGGATCAGGGATTTGAGCACGCCATCGAGCTGGAGCAGGGTATCTAGGCTGTGAATAATAAAACCTATAGGCATCCTAAAGCCCACATGAATGATATTAAGAGAGATATCCATGAGCTCTTAGCAGTGGGACACATTCGACCCAACACTAGCCCATTTGCTTCTTTTGTTGTACTAGTGAAGAAGAAGGATGGCACACTGAGGATGTGCATCAACTATAGGGATCTCAACAAGAATACCATGAAGAACCGATACCCCATCCTACGGATTGATGAGTTAAGGGATGAGTTGAGGGGATCGAAGTTCTTCTCAAAGATTGATCTAAGATCGGGTTACCATCAGATCAGTGTGAGGGACCAAGATGTTCTCAAGACCGCTTTCAGATGTCACTATGGCCACTTTGTGTTTCTGGTAATGCCCTTTGGGCTAACCAATGCACCAACCACCTTCCAGTATTGCATGAACCACATCTTTCGTGGTCAACTAAGGAAGTTTGTGCTGGTATTTTTTGATGACATATTGATATACAACCGGACGTGGGAGGAGCACTTACAACAAATTGAGGTTGTATTGCACATACTGGAGGAGCAAACTTTCTGTACTAAGATCTCCAAGTGCGAATTTGGATTGACAGAGATGCTCTATTTGGGGCATATCATTGGTGTGGAGGGAGTGAGAATCCATGAGGAGAAGATTCGAGCCATCTGGGATTGTCCAGAGCTGAAGAATGTGACTGAACATCGGGGGTTTGTAGGCATTTTCACTTACTACCAGAATTTCGTCAAGGGATTTTCACAAATTTTTGCACCCCTCACAGATCTTACAAAGAAGGGGGCACTCAGTTGGATGGACACAACGTAGAGGACTTTTGACAGGCTCAAGAAGGTGATGAGCATTTGTCCAGTTTTAGTGTTGTCAGATTTCACGCAGCCATTTTTCCTTGAGTGTGATGCATCTAGAGAGGGGGTAGGTGCAGTCTTGATGCAAGGGGGTCCACCCCATATCTTTCGAGAGCATGAAGCTATTGCTGCATGAGAGGTTGTACCCCATATATGACAAGGAAATGCTGGTTATCATGCATGAACTGGCCAAGTTTCGACAAAACTTGGGGGGGAACAGATTCAGGGTGAGGACTGACCACAACAGCCTTCGATTCCTTTTAGAGAAGAAGAAGTTGCAGGAGAGGCAACAAAAGTGGGTCAGCAAGATCTAGGCATATGATTTTGACATTGAGTATGTCAAGGGGAAGAACAACGTGGTGGCCGATGCTCTTTCACGCAGACCAACAGTATTGTCTCTGATGAGTTTAGACAGAAATTGGAGGGCTCAGTTGTTGGTGGAGTACTCTAAAGACCGTTTTGCCTATGAGATCTTAGACGGACAGGTCACAGATGACAGATACAGGGTGATGGATGAGGTGATATATTTCAAGGATCGGATCTTCTTGACTGGGAGTTCTCAGCTCAAGGAGATGGTGCTATGTGCCTCACATTACTCACCACTATCAGGCCACTAGGGGTTCACCAAAACCTATAGGGCCCTCAGGGAGAGGTTCTCTTGGAAGGGCCTCAAGGAGGACGTGCTCCGGCATGCCGGGGAGTGCGAAGTATTTCAGCGAAACAAGGTGGAGATGAGCCATCCAACAGGATTAATATAGGCTCTTCCCATTCCAGAGAGGAAGTGGGAGAGCATTTCAATGGTTTTCATCATAGGGTTGCCCATGGTGTAGGGAAAGTATTGTATATTTGTAGTGGTTTATCGGCTAACAAAGCACGCACACTTCTTCGCCATATCAGCACAGTACACAGCAGAATAGGTGGCAGAGTTGTTTTTCAGGGATGTTTTTAGGTTGCATGGTCTCCCAAAGACCATTGTTAGTGATTCGGACAGTCGTTTCATAGGCGACTTTTGGAAGGAGCTCTTTCGTTTGGTGGGTAAAGAGTTGACTCCGAGTACCAGTTATCACCCTCAGACAGATGGGCAGACATAGATAGTGAACAAGTGGCTAGAAGGCTATTTGTGAAACTGCATAGATAGTGAACAAGTGGCCAGAAGGCTATTTGCGAAACTACATAGATAGTGAAAAAGTGGCCAGAAGGCTATTTGCGAAACTATGTTACAGGGCAAAAAAAGGCATGGTTACGTTGGTTGCACTTGGGAGAGTACTGCTACAACAATACTTTTCATATGTCCATTGGTATGTCTTTGTTTTACGCCTTATATGGATATCATGCTTTGTCTTTTGCTGGCGTGATTTTTGGTGCTATTAAGGCCCCCCGGGCCAAGGACTAGATCTAAGAGAGTCAGGATATGCTCTAGGATCTTAAGGAAAACTTAGCTACAGCACAAAAGCAGTAAAAGCTGTATGCTGACAGAGGGTGGGTTGAGAGGCAGTTTGAGGTAGGGGACTTGGTCTATCTACAACTTCAGCCATACTGACCGTCCACGTTGAAGCAGAAGGGGGTTGTGAACCCCAAGCCCCACTTCTATGGGCCATACAAGGTGATAAGCAGGATTAGGGACATTGCATAAGAGCTGGAATTACCCACAGGTAGAAGGATCCATAACATATTCCATGTATCCTGCCTGAAAAAGCCATTGGGGCACCAGGTGACTACAACCGAGGATCTTCCACCAATAGATGATGAGGTTCATTTTTGGTTACAGTCGGAAGCCATCATAGATACCAGGGAGAGGTAACTGCAGAGCAGGACAGTCAGGGAGTATTTGGTGAGTTGGAGAAACTTGCTGGATGAGGATGCCACTTGGGAGAGTGAATATATTTTGCAACATCCATCATTGCAGTTGCTTGAGGAAAAGAAATGTTTTGGCAGGGAGAATTGTAATACTCCCAATTAGCAATAGCTAATTGGGAATATTAAACTTTGGCCAGTTTAATTTTATAAAGCTAAGTTAGTTAATAAAGTGGGTGAGAAGACACTCAGCCTACACTTAGGAAATAAAAATTCCCTAAAGTTTCTTGAGCACATTATTATTTGACAGCATGGGGCCCAAGGGTCGAAGTGACAGTGTGAGGGAAGTGGCATCCTGGGCAGCGTGGGCCCATGATAGTGCAGAGAGAGAGGGACAATGCAGTTTCGGTGGGGCCTGGGTGAGAGAAAGGCTCTCCAAGCATAAATAGAGGAAGAGGCTCCTCATTCAGGGATTTAATTAGGCATCTATGTTTTTTCTCTTGACATTGAGCACGATTTTTCTATTAAGAAAAGTCTGCAAGTGTTGTTCAGTACATCGGGTGTCTCCGAGCGAAAATCCCAACCTCAGCCCTGGGGGACTTCGAGTGCCTACTCAGGTGAGGAGTGTTATCCATTTATTTTCAGGTGGGAGTCACAACATCTTCAGCCAGGGATTACGCACTTGCTTGGACAATGCAGTCTTAAGGAGAGATCACGCAGCTCTTGGAGGAGGTAGTGTCAGGGGTGGAGATTTATCAGGGGATTCAGCCCAGAATAGTGAGAAGGGATCAACCCTTAGCTATTCCTTCATCTTGGTAGAGGAGGAAGCCTCCATTTGTAGAGATGCATTCAGGGCCAGCGTATTCCACTGGATAGCGTTATTCCTCAAGGGAGGTGATTTTTCGAGGTCATCCATTCTGAAAATAGTTCTTGGGATTTTCTTGGTATTAGGCAGAGAGCTCATTCCTAGAGTCTCATATTTTTCTGAGCAGGGAACAACCCAAAAGAGGTATCCTATTCCAGCAATAGCAACAGTAGTGGGATACAACGCAGTCACTGATAGATCAATGATTCTGGAATTATTTCTAAGATTATTTCCAACTCGCCGTGTGCAGGCCAAGGTGCCATCATTTTGATCATCTTTTTACTCATTATATCTTTCAGTTATATAATAAAATGGCTCAGTTTTATCCATATTTTGCATGATGTATGTGATGTCTCTCTAGTTGTTGTAGTTTCATGTTTATGTTGCTTTATATTGTTGTTTATTTCTACTCAGAATATTACAAGAAAAATTTGAGGCATTCAAAGGCATGAAAAATGAGTTGAATCACTGCACATTATATCTAGAGGGTATCCTTGGCCTTTGAGAAACATATCATTTCCTTCACAAGTTTTTGATCATTAGGTATGGATATTAAGGCATTGATATGGTAAAGGTGGGAACCCAAAGCCTTAGCTAAACAAATATTTTATCACAAAACACATCCACTCTTTGGACCATACCTCTACCTACATCCACATATGCCCTTAGGATACCAATTCCATATTCCCTTAAGCGATAGCCTCTACCCTAACTAACTTCACATTAGGGCCATATCCCCCCTTGGGACCTTTATATTCCTTAGATCCTCCTCCTTGTGGACTTATTCCTTTCCTTTCCTCTCTCATGTAGGGCCTTATTCTCACCCTTGCGTACCTTTCCACCATTTATCCTTATTTTTGGGCCAACTTCACCCTGTCCTATATCCTTGGTCTATGAATTCTCATATGTAACCCTAGCCCTATACACAACCATTTGTCCTTAATTTCCTAAACCATATTCAGCTATAATTGGAACCTTCATTAATAGATCCCAAATCCCCTTTACCTCTTCCATGTATTCCCCACTTTCCTCTTAGTAGTTGCTCTTCCTTTGGGTCCACATCTCCCAACTAGTCCCCCAATATTATTCATCTGATACCAACCTATTAAAACCTATATCGTTCTATACTTTTCCTACCATCAATAACCAACACCTAGACCACTTTACCCTTGTGATACTTACCCCATACACCCATGGGGCCATAGGAAATACATCTTTAGGTCCCAATGATCCACAATTTTTCCAAGGGACTAAAGGATCTAATACCCTTAGGATCATTTACGCATAGGCCCATACCTTTACCATTACGAAATTTCCCCCTCATCCCCTTAAGTATCTTATCCATTAGGCCTAAGCATGTGCCCCTAGGCCTCAAACCCCATCTCATGAGCCCCTTAAACAAGTAGCTCTCAACTTCTATCCCTACCCTAACTCCCCATTGGGCCCATCATCCATTGAACCCTTTTCCCCCTCTACTCTTTCATTCTTTCCTATGCTAAAACCTTAGCCCCATAAACCCTTATGCCTCTACCTTTTCTCGAATACTATCCCCTTACATATATAGGCCATTACCTTTACTTGTACCCTAAAACCTTAAATCCACTAACACCTAACACCCTCCATACATATTCCATGGCAAATTTTAGGGGCTAATATTCACAGGTGGGTTAATTTTCCATGATTTTTCCAAAAAAACGATTCACCAATTTTCATTTTCTTCTAAAATGATTCGGCCAGATTTTATAGTACACCATTATTTTACCTTAAAAATCGCCAAAATATTATATTGACTAATATAAATCATTGGAAATATAAATATTTATACAAAAATATCACCAATTTTTTTTAAGTTTGCATATTAGGGACTAGTAAGATTTGCCAAGGTTTCTAAACTTTAAGATAAAATTCCATCCTTAAAAAATTTCCCTGACATAGTCCCTAATCTCCCTAACCAAATCGATCTTCCCTAAGGCCCTTGCACACCTTAAACCTTCATCCTACTTCTCTATTTGTTATAGTGGGCCTTAAACTTCCTTCAATCCTAAGTATGCATGGCCTAGCTACCCCCAAGCCCCCTCCACACCCAATCCCCTAGGTTTTGTATCTATAATGTTTAAAGACCTCAATTAAAGGTATGTACTAAGAAGACTTTCTTTTCCCCTCCCTTACTACCCCACCCTACATATTTTTTCCTCACCCTAACCCTTGGCTTCTCCATCATTCTCGCCACTCCCCTTCTCCTACCCATCCACCTTTCACATATTCTCGTTTGCTCCCCTTTTTCCCCTCTCACCCCAACCCCTCATGCCCACCTATCCTAGTCTCACATATCTCTAAATCTTGTATCCCCCTTCCCCTTTCCCTCTGATACCCATCCACCTTCCCTCTCAATTCATCTCCTCTGCCAATCCCTTCAATGACTTTTCCCCCTTTCTTTCATGCCTACCACTCTTCTTACCCTATCCATGCGCTCTTTCCCTCTTATATCCTCCTTTATTTTTTACTCTCTTTCTCACCTCCCCTTTTTTCACCTATATCTCCTAGTTCTCACCCCCACCCCCTTTTCCACCCATACTCATCCGCTTTCCTCGTTTTCTCACCACCTCTCCCAACCCCTTAGCACCCTCCACCCAATTTAACCCTCATTTCCACCCTCCACTAGCTCACAACATCCCACCTTCCCATCTACCACCACCCTCCCCTCTTCTCCTCCTCTTCACCTCCCCCTTTGTCCTACCACACTCTCCACCATGACTCCTTCTATATCATTCCAATCAACCATTTCTCCTTCCCTACCCATATACCATTCACCTTTTCTCACCTCCTACTTGAAGTTAAAGTTGTTTGCACTAGAATGAACAACAAATAATGTTGCAATGTTTCAAAACAATATTTTGTTTTGTTTTGGGAACAACTACCTTCTAATATCAATTTTGTAATGAGACATTCTAACAACAAACATTTTTCAATCAGTTTACATATAAACTAATAATATAATAAACTCTAAAATTTAATCGTAGCTCACATGGTCAAACATAATCATCTATAATTTGGAAATAAATATTAACATTAATGTTAAACATGTCTCATAAACACATTTAAAATTATTTATCATGTTAAAATTGATGAACATTATTAATACTAAATAAATAAAAAATATTAAATTGAAAAAAAAACACACACATACACACAAATTTTGAAGAAAGTTGCAAGAATGGAAACAATAAACCTTGCATCAACACTTACTCATCTTCAATATTAACACATATATTATATTACTATTAATACTAATAGTATTATTATTATTATTATTTTTCACGAGAGATCTTGCATAAACACCTATTGATATAAAATATTATATTAGTAAGAGCATGTCCATCAAGAATACGACGGTTAATTGATTTATGAGGGGAACACCAATTGTGCGGCACGTGACTTCTCGATCTCTTTTCGGCTCTCTTAAAAGGAGATGAGCTGGAGAATACAAAATTTGTCGAGGAAATGAGAAATATATGCAGTTAGATCATTTTAAGTTTGAAGTTCTGTGTTAAGGAATGATTCATAAATTGGTTGATTGGGAAATATAAATTAACAAAATATAAATTTTTAAACTTTTTTATTAAATAATTTGGAATATCATGCAGTCTAGACAATTTTATAAACAATCTCATATTTTCAGTTTTAAATGTGTTTACTTTAGACTAAACATCGATTTCACAACTTCGATGTTCTTTATTAAAACATGTATTAACCTATCTTTTAAAACGTGGTATTAACGTGTCTTACCGTTATTAACTTTGGAATAATATTAAAATTTAAAATTTAAATACTATACTATATTCAAACAAAAATAATGTGTACATCAGTATTGAAGGTTTACTCTTACATTATATATAGAAAGGTTTATAAATTCAACTTAAATTTAAAGAAAATCAAAATACCATTTAAATATTTTTTAAAACAAATCAACGTACTTAATTAGCTATACCTTATTATCACATTTTTATGGTCTCCAAATTAGGTATAGATATATTATATTGCAAATCTAGGTATACGTAATCAGGTATATCACATTTTGTTGTCTCCCCATTAGGTATAGATATATTCTATTGCAAATGTAGGTATACCTAATTAGGTATTAGATATGTTTTATTGCTAATTTGGTACACCTAATTCTCAAGCTTTTTCCTTTTGTTTTAGGTTATATACTAAAGGTTTCAGTTATATAGAGACGTTGTTAATAATAAGAGTTCTTATTTTCAATTAATTCTATATATTTTGGCAATGGAATAGAGACATAATTGAAAAATACTAACAACCATGAATTTTAGAAATAGAAATTATCCATTAAAAGATTATAACACTTATTTGATTTTACTCCTAAATAAATTTGAAATTTTGCTTTGTCCGTTTTTGCCTTCTATCGTATTGTCTCCGATTACATTGCCACGTTTTTCCTATATATTGTGTCTCACTTTATCAAAGTTGAAAGATTAGAAAATGAATTTTGGAGAGATTAAAACATGTTGGAGAATCCAATTTCAACTATTTGTTAGGTGTCGACACTATTTATTCAAATGTTCGAGATCATTTTCAAATTAGTTCAGTTTAGTCGAGTTTCATTCTAGTCTTTTATTGTCAATGTTTCTAATGTAATCTTATTTAAGTAATTCGTAATAATGAGAAGAACAATTTTCCCCTCTACTTCTTTTCAGTGTTCAATTCTTATCATAGTATCGGAGCTAGTTTGCATAAAACTTCATTAACAAAAACAAATTTGGAAAAACAAATTTGGAAAAACAGAAAAGAGATGAGTTTGCATAAAACTCATTGAGAAAACCGCAAAAGTTTGAAAAAATTGGAAGAGAACTCCTGCGAAGAAACAGTATCAGAACAAAAAAAAAAACAAGCGAAAAAGCCAATGAAAGAGCAGGCGAAACGAATTGAAGAAACATCAGGTCAAAATATCGTTTTTAAGCTAAGCATAACACACTTAAGGCATTTCAGCAGCGTGTTATTAACGCAACCTTAACTCTTGAGATCCGCGTTAACATTATCGTTAGTCAAAAGCGTTACTAACGCCGGAATCCATAGCAAAGCCTCGCGTCCCACCCGAGTCCGGGCTGAAACACTTGTGTTAAGGTGATTTACTAAAGCATTCAACGTATTTCATTAAATGGCATTCAAAGTATTTTAAATCTTTCTAAGAATGATTTTTTAAAAAGGTAAGGAAGCCCATATGAAAAAAAGTCTTTTATTAAATTTCAAAAAAAAAAAAAAAACTTTAAATTTGTAGAGTTAAAAAAAAAAAAAAAAAATGTTTAAAATGCTTGGGAGAGTGAGTACAAAGGTTTTTTTTTCAAAGTTTTTTTATAAAAAATGAAAAAACTCAAATTTGTCATAAAGATAGAGGGCTTCAAGGTATGATTTAAAATTGTTTAAGCAATGCTTAAAAATACTTATGAAATTGATTGTGGGCATTGCAATATTTTAAAGAAAATGGTTTGTAAGAAGGTTTTTTGTGGAAGCCAAGGGCCAATATTAATTATTGAGTTGTAGTGAGCCAACACTCAAAAAATGAGAAAATCCAAGAGGCTAAAGCGACAATAGGAGATGTTTGAGATCTTTTTAGTTCTAGAAGTGAATAGGCAAAATGATGCATTTGCATTAAAATGAATACAAGAATCAATAGATGTCAACATTCTCCCTCTAATTTCAGATGCCAAGACAACTAATGAGGCATGGGATACCCTTGAGAGGTGTTTTGGTGCAAGGGGGAGCATTGAAGTTGAAGATGAAAGTGGATCTATAGCAACAGAACTACAATGAGATGAAAATTTTATTGAATCCCACTATGCTCGGCCACAAGTGGATGATGTCTGTAAAGAAATTGCAGAAGCAGCGGAGAAGCATCACGAAGATGCTTGTGATACCCACTGTGCGTAACCACAAGGGGATGATGATTTGATGAATCCAGCAACACAGCTTGTTGATGACAATCTGATGAATCCAACAACACAGATTGCTGATGAAGACTTGGTGATACCAACAACAGAGCTTGCTGATGATGATTTGATGAATCCAACAACAGAGCTTGTTGATGACGACTTGGTGAATCCAGCAACAGAGCTTGTTGACGATGACTTGGCAATTCTGGCAATAGAGCTTGTTGATGATGATTTGGTGATTCCAACAATAGAGGTTGCTGATGATGATAAGGTGAATCCAACAACTGAGCTTGCTAATGAGAGTAAAAATACTATGGTAAATCTAATGATTAATATTGTTGATGTAAAATTTGATACAGAATTTTTGGCTAATGATAATTGGCTACATATGATGCAACAGAAACATCATATAGACATGATGTTATTCAGTGATAAAAGCCCACTTGAGTCAATGGAAGACAATATGTTTGCAGTAGCACAGGTTAGTGAAAAAGAGACAAAGATAAAGACAAAAACAAAAACAAAGATAAAGACAAATGCAAATAAAGAAGTCTACAAAGGGAAAGCAGAAACAGAGATATAGGCAGAAGCAGAGAAGGAAGCGCAACAGGAGAAATTTTCCACTGCAGAGCAGAAGGAACAAAACAATGTGGTTTTGGAGATGTTTTTACACTTACCATTGATTTCCAATGTGCAGGTAAACGAGCAGATTATGAAGAAGAGTTAAAGTTTATTGAAACATGGGTTGCAACACCATATCTAGATGAGGTCTACATAGAAGCTATAGATATGAATGTTGAAAACAACATGCATGTCGAACACTTCAATGAAATTTTCAGGTATTGGAGTTTTGAAGAGATAAAATATTACTCGCATCTTATGTTGCAACAGATTGATGATGAAAAGTGCAATACACAAGACAATATGTGTCAGAAACCCACATATAAGTCATTTCTTGAAGAAGTCCAGGACATGCTTAGACAACCTGGAACAATAGAAGACCTGCACCAGCAAATGAAGAAATAGAGGTTTGAAGTATACAACAAGAAGAAAATGTTGAAACAATTTAGAGACTATAGAATCTAGAAAAAGAGAAGAAGAAAACTAAATCTAGTTGAAGTCAATTCTTTTTAAAATGTAAGCCTCGCTGAGACATAGACCAACATGTATCTTAATTAAATTTTTATGTGGTTGTAATTAAGGGGGAGTGTTGGAAAATCTAATTCCAACCACCTGCTAGGTGTCAAAACCATCCATCCAAGTGTCCCAGTTCAATTTCAAATTAGTCCAGTTTAGTCGAGTTTCACTCCAGTCATTTATTGTTTTCCAATGTAATGTTATTTTAGTAATTCATAATAGTGAGAAGAGAAATCCTCTACTCCACTTCTTTTCAGTTTTCAATTCTTGTCAAAACATAGTTTACTTGCTCAATTAAAATAGAGAAAAAACTTAAAATAAATTTATGCACACGAGAATAGAGTAAAACAAAGTGGTTTCCAAGTAATTTTCAAAATATTTTTTAACAAATTATACTTTATATTATTATTATGATTTCAAAACACAAGAAAATACATTCCCATGAAAAATAGAGGTTACACATTCACCAAGAGTTTTACTGACATTTACACTTCACCACTAGTTGCGAAGTAACTCACTGTAAAACCCCATAACAAATTGATTTTACACATCCACCACAAATTTCTCACCTTGACCTCCTACCACAAATTGCTCCAAAAATTTCTCACCTTGACCTCTTAGAGTTACATCTGCCACTATGCAAAATACTTCTACATACTTGTATCTTCAAAAAAATACATTTTTAATACATTAATGCATTCATGGAATACTCAAAATATTAAGACGCAGATGGGAAATTGTCCAAAAATGTTTTTCTATGTTGCAGAGTACATACCTTAGTTGCAGAATTAATGTAGAATTAATGTCCAATGGTACGATTTTACCAACTTTGCATTAAATGGCCATTTTAATTTAATTATTTAATGTGTTGAGGAATGGGGAATTTTTACACATGCTCGGAACTTGATTTAAGCCATGTCCTTTAGCCTGCCAACTAAATCTGCAACTTGCAGTAAAAATTTACTTGCTTGATTGATTTATTTGTGTACCACAAGTATGACTTGTCAGCTTATTAACACGGTGGTTGAGATTAATTTTCCAACACTCCCCTTTAATCACAACTACCGCCATTGACAATTCCCAAACAGTCTCTGAGATAAAAAAAAATTTCACATGTCAATGGCGTTGTGAAGATGTCTGCAAATTATTCTTGTGACTTACAATCCTGCAAAATAATTTCACCATTATTAACCAATTCTCTTATAAAATGATATTTAGTGTCAATGTGCTTGGTCCTCTTGTGAAAAACATAATTCTTTGATAGTGCAATTGCAGAATTTTTGTTGCAGAAAATAGTTGTTGTTCCCTCTTGTTCATGTCATAAATTCCTCAACATTCTTCTCATCCAAACTGTTTGACACACTCTTGTTGTTGCGGAAACATATTCAGATTCTAGTGTTGACAATTACACTATCGGATGCTTCTTGGAGGTCCATGAAATTGCTCCTTAACATAAATGAACAACCTATCTTGACATGCTCTTTCTATCATCAACACTTCCTGCCTAGTCACTGTCAGTGTAACCAACCAGCCTAAAATCATCTTTTGTGGTGTAAAAAATACCATATTCCTTTGTCCCATTAACATACCTTAAAATTATTTTGGTTGCTTGCCAATGTGTCTCCTTGGGTGTCTCCATGAACCTTGACACCATACTCATTGCATAAATTATATCAGACCTAGTTGCAGTCAAATACATTAAGCTTCCCACCATACTTTTGTATAATGTCAGATTGAAATTGTTGCTGCAATATTCCTTGCTCAAATTCAGTCTCATGACTGTTGGAGTTGGTGTGGACTTGCTATTATGCATATTAAACCTCTCCAAAATGTTTGCTACATACCTTTCTTAAGAAATAAAAATACCATTTTTTGTTTGCTTCACTTATATGCCCAAAAAATACCTTAGCAACCCCAAGTCAGTCATTTCAAACTCACTTTTTATGACTTATTTGAAATCGGCAATGAGTAAATCACCACTTCCTGTAAAAATAAAATCATCTACATATAAAACAACAATATGAAACTTACCATCACTCTCTTTGATGTAGAGAGTAGGCTCACCGTCAGATTTTTCAAAGCCATTTTCCATCAAATAAGCATATATACTACTATACCATGCACGCGATTCTTCATTCAGCCCATATATAACTTTCCTCAACCTATACACCTTGTCTTCTTATCCTTCTACCTCATAACCAGGTGGTTACGTAAGATATACTTCCTCTTTCAACACTCCATTCAAGAACGTTGATTTTACATCCATTTGATACACTTTCCACTTTAAATGTTGTGCCACAGTTGAAAACACTGTATGTATTGTCTCAATCCTCACGACTGACGTAAATGTCTTTGCATAATCTCTTACACCTCGCTTCTTGTAACCATTGACAACTAGCCTTTATTTATGCCTTTCAATATTTCCTTCAATGAACTTCTCTTTGTCTTACAGACACACTTCACTCCAATAAATTATTTTCCTTGTGGAAGATCCACTAACTCCCATGTGTCATTCTTTTATATTTCTCCTATTTCTTCATCCATTGCCGCAAACCCATTTTTCCTCTTCGACTACATCCTCAAAATGGATTGGGTCATCTACATGTCAAAAGAACGCAAATAAGGAATCCATACCAGCACTACTATCAACTTCATTTTGCTCATATATTTCACTTAAATTTCTGAATTTGTGTCTTTTTATGCTTGCAGAATATGGACTTGACCTGTCACTTGGTGTTGCACTTGAAGTAGATGATTTTGTGGGTTTTTGCAGTGTGTTTGGAGAACCACTTGCTTGACTGCACGACATTGTCCTATTATTTCTTGATGGTGTCACTTGGTGATTGATTTTTTGAGCTTGTATAGGAGTAGGAGGAGTCAACGTTGAGGAATTACTTGTTGCAGTAAATTCCTCTTTGTATTCATGTGGTATACATGTTTTCAAATTGATTATATTCTCTAAACTTCCATCCCATGCTTCATCTTCTATGAATTGAACATCTCTGTTGATTATTACCTTCTTGGTTGATGCATTGTAGAGTTTGTATGCCTCAGATTCATCACTATATCCAAAAAATATGCATTTATCCCCCTTGTTGTCCAACTTCTTCCATAATTCATCTGGGACATGTGCATAAGCCACATATCCAAACCCTCACATGCGAGTGAAAATATGTTTTCTTCCACTCCATGGCTCTTCAAGAACCACATTCTTCACACTTTTCAGTGGACACCTATTAATAATATATGCTGCATAAGCGAAAAATTCAGCCCAATAATCATTTGGAAAATGATTTTCCTTCAACATACTCCTTTCCATTTCCATAATGGTCATATTTTTTCTTTCCACAATACCATTTTGTTGAGGTGTATACCTTGTTGTAAATTTCTTTTGAATTCCAAGCTCCCGGAAAAAACGAAGGAAGTCATTTGAGATGTATTCACCACCTCTGTCAGTTCTCAAAACTTTGATGTAGTGTCCACTTTTCTTCTCAGAAAGAGTTTTGTATTGGAGGAAGCGCTCAAACACTTCACTTTTCTATTTTAGGAAGTAGAGCCATGTCTTCCTTGTATAATCATCTATCAAAGTCAAAAAATAATAGCTACCCCCAATTGATGGTGTCTACATTGGTCCACATAAGTCTGAATGGACAATCTCCAAAGGTGATTTTTCCCTTATTGAATTTCCTGCTGAAAATGTCTCTCTATGTTGTTTTCCCAAGATACATCCTTCACATAGGTTGTCTGGTTTTTCAATGAGTGACAATCCGTTCACCATGTCTTTCCTATGCAACACATTTAAATCTCCAAAATTGATATGGCCAAATCTGAAATTCCATAACTAGTTTTAATCTTTAACTTCTGCTTGAAAGTTTAGTTGTGTGGCAGTTGTTACATTTCTTTCATTCTCTTGTGAATTCATTGATATTTGTGTTTGAGCACCTTCTTCCTTCGAATCTGGTTTTAACTTGAGAGCAAACATTCTATTGTTTGTCATCTGAAATTTTGCAATCAACTATCTACTTGGAGACTTATCCAAAATTGTGCACTCATTATTTTTGAAAAATACATCGTAGCCCTTTTACATGATTTTTCCAATGCTTATGATGTCATGCTTTAAACCAGGGACAAAATAAACATCTGAAATGTACTTCTTCTCCCCCTTCTTTGTTAGAATGTCAAATCTTCATTTTCCCATGACAGAGACTTTTCTATCATTCCCTAATGTCACTTCATATTTCACACTTTTATCTAGATTTGTAAACATTTTTATGTTCCCTGTCATGTGGTTGTTGCACCCTGAATCTAGTAAACATACATCTCTTTATTTTTCTTGTGCTACATTACAAACTAAAAACATGTTATCTTGGCTCCGATTTTCCTTTATGAAATTTTCACTTGGTTTGCTACTTATATCATGCTGCTTCTTTCTACATTAATTTCCATAATGACCATACTTCTTACAATAATGAGATTGAACTTGAGATTTATCATACCTTTGACCTTATGCTTGATTTTTACTTGAGCCTTGATTTAGATTTTGATTGATGCCCCTTCCACTTGAGCTTGAAGGGTTGCCTCTTCCATCTCTATGTGGGCTTGTTTCTCTTCCTTTAACATTTGATGTTCATTTGCTCTACCTTGACTAAATGAAACTTGTGTCTTGAAGGCATGCTCCAATGAGGAGTTTGTTGCTTTGTTTAGTCTATGTTCATGAGAAACTAGTGATGCATGAAGATCATCCACTGAAAATTCTGAGAGATCCTTTGTATATTTAATGGCCACAATAATGGCATCAAATCTTGTTGGCAGACTTCTCAAAATTTTCTCAACTATTCTCATTTCCTCAAGTGTCTCACCATGAGACTTGATTTGAGTAACGAATCCAATTACATGTGTAAAAAATGAGTCTACATTATCATACTCTTTCATACAAATTGTCTCAAAATCTATTCTCAACATTTGTAGTTTTGTTGTATTCACCTTTGACATGCCTTGGTAGGCTGTTTGGAGGGTATCCCATGCTTGCCTAGACTTCCTTGTTGGTTCAATACTTGGGAAAATACTTTCATGAAATACTTGAACAATGTAGAATAGGGATTTTGAGTCCTTCTTCCTATTGTCCCCCAACAAATCATTTTCATCTTGTGTCAAAGCATTGTATGTTGTTGCATTTGTTGGTTCCTGGAACCCATTCTCCACCAATTCCCAAATATCTTGGGAAAAAAACAGAGCCTTCATTGTTATATCCCAATAGTCATAATATTTTCCCTTAAACTGAGGTATTTGAGGATTAGTCAAGCTTGTGCTTGATGTTGCCATTTTAATTGTCAAAAAAAACTTTCTCCTTGCTGGTAAATATGCGAAAAAAATGCCTTCCAAACAACCTTTTAACACCCAGTCAAAACTCTTGCTCTTAAATAATAAAATTTTACACTCGCTCTGAAGACTAATACCATGTGAAAGATGAGGCAAATGATTCTTCCTCTAAACATAGTCGCGGAGATTAAAACAAGGTTTCCTTGCGCAACTAAAATGGATCAAAAACTTAAAACAAATTTGTGCATAAGAGAAAAAATTAAAACAAAGTGGTTGCGTAATAAATTACATAAACATATCACAATAAACTATACTTTATATTATGATTTCAAAACACAAGAAAAAACATTCGCATGAAAAATGGAGGTTGTAGCTCCTTCACCAAGTAAAACATAAGTTTTACTGATATTTTCACTTCACTAGGAATTGTAGAGTAACTCATTATAAAACCATGTAACACCAAGTAAAACATGAGTTTTATTGATATTTGCACTTCACTAGGAATTGCAAAGTAACTCATTGTAAAACCATGTAAGAAATTGTGTTTACATGCCCACCGCATATTTCTCAACAAAATTATCACCTTAACCTCTTAGATTTACATCCACCACTATGCAAAAGACTTCTACATACGTGTATCTTCAAAAAAATACATTTTTAATACATTAATTCATGACAGGGTCAAAATATAAATCTTTAAAACATGCATTTTTAATACATTAATTCATGATAGAGTCAAAATATTAAGACATTGAATGGGTGATTGTAAAAAAATGTTCTTATATGTTGTGTAGTATATATATTAGTTGCAAAATTAATGTGTGACCATACGTTTTTACCAACTTTGCATTAAATGGTCATTTGACTTTAATTATTTGATGTGTTGCGGAATGGGGAATTTGTAATCCTGTTGAGAACTTCATTTAAGCCATGTCTTTTAGCCTGCAAAATAAATCTGCAACATGGAGTAAAACTACATTTTCTTGATTTACTTGTGTACCACAAGTATGGTTGTTGTCAGTTTATTTAACACATTGGTTGGGATTGATTTTCCAACAAAAGGGAAGAACATTGTTACATTAAAGGGTCATGAAAATATTAGAGGCAGTGAAATCACAAGATTATGCAACATATTTCATAGCAAATGTTGAGTATAAAATAGATATATTAATATCTTATCAAATCAATCCAATTGAGAATTCAACTGTATGGTTGAAGACATAGGAAATGGGAGTTAAACTAGTATTTAAATTGAATGTGGTTCCAATTTCAATTTAATTAAATTAAAATGAGGATATCATTAATCTTACTTTGTAAAATTTAACCTAAAAATATGAAATTGAAACTGCATTAGAGAAATTTTGAGGTCTAATATGGACCTCTTAGGGAATATTATAAAATAATAGGGGAAATAATAAACTAAGATTATATTATATCATCAAATTTTTATAGAGAAAAAAAAAATATTTATTTTTTCAACACGTATTTTTAACTTATCTCTTATGATTTTACTCTAATTTTTTGCAGGATCACTTGTTGGATGTATAATTTAATTCCACATCCAATGAATACCCATGTTGCATACTTTTGATGGGCCTTGTTACACAAAAAATGAGAAAACATGGAAAAAAGTGATTGCAATCACATTTTTCATGTATTTCTCATTTTACGTGTACAAGTGTCCATCAAAATTTTGCAACATGTATACTCTTTGGATGAGGAATTAAGTTCCACATCCAACGAGTGTTTCTGCTCGAAATTTGAGTAAACCTGTAGGGAGGTAAGTTGAAATTATGAGTTGAAAAATAGTTTCTTTTTTTTTAATCATTTTACTTTTTTACTAAAAAATTGGTGAATCATCATCATGGTTGATATTATCATCTTGAATCTTGTTGGTTCTTATAAAATTGATTTTGGTAGAAATTTTTTTTTCAAGATCCTTTTTAGACCTCAATTATAAAAAATAAATTATAAAGCACATCAACCTTATCAAAACAAACTTGGCCACATTAAACCTGGTCACAACATAAAATTTGAGTGTCATTATGTTGCAATTGAAAACAAAAACTAAAGAATAATCAGAACCTTGGCAAATCGAACATGCGGATGGAAATGGAATTTTACCATGAAATCAAGCCGAGAAAAATATGCAATTAAATCGGACTCGGACAAGTCGAAACCAAATTTTACATTGATGTAAAATTGTAATTCACTTATCCAACCCATAATATGAAGAAAATTTCTTATACATAATTTAATGTGAATGGAATTTTACAAATTAGGTATAAATATATTTTATTGCAAATTTAAGTATACCTAATTAGGTTTTGGATGTATTTTATTACTAATTAGGTATACCTAAGAATTAAGCTTTTCCCTTCTCTTTTAGGTTATGTACTAAAGGTTCTGGTTATATATTAAGGAATTAATTTCAATTCATTATATACAATTTGGCAACAAAATGAAGTCATAATAAAATGACAATCGACCATGGATATTATAAATTATTAATTAAAAACTTATAACACTGATTGGATTTTACTCTCTTTTTTTTTGGTCCGTTTTTTCCCTCTATCATTTTGTCTACAATTACATTACCACGTTTTGCCTTGAATCATCCACCAACATTATTGATTTCGCAAGCCTATATTGTGTGTCACTTTATCAAAGCGAAGAACATCATTCCATTAAATGGTCATGAAAAAATTAGAAGCAGTCAAACCAAAAGATTATGCAACATATTTCATAGTAAACTTTTAGTATAAAATAGATCTATTCATATTTTATCAAATCAATCCATTCGATAATTCAACTATGTGGTTGGATCCAGTGGAAATGGGAGTTAAATTGGTATTTAGATAGAACCTGGTCCTGAGTTTAATTTAAGAGTTAAACTAGTATTTAAATCGAGCCTGGTTGCAAGTTTAATTTAATTAATTCAAAACAAGTTAATCGTACTTTGGTAAGTCTAACCTGCAAAATCAGACCACAAAAATATGAAATCAAACTAGTATACCCAGCATATAAAAGATGACATCTAACCTTGGCACATTTACCTTGCGAAAACGAACCTGGGTAGATTGAACTTGATCACAACAAACCTACAATCTAGTATTACAAAGGCGGTATTACAAGGCATTCAAGTATTTTGGATGCACCTATTCCATATACCTCAGTCAATCATACACAAAATTGACTCTATAATTTCCAAATTTATCTGGTATGGCATTGGTTCCAATATAATGATTCACCTCACTGGATTAAGTTTGATCTCTCGGCCCGTCAAGTGAGGTGGATGGGGCATTCTAGATTCTAGGAGATTCAACATTGCTCTATTGGCTATGAATAGTTGGAGGGTTTTCAATGAAAATGGTCTATGGTAGAGTATTATTTTTAGAAAATACATACATCATTAGGTGCTAGAGGAATGGGTAGTTGTAGGGGCACTGTTGAATTTCTGTGCATTGATTATCTAGGAGAGTTGCAAGCATCTTGTATCTTTGCAGTTATCTTCGCTAGTTGGTTGTAGATGATATGAAAATCTAATTCAGGATGGACGCCATTAAAGGAATTCCCGGATATCATATCCTTTCGGCCCCAATCATCAACATCCTTAATATGCAGGGGATTCAAAATATTACAAGCCTTTGGGAGGGATGTTGAATTTAATTTTCTGTCCCTGGTTGGCCTCATGCTTGGAAGATCGTTATCCCTATTTTTTGGAGGGTGAAAGGGAAGGTTATTGTAGCCTCCTTTGTCAAGCTCAGATCTCATTCTCATAGTGGCAGGATCGACTATTTTGGGGTGGTCACATTGTGAATGGAAGGATTGCTTACAATGATGTATATTACTATACTACCTCAAGTAGCCCATCTTTACCCTATGCGGACTTCATTTCTCTTATGTGGAGTTGGGAAGCCCAATTAAAGATTAAATGCTTCACTTGGTTAGTTATTTATAACCACATATTAACATGGGACAATTTTTTGAAGAAGGAATTTGTTGGCCCTAGTAGATGCTCACTTTGTAGGGTGGATTCATAGGATTGCAATCATCTATTTTTACAATTTCCCTTTGCAATTATAATTTGGGTGAAGGTTTTCACACTCTTAGGTGTCTATGTTATCATAGAATGCTCTTCTATTCCTTCTTGTATTAGTTATTTGGCACACCAAGTAAAAGCCTTCAACGATGTCCCTATATATGTCCTGTGGGGCATTTAGCACAATCAAAATGAACTTATTTTTGAGTGCATATCTCCTTATGCTAAGATTGATTCCCTCAATATCATTACATATTTTCAAGAAATTGGCCCATGGGTTCCCAATGCCACTTCCTGACCGATTACGCTTGTATATTTGGTCGAAATCTACCTGATCTACTATTTTTATAGAGCCTCCTCTAGTGGGAATTGTGGATGTGGAGTTTCTCTCCAAGTTTATCCCTCTTTACATTATTGTTTTCGTTGGTTTGGAGGCTATGGGGAAAATTGTAGGGCTGAGATGATATCTTTATGGGGAGCTCTTTAATGCTCTTCATGGCTTAGAATTGAAAAACTTGTGATCATTGGGGATTCTCTTTCTATGATCCACTAGATCTAAGGGAGGAATTCTTTAGAGGTCCCTAGAATTTGCAACTGGATGCAACTGTTTGGGATTTAAAGGCCTCATTCTTTGAGGTATCTTTTCAACATGTTTACAAAGAAAAAACACTGATGTTCATGCTCTCTCCAAGTGTGTATTGTCACTCCTTCCTAGCCATATATATTTTGAACAACTAGCCTATGGATCGATTAGTGGTCAGGGAAATTTTGAGATCTAATGTAGTTTCCTTGGAAATATTTTTTTGTTTTCATTCTATGGTATTTCAATTACTATCCTCTTCTCTTATTTTCTCATTTTTCCTATGATATTTTTTTGTGTAGTTCTTCCCCTATGATGGTATCTTATGTTTGTTATTTTTTGAGAAAGCAGGGGTTTTTTATCCTTATATTTTGACATGTATTTTTTCGGGTCTACTAGTGAAAAAAAAATTAACATACATCCATGATTAATATATAAGATTATTGCATGGAGAGGCACATTATATAGCCCAGTATGATGTGTAATGTTGTTCTTTCGTGCTCAAAATAATATTTAAAGTGGGCTAACAAAAAAATTTAAATAATTGTATAAATAAATATTTAATGTCAGCTCATAAAAAACATTAAATAAGTGTATAAATAAACAATTACAAATCTATTAACCGAACACACTTCGATCATTATTATTCACATTCTCTATATTTGTGTTGGTTGAGGTTCATTGGATTTTATTTACTAACAATAAAAAAAAGTACGGTAAATAAATAAAAATATAAAGAAACTGATTTTATTTACTAACAATAAAAAAGTATGGTAAATAAATAAAAATATAAAGAAACTGGAGGTATGGTAAATAAAACCTATTTTTATACGTACTCCAGAGATATGGTAAATACATAAAATTATAAATAAACTAGAGGTATGAAAACCTATTTTTATATTTACTCCATAAACATCTTGATATTTACGAAAACTAAAAAAGGAGGTTTTATTTAGGTGATGGATATTTGCCAAATATCTTGGGACAAATTATTATTGATACCATGGGCTCAATTTAAAAGAGGTATAAAGAGGTATGTTAACTACAAAAATATGTCAAATATGATTAGAAATCAAAATTTAAGTATATACCAAAGGTTTTATTTAGGTGATGGATATTTGCCAAATATCTTGGGACAAATTATTATTGATACCATGGGCTAAATTTAAAAGAGGTATAAAGAGGTATGTTAACTACAAAAATATGTCAAATATGATTAGAAATCAACATTTAAGTATATACCAAGACTACAAGCCAAATACCATGGTAAATAAAAGATGTATGGTAAATAAATATAAATACAAATAAACAAGAGGTATGGTAAAAATAAAACTTCTTTTTATATTTATTCCATACTCCTCGAAAAGAGGTTTTATTTAGGTGAAGCCTATGAGCCAAATTATTATTAATACCATAAAAAAAAAATTCATTAACCCGAATATTAATATCAAAAGATTATCATTATTATTATAATTAAATTTAATAACTTCATATTAATACAATATTAAATTTGTTAAATTATAATATATATTAATATATCATGATATATATTAACTCTTGATAAGTATGGAAGGGAAGAACAAAGGCATACAATGATAGAGGTGGAGAGATGGGTTGTGACCACGGTGAAGGAGAGGGGAGAGGAGAAATTGAGAGAGAGAGAGAGAGAGACATGTAGGGAACGTTAAGAGAGGGAGAGGGAGACACAAGATGGAGGGGGGTATATAGAAGGAAGGAGAGAGAGAGAGAGAGAGAGAGAGAGAGAGAGAGATGGAGTGGGAGGGGGAGAGAGGGATGGAGGAAGAAATACATAAAGAGTGAGAAGTGGAGAGAGAGAGGGAGCGACAAGGGAGAGATGGAGAGAGCATGTGTATATTTAGGGGTGAGATAAAGAGATAACGAATGAGAGATGGACAGAAGAGGAGAGTGAAGGAGAGAGAGGGGGTAAGATATAAATGGAGAGAGAGGAAGGACGATAGATAGGAGGAGAGAGGGGGAGAGATGGGTGGATAGAGAGATGGAGTTGGAGGGGGATAGAGGGAAGGAAGAAGAAATACATAGAGAGTGAGAAGTGAAGAGAGAGAGGGAGTGACAAGGGAGAGATGGAGAGAGTGTGTGTATTTTTGGGGTGAGATAAAGAGACAAAGAAGGAGATATGGATAGAATGGGGGAGAGAAGGCAAGAGGGAGGGATATAGTAACAGAGTTGGAGAGAGAGAGAGAGGGAGAGAGGTGGGAGAGAAAGGGAGAGTGAGGAAGAAAGAGAGAGGATGTGAGAGAGTGGAGAGACGGAGGGAAAGAGATATGGATTTGGAAGGGAGAGAGAGGGAGGTAAGAAGAAAGACATAGATATAGAAATGTGGAGAGAGAGAGGGAGTGATATGGAAGATGAAGAGAGGTCAGTGGGAAGAAATATAGATAGAAGCGGGGGAGAGGGAGAGAAGGGGAAGATAGAGATATAGATGGAAGTTTAAGAGAGGGAAGAAGAGAGATATGGAGAGAGGAAGGGAGGGACATAGAGATTGATAGATTTTGTGTGGGAGAGTGTGTGTTTTATTTTTGGGGGAGGGGGGTTGAGATAAAGAGACAAACAAGGAGAGATGGAGGGAGATATAGATATAGATGGAGGGGGGAGAGAGGGAAAAATATTTATTGCACTAAATGCATTGATTTCAGTGTAGATAGTAATTTCTAATCATATTTGATTGCTTGCATTGGGTGCATTGATTTCAATGTAGATGTTCATTTCTAATTATAATTTTCATTGCTTGCACTAGATGCATTGATTTCAGTGTAGATGATTTCTAATCCTATATGATTGCTTGCACTAAATGCATTGATTTAACTATAGATGATGATTTCTAATCCTATTTGATTGCTTGCACTAAATGCATTGATTTCAATGTAGATGTTGGTTTCTAGTCATATTTTCTTACTTGAACTAAATGCATTGATTTGAGTATAAATGTTGTTTTCTAATCATATTTGATTGCTTGCATTAGATGCATTGACTTCAGTGTAGAAGTTGTTTTCTAATCTTATTTGATTGTTTTGATTAGATGCATTGATTTCAGTGTAGATGTTGATTTTTGATTTGATGTAATTGGATGTATGATGGTACATTAATTTTAAAGTGATTGGATTAACAATGATGCATTCGATCCTTCTCAACACTTGATAGATCATAAGTTAAGATGAATCTAAACTAGTGTAAAACATTCTGTGATTAATGAAACAATGTTCGATTTTTTCTCTTGAAAAAGATTTGCAAAATTGACCCAAGTCGAATTCGAGTGTCATTACGTTGCAATGGAAAACAAATTAAATTATAACATGAATGAGGATATGTAGAACCTTCGCAAATCGAACATGTTGATCGAAATGAAATTTAGAAAAAAAAAATGAAATTAATGAAATTAAGTCGAATTCAGACCAATCGGAACCAACTTTTACATTTATGGAAAAATGATAATGCAATAATCCAACAAATAATATGAAGCAAATTTGTTATATATAATTTAATGTAAATGGAATTTTACAATAAAAACAACATGGATCGTATTCACCCTAAATCAGGGAGCACAACTCAAAAATTGAAATTAAAGCTAAATCTATTTAAGTTGTTTTATTCTGGTTCTTGAGCGACGAGTTGAGTGAGCCTAGCATTCCTATAGTCATACAATCCAGCAGTCCAAAGGAAATCCAGGCGCGTGGAGTCTTTCGAGGTAAATTTCGTAATATTGGAGAGAGCAAACGACATGAAGAAGATAGCAATAACAAATGAAGAATGAATTGAACGGCAGATAAGTTGAGGTTACTGTATTTGTTTTATTTTGTATGATAATTTTCTTTATATAAGTTTGAAATAAAAAAGTACTACGAAGCTTAAAAAAAATGTTGTAGAAAAGACAAAGCACAGTTAAAGAGTAGAGGAAGGACAAGTAAAAAAGACAAACATGGTTAAGGGAGAGGAAATGGGACAACACAAGTGGTTAAAGACAAAAATGGGTAAATTTACTTGAAAACGAAAAGATGAAAAAAATACAATATAGTGGTGTGATATAATCTTGCACCATCTATTTTTGCATAAGATAATACAACAATATTCAATAGATGTTAAATTATCTCAATCATATATCTAATTATTTTTTATAATTTAATTATTAATCAAATTTTATTCTGAAATAAATCATCATATCTATCTACATAATAATTAACTAAAACAACTATATATTTAAATGTGGTTGATATACACTCATAAACATATATCAAACACATGTACAACCACATTAATGTATATGAATAAGTGTATATCAATATTAATAAACCTAATATTATAAATGGTATAAACATAACAATAAATCTTAATATTAAATCCAATATTATAAACTATATATATTAAACCTCACATAATACAATATTATAAATTCTAATATTAACTTAATATCATGGAAAATTTCAGGGGCTATACCTATAGTCGAGAGGTTCATTTTATAGCCAATATGAATAGAAGATTCATTTTATAGCTAATATGAAGAGAAGATGTATAAGTTTTTTCGTTCCTCTATGCCTCTTCAAAATAAAAATAAAAAATATGTTTTAAATAGAAAATAATGCAAATTATAATTAAAAAAAATGAACATGTTGTAAAGTAATTAGAATTAAAAAAAAAATGAATATGTTGTAAAGTAATTAGAGTTAAAAAATATGTCAATTAGATATTTAAATCTTATATTTTAAAATTTTAAAGAAATTTAAATAAACTATTTAAAGATCTATGTTAAATAATTTATGTAAATATATATGGTTAAGTTTTTATGGTTAAAATTTTTATTTGGTACTATATATAATTTTTTATTTAGCATTTAAAAATATAGTTTAAACAATGAAAAATAACACATCGTATTTTTCACTGTAAAAAAAATTATATGTGAAGAAATTTGATCCTCTGAGCTCATATTAGATTAGTATTTAAAATAAATCTATACTAATATTAATAAAACCGAGAAAAATTAAACACACAATAAGACTAAATTCTCCAAAAGCCGTAGTCTTCCCAAGCAACGTTTTGGCCCAGAATCTCACAAAGATTTTTAAAAAATCCGGCAAAGATTTTATCAAAATCATATTTAGAGTTGTTAAACTTTAGTATTTTGGGTGCCCTAAGGGTTTTTGGTAGTGCTGAATCCATTTCCACTATCAAAAATAGATTCCAAACACTCCAACTATCTGATTTCTTGAATTTTAGTTGCCCGGATTCCAGCAAAAAAACTGTCGTACAACTCCTCCTCCAAAATAAATACAAAACATAGTTTCGATTTATTATTCTTGTACACTAAATTTTTAGTCATCAAAACTTTGATTAAATTTATATACAAATTAAAACATTTATATATACATTACAACATTTACATGTAAAGAAATGACGACCATTATTTCTCTCACGATAAGTTTTTTAATATTAGTGGACAATATATACGCACCATTCAATTTAAATCCAAATATATACCCACCATTAAATTTAAATTCAACGATAAATATAAACTGCACACCACCATTAAATAACCTAACCTATTGCCTAGGAAGTGCTTACCTCACTTGTCTTACGTGGGGGGTAAAGATTCGATTATTGATTTGTTCAGTACGTAATGGAAAGCTCTCCACAAACTACCTATTCCGGACACACAGTGAGACAACTTTCGTTTTTGACCCAATGCACGGCTGCTGTTGGGTTTGTTTTACTTTATTTCACTTTTCCTCGTGACTCTGCAGGACCTTCCAGTCTGTCAGTAACCAAACAGTAATGCCTGACAGATTGACTGGAAGATGCCTGCTTCGTTTCTAATGCTAACGTCACCAAAGATGCGAACGAAGGCTATTACTTTAGGAGATGTATCTGATGCCTTTTTCTGTGTAAACTTATAATCTTAGAGGCTTATCGTCGACATTGGAGACCAGCATAATGGAGCAGATATTGAGTCGATATCTGTTGGTACGCCTATTTATATCTATGGCTATTTTGCCAATAATGTCTCATGCCCGGTGCAATTACTCGGCGATATTTAATTTTGGGGATTCCACATCTGATACAGGTGCAATTCACGTTGTGTTTCCCTATAACGAGCTTGCAGAGAATCCTCCCTATGGTCAAAACTTCTTTGGGAAACCCGTCAGCAGATACAGCGACGGAAGGCTGTCCATAGATTTCTTTGGTATGTTAATTTCGGTTAATATGCTGATCTTTGGTTCATGGATAACTATATTATATTAGTTAGCTCGATTACTTCTGATCATGGCATTTAGTATTTAATTAATTGTGGAACATGATCGATTCTGCAGCCCAGGCTTTGGGATTGCCGTTTCTGAGTCCATATTTACAGTCAGTAGGGTCGACTTTCGGGCAGGGCGCCAACTTTGCAGCGGCAGGTGCTACTGCTCGTGACATCAATTCCTTCATTGCTCCTATCTCTCTCACTGTTCAGATCAATCAGTTCAAGGCCTTCAAGCAAAAGGTTCTGACCACCGTCCAGGCATACGGTAAGTTCAGAAATAATATAATGATATTATATTATCGCCAGAATCCACTCTAACGGTTTGTTGATTATAATATAATGGTTTTTGCTTCATAATGTCTTCAAAACCAGATTGTATTTTGCATTCATGCAGTCCTGATTCATCATTCCAAAACCAGATTACATTTTGCATTCATGCAGTGCTGATTCATCATTCCAAAACTACATTACATTTTACATTCATGCAGTGCTCATTCATCATTTCACTTAGGAGGTTTCTCACTATCTCCTAGGGGACTTACCCACTTATTCATTACACAGAAATTCAAAAAGCAAACCCACACATTTTGGTTATATCCTAAAAGTACAAAACATAACACAAAACCAGAGAAGCTAGCAGACTTGCAGACGGTTAAGAATCCTAGGAGAAAACAATAGTTGGGTCCTTTGCGCTTGAATCCGGAGGAGCAGGAGGATCGAAATTACATTGAAGATGACCTTTTATATGGACCAACTTTGCATCCAATTTGTTCCTGAAGAAATCTTCGGTTCTCTTGATGTCTTTTAATGAAGCAAACACATTATATTTTTCCTTCCACTTAGTTTGTCTTTCAATACTATATCTAGCAGAGTCTACATTTTTTAGTGTAATGTAATTGAGTTGACATATTGTTTCTTCCAACCACTGGTGTGACAAAAAAGGGTTGGGGAACATGAGACCTCTTCCAAGAACTCACACTCAAAAAATACTTGCCTCTCAACACCTACCATGGTTTTGAGATTCCTAATTTCTAGTGAGTTTCAGAAGCCACAACATTGAAGTAAGCCTTAACTAATTCCTGCACAAATAAATGAGCTCTATGGTGGCCTTGGAACCTTGCAACCTCCACCCTGCTATTGTGCATATGTTGCCTAGGCAGCAAGATGTGCAAGAGAGGCACCTTCTAGGGTCTGGAGTATGCACCAACCTACTACAAAATCACTAACAGCACACACACTAACAATGCACTCATTACAAACTTCAAACTTATGACACCAATTCAAGTCAAGAAACAACTCACACGTTCCAAACTCACATGGGTAATAACCAGCTCTCAACTTGTAACCGTCATTGCTCAAAGCACTAAAACAAGGCCACAAATAGAAATAAAAAAATAGAAGTGAGAAAATTATATATATATTTTTAATATATATATTCAAGATATGAAACACATATGAGAAGTTAATGAGAATTTCTGGAATCCTATATATTTTGTTAAAAAAGAGATAAACCCTTCATCTATTTTCAGAAGCAAAAATTTGTAACAAATAATAAAAAATCCTAAACCAAAATACATAACTTTACAAAATCACAATCCAAACAATACCACCCAACCAACTATCCAGACATCACCAGGACCAAGTCCAGACTCGAGACCCAGAGGCCAGCAAACAAAGATTAATTAACTGGCCATCCTAAGATGTCAAGGCCTAAGTAGCAGAGTTAGAAATGCCCGAGAGAAGCGACGGATATGATTTATAAATAATTTGAACAAGAAAGTTTCCAATTGAATAAAAACTCTAAGACATATTTTGTTGGAGGCTTCATTAACGCAAAATAAGCAGATAGAAATGATAAACTATAGGAATATGATAGACCACGTCCACACAGGCCCTGCTTCTGCTCAATCAGCAATCAAATAAAACAAACTGAATTTTCATGCCAAGTAGCCCGATTCCATGGAATGTGGTAACTATATATACATATCTTACCCCTGGGATTTGAATTTCTGACTGCCAAAAATCTCAGCCATCTAAATAGCAATAGTAATATATTTTTGAATGCTATTGCAGGTCCTCTGGGCCATCTCCCAAGCGAGGAAGCATTGCTGCAATAATATTGCAGGAATAGTAATAGTAATGAGAATTGCTGGAATAATAATAATGACAGGAAGCATTGCTGGAGTAATAGTAATGAGAATTGCTGGAATAATATTGCAGGTCCTCTGGGCCTTCTCCCAAGCGAGGAAGCATTCAAAAGCGGGCTTTACACTATAGATATAGGGGGCAATGACTTCAGCTACGCATACATGAACCTCAAACTCACCACCGCCCAGGCGAAGGAGCGATTTCTTCCAAAGGTTGCAAGGTATATTGTAGGAGCTGTGCAAACTCTGTACAATGAAGGAGCAAGGACTATCCTGGTTAGTGGCGTGCAGCCTCAAGGTTGCAGTCCTTTCTGGCTCACTTATTTTTCCCATTCTTCCAACGACTTCGATCAGCATGGCTGCTCCATATCGTACAACGACGCAGTTCTCTATTACAACACAGTCCTCCGATATCAGCTCTCCTCCATCCGCAAACAACTGAAAGACGCCAACATTATCTACGTCAACACATACGACATTATCCATGATTTCTTCGCCAATCCCTCTGAATATGGTAGTTACTTCCTTATACGCTCTTTATTCCCACGTCTTCTTTCTGTATTTGTGGCATACTCCAAATGTGGAGTGAATATATATATATATATATATATATATATATTGTGCAGGTTCTAGTTAGATTTTTAGGGAGTTGGATATACTAACAGCCCACTGTATACTGGAAAGTGGGGAATTACGTTTAGATTTGCTGAATTGTTTTCATGGAAAATTACACTATGTAATCTCTATATATAAATGCAGGGTTCAAGGCCACCACCACAGCATGCTGCGGAGTTGGGGGAAAGTATAACTACGACTACGCAATACAGTGTGGGTCCACTGGTACCATCAATGGCAGCACTGTGAAGGCGGTGTCCTGCTCGGATCCAACCTCCTACGTTAGCTGGGACGGGGTCCACTGGACTGACGAGGCCAACAGGCTCCTCACTAAACAAATTTTGAGTGGAAAATACTTTGAACCATCCTTCCCCCTCGCTAGCTTCTGTGATTTGCAGTTCCCCTGAGAGGGTTTGATCAGTATAGGGTCAATCATATTTTGAATATTCATGCTAGGCAGCTATTGCTATTTGAATTGTTATTTTATCTATATATATTGTTAGTACAAATCATCTATCCACAGGCATGAGTCACCATACTAATTTGAACTGATGTTAAACGAAGGAGGATCCTTCCATTCCTTTTCTTGGGGTGGAGGATTCTTATTCGATGCGTCAGTTATATGTACAATAAATAATTGAGCAGCATTGTGTTTGTTCAAGGAATAAAGGTATGTACTTCTGTGGATGATTTAGGATTGTTTATCTTTTCTCATTATTTCTGGATAGCAAAATGAGAGTCGAGACTGAAGTTGCATTGCATAATACCTTGAAATCTACTGCTAAAAACAATATACTGCTGAATTTTGGTTTCATTTCACTGTTACAAGGAATTGTTTGAGCTCTCTTGAACCATCAAATTTTGAGTATTCTTCATCTATTTTCTTAATTTAAGAGGAATTCTATTGAGTTTATAAGCGATAAATTTTTTTTGTAATTTTGTTTTCGAATCCATGATATTAAATAGACTTTTTTATGACTTTTAGAACCAGCTGGGAAGTTTATTATCAAGATACAATTGAATGAGAGAAACTGATCTGAAATAAAATAAATATTTAAAGATTTTGTATTTATAAAGATTAAAACTTTTAAATATTTATTATCCTACCTGAAATCAATTTATTTGATAATAAACCTTCTTAAACCTTCTTAGCTGGTTTGAAAATCTATAAGAAAATGAGATGAATCCGGAAATAACATTATCACAAAATAAAGATAACAGAAGTCTGAAATCGGAAATTTTGTTTTCGTGAAATTTAAAATAAAGTCTAACATTTCACGACGTGCTGTGCTGCCATTGACTTTTATGCGATGAAATTTGTGATAGGTTGCAATTTGGAGACGATATATGCTATGCCACGTAACGACTTCGTTAAAACCTTTCCTACTTCTCGCATAAAGCAATTCAAGGTCTTTGAAGGGAGACTAATGGAATGTATCCATATGTGATTCACGGATTATACGGTTTGTGTAAATGTTATTTTAATATAATGTATCTATATGTCAGTTATATATTATGGATTGTGCGGTTTGTATAAATATTAGTATAATTTATGAGTTGATAATTATTATGGTAGAATTTTTTTAATAAAAATTATATGAGATAAAACATTCTTGATGTATTTCTAGTTAATTATTGTAATTTATTTTCACGAAGAGATGAGAAATTAGATCAAGGTGATGAGCTTAAATTCCTATAGAGATGGCCAAATTAGTTGTTGGCCTAAAGGCTATTTTGACTAAGAAGTAAATTAAATAATGAATCAAATAAAAAGATATTTAAATTTAAATTAAATTTTTATTTTTATTAGCTTACATTAGATGTTGCAAAGGAAACCCCACACATAAAAAATGATTGAAGATAAAAATTACTAAAAAAATTGTCATTCAAGGTATAGGAAATCACTTACATTATGCCAAATTGATATATTCTAAATTATAACCTTTCCAACATAGATTGCAACTTAATCTTCAAAGGTTGTCTTTCAAGATTCAATAGCAAATATTTGATAGATTTTGAAAAAATAGAGGTAGTACATGGCATCAGATAGGCTAAATAAAATAATAATAATTCATGAACAATATGATGGTTATCTTTCCAAATCTAAATTTGCATCACAACCTCACAATTTTAGACATCATCACATATTAGATGAAAATGAGCGAGACATCACCTCCTAATTATTCATATCTTTTGGTGTAAAATCTAAAACTTTGATGGGAAACTCTAGTGCAATGCAGTTGATGTTGTTTAATATGTTTAATATTTCCAATGTTTCCTCAGAGAACATTATCTCTGAAATTGGAAAGACACATTTTGAATTGCACTGACACTAACAACAAGAGACTATTTTAGTATTTTTCATTGCACCCTCAACAATATAGGGTTTATATCTCGTGGTAGCCATAATTCTAATATGTAGTATCACTTCTTGTATATATCATCAATTTTTATTGACAATTGCAACAAACTATTGTAACACTTTACATGGTGGTGAACCCTCTACATGATTGAAGACATTGAGTATTCACAAAATCCAATAAACCACCAACCACCTATAACTTGACCAACTCAAAACTACCCAACAAAAATAATTAAAAAGAATCAATGACAATGAACTACCCCCAAGGCCCAGTGAAGTAATACAATGTGTAGAATGTGCATTTGAAACAAGATCGAGGGTGGTCAACTTGCAATTGTAATGTACCCTCTCTACAATGATGCTTGCTACAATTTCCAAATGCACATCAATACCTATCCAAGAACTATTATTCAGTAAAACTAGAAAATTTTAACGAAAATGGATGATGCAATCTGGTGTCTCAACTATACTTGATGTGAGTGTGATGTGAATGCGAGGATAATATGACGAAAAAACTATTAATGTAATCCATTATCAATTTAGTAGTATTAATAAGTTGTAAGAGGTTGTTTTACCACTTGTAATGAGCTCATCATCACTTTTAACTGTGATCGATGAAGAAAGTGGAGTTCCATGACCAAACAATTATATCAAAATACGACTAATTCACTTTGATACAACCTCAACTACTCTAAAGGAGAGCGTCTCATTGTTACTACCACTCATCTCGTTGAAGCCCGAGCACATGTTGTTTGATTTAGTCCTCGACCAAGCAAGAGATGACCTTGAATCCAATATTTTATTCAGGAGAACTACCGCCTTGCCCATCCAAAATGAGAAAATTGACTGCACTGATCTGACAATGCCAAGACCTAGTTCCTATGCCCACCATGGATGCAGGTTGATAGGTTCCCCACTTCGAGCGAGAACAAAAGCCTAATCGTGGAAGAGTGCAACCCTTCCTTCTTTAATCCACTCACGTGCATCATCACTAAAGAAAGAATAGCGAGAAAATAACACTTTCATACATTATATATGAGTTCATTCATTATATATGAGTGATATTTGTGAAATGATAACGAATCACAAAGCGTGCGCCCCACCTTTCACATGCCTCATTTCCACACTTCATAATGGGAATACAGACATCAATTCCCACGTCCCCTCATGCCTCCCCTTTTATAAGTGCTAGTTTCTTTGCGTCCATCAGGGCACAACCTCCACAGATCCCCTAGCCAACTAGATACACTCACTTGGAGGAGGGAGAAGGTAAGGAGAAAGGTGAGAGATGGACTTCACTGTGAGAAAGGAAAGGGAGAGATATTTACATCTAGACCTCCTAATTACTTGTTCATTGAGGATGCATCACGACAAAAGATTCTAGAGAAGTCGAGGAGCACTTGTCAACCCGAGAATGAGACGCTCACGGGCTACGTTATGTCTTGTTTTATTGCATTTCACAAAGTTCCCAATTCTGGTTGAGTCGAGCGAGAAAGATCATCCGCGGAGGGGCTCTGGCTAGATAGGAAAAAAGAGGGGTAGTGTATAATAAGGAAGACCATGAAAATGAATGTCTCATTGTTACACCCACTCATCTCGATGAATCCCCAGCTGCTTGATTTACTCCTTGACCAAGCACGATATGACATCGAATCCAATTTTTTTCTCTACGTAGGGAAAATGCAAGACAAATAAGGTTGTACTCAACAACAGGCGATAACTCCCTACCTTAAAAGGTGGTCGTACTTATTGCAACAGGAAAAATCGGGCTATTTAAAAGGTTTACATGTGTTGAATTCTGATGGGAGAGAACAATGATAATGGAGTGAGGGTGTTGGCAGGGCTAAACAATGTTTCCCCAGTGAACTTCATAAAGAAGAGATGTGTAAGGTGATTAATGGAAATTTTTGAATCACATTCAACATAAAACTTAATCTCAGTTCATTCAGGAGCAAGATTAATCATTTTTTTTCGTGGATAGTATTATATTATTTGACATGGAGATGGGAAATGGTTTAAACTTCAGATCCTTATTATCTTTTAGGTATTATTCACTCTGAGTGCCTTGTGAGAGTCAAAGCTAGAGAATAGGTATGTAATCGTGGGTGTGGACGACAATCATTGTTTAAAACAATCATGTTTACACGTTGAATGCATTTAATTGTTTTAGAACACCAACGACGCTGAAAGAGATGAGTGTTTCACATTTTGTATATATTTGTAAGCCTCGTGCAATCTAATCAGAGAAGCCAATTATGTGTTTAATTCAAATTTCACTACTACATTTCCATTTTAGCAGTCTTTCATGACTGTCACACTGGCAACATTCTTAATTCAAGAATTTTAATGGGTTATCAACCGAGAAATTATTGTGTAGATCGATCAGGCTTGTGGTGAAGAACACTTGTTTAGAATAATCATGTTTACACGCTGAATGCATTTAATTGTCTTAGTACACCAAGGACAGTGAAAGATACAAATGTTTAACATATAGTATATATTTGTAAGCCTCGTGCAATCTAATCAGAGAAGCCAATTATGTGATTGATTCAAATTTCACTACCACATTTCCAATTTAGAAATCTTTCATGATTGTCACACTGGAAACATTCTTAATTTGAGAATTTTAATAGGTTATCAACTGAGAAATTATTCATATTCATCTCTCCCTTATCACTCTCTCTATTTCTCCACCTCTACCTGTCAATGCCTTTGTTCTACCCTCCCTCTATTTCCCCCTTCCAATTCCATCTCTCTCTCCCCTCTCTCTCTCTTCTCTCTCAAGTTCCCTCTCTCTTCCTTCCTCTCTCTCCCTTTCTCTCCCACCTCCCTCTATATCTCTCCCCCATCACACGCTCTCTCTCTCTCTACCCTCCAACTCTGTCACTATCTCCCTCTCTCTATCCTTCTTGCTCTCCCCTTTACTCCCCCCTTCATATCTATGTCTCCTTGTCTCTCTCTTCCCCTTATTTCCCTATCTCTATCCTCTCCTTTTCTCTCCCTACCCTCATCTCTTATCTTCCTCATTCCATATTTATCTCTCCCTTATCACTCCCTATCTCTCTCCACCTCTATCTTTCAATTTTTTTGTTGTTTCCTCCCTCTCTTTCCCCTATCCAATTCCATCTCTCTCTCCCTTTCTCTCTCTCCCAATTCATCTCTCTTTTCCTTTCTCTCTCTTCCTTTCTCTCCCACCTCCCTTTGTCTCTCTCCCCATCACACACACACTCTCTCTCCACCCTCCAACTCTTTCACTATCTCCCTCTCTCTCTCTCCTTCTCGCTCTTCCCCTCTCTCCCCCCTCCATTTCTATGTCTCCATGTCTCTCTCTTCCCCTTCTTTCTCTATCTGTATCATCTCATTTTCTCTCCATTCCCTCATCTCCTCTCTCCCTCATTCCATCTTCATCTCTCCCTTATCACTCCCTCTATCTCTCTCTTAAATATGATCCCATTGTATTTTATTTAAGAAAATATCTAAATTATAAAAAAAACATAATTAGTTGTAAAATATTAAAACTATATTTTCAATCAATCATATCAAAGAAAATACAAAAACAAAAACTTAAAAGAACCATGCACTATCTTTCCTATATTATTGTCAGTCACTTTTCTTTCTCTCTTTGCTTGGATCTTTGGTTTAAATGCATCTATCCTAGTTCTTTATAATATTATTTATATTATATAAATTTCACATTTGTATATATATAATTATTCTCATTTTTCATTTATTAAAAGGTGGATTTAATCTCTATGGGAATATTTTTAATAGTCGTGAGGATGGTGATTTTAGATACACCTCAAAATTAATTATAGCCTTTTTGCTTTTAGATTTAATTAAAAAATGTTATAAAATCAAATTAAAATAAATTATTTGTAAAATATTTTGATTTTGAAATAAGTTACGATTTTTGGACATGTGGTATTGATAACCTAATGGCTCTGGTATTGACCCATGGTATTGATAAACCATGGTATTAGCCTATGGCATTATGATTTTTTTCTCTTCTATCTTTCCCTCCCTCCCTCCCTCTATCTTTATCTCTTGGGTATTGGCCCATTGTATGGTAAAAAAATCTATTTAGAAGTTAATAATATCCATGGTAAATATTCATGATTAGAAATCCTCTTATATTGTAAATATATATACATTTTTTATCTTAAATTTAAGGATGGTTATTGAATCATTATTTTAATTTATATTGTAAAGTAAATGTTAATTGATAAGTACTATTTATGTTTTATATATTTTAAAGTGATATGTATATTATACTTTCTTTTATCTAAAAAATTGTTCGTAATTTTATTTTAATAAAAAAAAAATTACAATATAAAAAATATCTCACATCTCAAAATTAACATCCCACAATTCACGTCTGTCTAGGCCCAATTATTGAACTAATTACTATTTTAAAAAGAAAAATAATTTTATTATATTTTAAAAATATAAATTATTTTATTAAATTATTTTTCAAATAATTTTTATATCAACTTTAATTTTTAAATAAATCTGAAATAAATAATTTCATTTATGCTTAACATCACAAAACATATAAAACATAAAGTGTTAGTACATTTTCAATTATTTATTAATTTTATATAGACCAGCCTAGATCCATCTTAACTTTGGATGTATTAAGAGCCGAGATGGATCAAATCTCTCGAGGTGAAAACCTATTTTTTGAGTGCAAAATTTGAGGAAAAGTTTGCACTTGATCCCTCTCGACACTTGATAGATCCAGAGTTAAGATGGATCTAGGCTCAAGAGATTTGATCCCTCTTGACACTTGATAGATCTAGAGTTAAGATGGATCTAGGCTCGTTTCAATGGTGTGCGGCCAAGGAAAATCTATTGATAATATGAGGAACATATGATTAATTTTATCAATAATATGTAAATACATATAATATTAATATAACCATTTTAAATATGCTAAATATATTTGAGATTTATCAATTCATTTTAAATTTAAATTTACTTAGTTACCTCAGTTTGTTGAGATGATAAATATTGTAAAATAACTTTAATGATGAAAAATGATGAAATAAATTTTTTGAATGCAAAGTGAAAATGTAATAATATTGAATGATAGAAAATGTGAATAATAAGAATGTAGTAAATTACAAATAGCCTTCCAAGTGATCAATCTCAAACTATTTTCTTCTACTATTCTGATTATCACCCTTGTTAGTTTTGTCATCTTTTCATATAGATTATATGAAAAAATCAGTTGAAATCATAAACCATTTAAATGTTTAGTTCGAGTTGTTGTAGTAAACAACATACATTGTCTATCTTTCTCTCCAATATTATTAGGTTTAATTACTATAACACAAAAATAAATCTACATTGTCAACAATTTTTTGTGCTTACACTGAAATCAATGCACACTATTAATCCAATGACTTTAAAATTAATGTACCATCATACATCCAATTACATCAAATCAAAAATCAAAATATACACTAAAATCAATGCATCTAGTGCAAGCAATCAAATATAGGATTATAAACCACCATCTACATTGAAATCAAGGCATTTAGTGCAAGAAATCAAATAGGATTAGAAATCATATATATTGAAATCAATGCATCTAGTGTAAGCAATTAGATATAATTAGAAATCAACATCTACATTGAAATTAATGCATCTAGTGCAAACAATCAAATAAGAATAGAAATCACCATCTACACTGAAATCAATGCATTTAGTGCAAGAAATCAGATAGGATTAGAAATCATCTACATTGAAATAAATGTGCATCTAGTGAAAGTAATCAAATATCATTAGAAATCAAAATCTACAATAAATGCATCTAGTTCAAGCAATCAAATAGGATTACAAACCACCATCTACACTAAAATAAATGCATCTATTGCAATAAATATTCTTCCCTTTCTGCCCCCTCCATATATATCTATATGTCCCTCCATATCTCCTTCTTTGTCTCTTTATCTCACCCCCACAAACACACACACTCTCTCACTCCATATTTATAAATCTCTTTGTCCCTCCCTCCCTGTCTCCATCTATCTCTTCTTTCTCTTCACTTTCCATCTATATATCTATTTCCCTTTTCCTCTCTATATCCACCCCAAAACACACACTCTCTTTCTCCAATCTATCTATCTATCAGTCCCTCCTCCTCTCCCTCCCTCTCTCTCTCTTCCGCTTCCCTCCCTCTCCCTCGCTTATATCTCTCTTCCCTCCTGCTATCCTCTTTCCCTCTCTCTCCATCTTCCCTATCACTTCCTCTCTCTTTCTTTCTCTCCAGATTTCACTCTATGTATTTCTTCTTAGCTCCCTCTCTCTCCCCCTCCTTCTCCATCTCTCTTTCCCTACCTCTCTCCACTCTCTCTCTTCCTTTCTCTCCCACTTCTCTCTCTCTCTATCTTCACCTTCCAACTTTGTTAATATATGCCTCTCTCTCTCTCTCATTCTCTCCTCCCTTATCTCTTTATCTCACCCCAAACATACACACTCTCTCTCCATATCTCCCTTGTCACTCCCTCTCTCTCTCCACTTGTCACTCCCTCTCTCCTCCTCTCTCTCAAGTCCCCTCTCTTTTGATTTCTCTCTCTCCCTTTCTCTCCTACTTCCCTCTCTCTTCCCCTATCACCCTCTCTCTCTCTCTCTCCCCCCTAAAATCCTCCCACTTCCCCCTCACTCTCTTCCTCTCTCTCAAGTCCTCTCTCTCATCCTTCATCTCTCTCTCTCTATATATATATGTGTGTGTGTGTGTGTGTTTCCCTCCCTCTCTTTTTCATTCAATCATCTCTCTATCTCTCTATCTCTCAAATCCTCTATCTTCCCCCATCACTCTATCTCTCTCTCCAACTATGTTACTATATCCATCCCTTTCTTCTTCTCTCTCCTTCTCTCCCCCCTTGCCTCCATCACTCCTTCTATGTCTCTTTATCTCATCCCTAAAAATCTCTCCCTTGTCACTCCCTCTCTATCCATTTCTCACACTCTATGTATTTATTCTTCTCACCCCCCCCTCTCTCACTCTCTCTCTCTCTACCCTCCAATCCGCTCTCCTTCTCCCTACCTCTCTCCTTATCTCTCTCTCCCACCTCCATCTTTATGTCTTCGTCTCCCTCTCCCTCTCCCTCTCTTATCCTTCTCAACCTCTCTCAATCCTCTCCCTCTCTCTCTTCATTCCTCCTCTCCCCTCTCCTTCAATTTATCTCCATCTCTCTTTTGTCCATCTCTCCTTTGCCACTCTGGCTATTTCTCCACCTCTATCACCTCTATCATACGTATTTATTCTTCCCTCCCATATATATATAACAAATTTAATATTGTATTAATATAAAGTTGTTAAATTTAATAATATTAATATGAATATTAGATTTAACAATAATCATAATAATAATAATAATAATAATAATAATAATAATAATAATTTAATATTAATGTTAGGGTTAATAATGTTGTTTTGCATGCTATTATTATTAATTTGGTCCATAGGCTTCATATATAATTATATGTTGATTTCTACTCCTATTTGATATATTTTTATTTAATTACCTTACCTTTTTATATCTCTTTTATAAATATAGTATTTGGCCCATGGTATTAATAATAATTTGTTCCATGTTATTTGGCCCATAGGATTCGCCTAAATAAAACCTCTTTTTTGAGTTTTTGTAAAAAAAAAGAGGTTTATGGAGTAAATATAAAAAGAGGTTTTATTTATCTACCATACCTCTAGTTTATTTATATTTTTATTTATTTACCATACCTCTAGTTTATTTATATTTTTATTTATTTACCATACCTCCTGAGTGTTCCTAAAACTCTTCATATTTTAAATCTATATTGTTTAAATTTATTTTCAATTTATTTTAATCGTTTATTTATATGGTTGTGTAAGTTATTCTTTAAGCCAACATTATTTAGATTTTAATTTTTTAATTTTTTAAGTTTGGCTTCAGACATACTTACACATGTAAAATGCCTCTCGGCCCAAAAATTATTTCGTTTATGATTTGTAAATTTAACATAACAAAACATATAAAATATAAAGTATAAATACATTAGCAATTATTTATTAATTTTATATAGAAAACTAATTTATATCTTAGTCTTCCTTGTACAAATTCAAACCAGCTTTAAGAGACTATGTCATGTACAAATTCAACAGATGTTGGAACTAGAAACTATTTATATGTATATTTTACATTGAAAATTTAAAGTGGGAAGTATAATATGAAGAAAACACACACTTACGGAGTGGACTAAAACTTCAAAACATGTCTACAAGGAATTTTACAACACCATTAAAAGCTTTCAAACACTGGCCCACATTCAACTTGGTGTAAACTTAGAGAAAAAATGTTATAATTAATTTTGAGGTATATCTAAACTCACCATCCTCACCACTACTGAAAATATTCCAAAAGAGATTAAATCCACATTTTAATAAATGGAAAATGAGAATACTTATATATATATGTGTGTGTGTGTGTGTGTGTGTGTGTGTGAATTTTATATAATATTATAAAGAACCATGATAGATGCATGTGAATGGTTTTTTTAAGTTTTTTGTTGTTGTATTTCTTTCATATGATTGATCCAAAATACAGGTTTAATATTTTAAAACCAATTATGTTCTTTTTAATTTATATTTTTTCCTAAATAAAATAAAATACAATGAGATCATATAAGAGAGAGAGAGAGAGAGTAGGGGGGGGGTAGGGAAGGGGACAATAGAGTGGGGGAGAGAGACATAGATGTGGGAGAGAGAGGAGGAGAGAGGGATGGAGAGAGATGGATTTGGAGGGGGAAAGAGAGGGGGGAAGAAAAAGAAAATTGAGAGATATAGGTGGAGAGATAGAGGGACTGATAAGGGAGAGATGAAGATGGAATGAGGGAGAGAGGAGATGAGGGAATGGAGATAATAGGAGATGATACATATTGGGAAAGAAGGGGAAGAGAGAGACATGGAGACATAAATATGGAGAGAGAGAGAGAGAGAGAGAGAGAGAGAAAGTTGGAGGGTGGAGAGAGAGTGTGTGTGTGATGGGGGGAGAGACGGAGGGAGGTGGGAGAGAAAGGGATAGAGAGGAAGGAAAAGAGAGGGGAATTGAGAGGGGGGGAGAAAGAGATGGAGTTGGAAAGGGGAAATATAGGGAGGGAACAACAAATACATTGAGAGATATATGTGGGGAAAGAGAGGGAGTGATGAGGGAGAGACAAAGATGGAATGAGGGAGAGAGGAGACGAGGGAAGGGAGAGACAAGGAGAGGATAGAGATAGGGAAAGAAGGGTAAGAGAGAGATAAGGAGACATTGATATGAAGGAGGCAGAAAGGGGGAGAGCGAGAAGGAGATAGAGAGAGGTGGAGATATAGAGGGAGTGACAAGGGAGAGATGAAGATGGAATGAGGGAGAGAGGAGAAGCGGGAATGGAAAGAAAGGAGATGATACAGATAGGGAAAGAAGGGGAAGAGAGAGATATGGATACATAGATATGGAGGGGGGAGAGAGAGGAAGAGCGAGAAGGAGAGAGAGAGAGAGGGAGATAGTGATAGAGTTGGAGGGTGGAGAGAGAGTGTGTGCATGACGGGGGGAGAGACAAGGGGAGGTGGGAGATAAAGGGAGAGAGAAGAAGGAAAAGGGAGGGGACTTGAGAGAGAGAAGAGAGAGAGGGGGGGAGAGAGATGGAGCTGGAAAGGGGAAAGAGAGGGAGGGAACAACAAAGACATTGAGAGATAGAGGTTGTAGGTTTTAACCCTGAATAGAAATTATCTACACACGAATATTATAACATAAAATAAACAATAACGAGAGCATAAAAAATAAAACAGATAAACACAAAGATTTTCCCCTAGATCCGAAATCGGGATGACCAGCTTGATATTTCATTATATTCCTTTTAGTGTTACAAAACATATATATACATGTCGAAGCATACATAAACCCTAATTCATTAACCCTAGATTAGAACATAACCGTAGTTCCCTTGACTGGATCTACAAAAATACCAGGGGCTGAAAACCATCGTACCCCAAAACCATGTGCAAAACCATGCACAAAACCATTGGCGCGGACTACCCACTGGAAATTAAGGACCAAAAATTTTCACCGGGGCGCTGTCCCGAACCCCAACAGAGGGGGCTACTGCCCCCCCTGTGACCCCCTCATTGCGCCCAGCACAAAGGGGGGGCTATCACCCCCCCACACGTGATTAGTCGTGGAAAGAATATAAAACATACCCAACAGAGGTGGAGAGATAGAGGGAGTGATAAGGGAGAGATAAAGATGAAATCAGGGAGAGAGGAGATGAGGGAAGGGAGAGAAAAGGAGAGGATAGTGATAGGGAAAGAAGGGGCAGAGAGAGACAAGGAGACATATATATGAAGGGGGAGAAACGGGGAGAGGGAGAAGGAGAGAGGGAGGGAGATAGTGACAGAGTTGGAGGGCGGAGAGATAAAAGGAGGTGGGAGAGAAAGGGAGAGAGAGGAAAGAAAAGAGAGGGGACTTGAGAGAGAGGAGAGAGAGAGGGGGAGAGAGAGATGGAGCTGGAAGGGGGAAATAAAGGGAGGGTAGAAAACATACATTCACATTTATATGTAGAGAGAGAGAGAGGGAGAGAGGGAGTAATAAGGGAGAGATGAATGTGGAATGAGGGAGAGAGGAGATGAGGGAAAGGAGAGAAAACGAGAGGATAGATATAGGGAAATATGGGGAAGAGAAAGACGAGGAGACATAGATATGGAGGGGGTAGAGAGGGGGAGAGAAAGGAGAGAGAGAGGGAGATAGTGACAGAGTTGGAGGGTGGAGAGACAAAGGGAGTGTGTGATGGTAGCAGGGGGGGGGAGAGAGAGAGGAAGAAAGAAAGAGAGGAGAGAGAGAGAGGGAGAGAGGGAGAGAGAGAAATGGATTTGGAAGGGGAAGACATGCATAGAGAGAGAAAGATGGAGAGGCAGTGATGAGAGAGAGAGAGAGAGAGAGAGAGAGAGAGAGTATGTTTTGGGGGTGAGAAGGAGAGACAAGGGGAGATATAGATATAGATGGAGGGGGGTGAAAGGGAAGAAGAAAGAGGCAAAGAGAGGGGGTGAAGAAGAAATATATATATATGGAGAGAGAGGGGGGGGGGGAGGGGGCGAGAAACATGGAGAGAGAGAGAGAGAGAGAGAGAGAGTATATGTTTTGGGGGTGAGAAGGAGAGACAAGGGGAGATAGGGATATAGATGGAGGGGGGAGAGAGGGAAAAGGAGAGAGGCAAAAATATGGAGAGAGAGAGAGAGTGTGTGACATGTGTTTAGGGGGTTGAGATAGAGAGACGAATAAATTGCGTCATCCAATTTGGTTAAAATTGTCTAGTTTTACTGAATAGTAGTTCTTGGATAGGTATTGATGTTCATTTGGAAATTGTAGCAAGCATCATTGTAGAGAGGGTACATTAGGATTGCAAGTTGACCACCCTCAATCTTGTTTCAAATGCACATTCTACACATTGTATTATTTCACTGGGCCTAGGGGGTATTTCATTGTTATTGTTTTTTTTTTTCCTTGAGTATTTTTTAGTTGGTTAAGTTATAGATGGTTGGTGATTTATTGGATTCTATGAATACTCAATGTCTTAAACCATGTACAGGGTTCGTAGCTTCTAGAATTTATGCTTTACAACGTTTCCTATGTGTAACGTCTGGTGCAATTGCTAGTATAAGTGTATGTTAATATATATATATATATATATATATAGGTGGGCCATGAATTGGTGGGCAATTTGGTTTTATATAGGTAAGGTAAAAAACTCTTTTATATCAACTTTTATATATTATTTTTAGGCAGACCTTGATTTTGTTTAAACGGGTTTTAAACTTACAGTGATCCAATTGAAATATGAATTTTTTTACGTTTATTTAATTTAAGTGTAGTATTTTAATTGAGTCTAGAGGTGAGGTTCATTCTACACTTTAGTATGAGGGATGTGTAAGTTTGTCTAAGTGTTGCACTGTAATTGAGTCGAGAGGTTCATTCTACAACCAATATGAGGAGAAGATATATAAGTTTTTTCGTTCCTCCCTGCCTCTTTAAAATAAAAATAAAAAATAAAAAATATGTTTTAAATAGAAAATAATGTTTGCTATGATTAAAAAAATTAATATGCTATAAAATAATTAGAATTAAAAAAAAATGAATATGTTGTAAAGTAATTAGAATTAAAAAAAAATGTCAATCACATATTTAAATCTTATATTTTTCAAAAATATTTCAACAAGAAATTTAATTAAACTATTTAAACATCTATGTTAACTAATTTATGTAAATATATGCTTAAATTTTTTATTTGGTCCTATATATATTTTATTTAGCATATAAAAATATAATTTAAACGTACTTAAAATAAATCTATACTGATATTAATAACCCAAGAAAAATTAAACACACAATAAAACTAAACTCTCCAAAATAAATACAAAATATAGTTTCCGTTTATTATTCTTGTACACTAATTTTTTCCTCCTCAAATCTTGAATTTATTTCCCAGACCATAGCCATAAGTTATTTAATGTTAATTGGCAGTATATACCCACTATTAAATTTAAATCTAACCATGAATATATAGTTCACACCAACATTAAATAACCTACCTAAGCAATGCTTACCTCACTTGTATTACTTGTCTTACGTGTGGTAAAGATTCGATTATTGGTTTGTTGAGTACGTAATGGAAAGCACTCCAAAAATTACCTATTCCGGACACACAGTGAGACAACTTTCGTCATTACCCTATGCAACGCTGCTGTTAGGTTTGTTTTACTTTATGTCACTTTTCCTCGTGACTTTGCAGGACCTTCCAGTCTTTCAGTAACCAAACAGTATTGCATGACAGATTGACTGGAAGATGCCTGCTTCGTTTCTAATGCTAACCGTCACCAAAGATGCGAACGAAGGCTATTACTTTAGGAGATGCATCCGATGCCTTTTTCTGTGTAAACTTATAATCTTAGAGGCTTATCGTCGACATTGGAGACTAGCATAATGGAGCAGATATTGAGTCGATATCTGCTAGTACGCCTATTTATATCGATGGCTATTTTGCCAATAATGTCCCATGCCCGGTGCAATTACTCGGCGATATTTAATTTTGGGGACTCCACATCTGATACAGGTGCAATTCACGTTGTGTTACCCTACAACGAGCTTGCCGAGAATTCTCCCTATGGACAAACCTTCTTTGGAAAACCCGTCAGCAGATACAGCGACGGAAGGTTGTCCATAGATTTCTTTGGTATGTTAATTTCGGTTATTATGCTGACTTTTGCTGCATGGATAACTATATTATATTAGTTAGCTCGATTGCTTCTGATCATGGCGTTTAGTATTTAACTAGCAGTAAAAACTAATGTGGTTGATATACGCCGATAGGCGTATATAAAATAGATTTACAACCACATTTACCAATGTGGTTGATATACGCCGATAGGCCTATATCCACTACCCATCACATTAATTTATATATCAATAAATAAATATTATATATAATAATTTTATTATATTAATTTGAAAAATATATATTTTATATTAATAAGAATAATAATATATACATACTATAAATTATGATTAACTATATACATACTATAAATTAACTTGAAATATATATAATATATATTAATATAAAAAAATACTAATAATATATAATAATTTAATATATCATACATGAAATATATATAATATATATTAATATAAAAAAATACTAATAATATATAATAATTTAATATATCATACATGGCTATACTATTAATAAAGCAAAAGAACTAATAATATATTAATAATATATATTATATCATAGTTGGTTATATTATTAATAATATATATTAACAATATTATAATATTACAAATATTCATTATTAATAAATATTAGAATATTTATTTATAATGATTATTAGTAACATTATAATCTAATATTTCTTAATAATAATTATTAGCAATAATATAATATTATTTATATTACTAAATAAATATTAAAATATTATAATACTATTAATATATATTATTAATAATATATATTAATAATATTAAAATATTAGAAATAATCATTATTAATAAATATTTATAATGAATCATTATTAATATTTATTTATAATGAATATTAGTAATATTATAATAATCATTATTAATAAATATTTCAATATTTATTTATAATTATTATTAGTAATAGTATAATATTATTAATATTACTATATAAATATTAAAATATTATAATACTATTAATATAGATTATTAATAATATTAAAATATTAGAAAATAATCATTATTAATAAATATTTGAATATTTATTTATAATGAATATTAATAATATTATAATATTATTAATATATACAAAAGTATATTAATAATATTATAATATTATTATTCATTATTAATATTAACTATATACATACTATAAATTATCTTGAAATATATATAATATATAATAATAATATTTATTAATATAAAAATAATAAAAACAATATTTAATATTTTAATATTTATTTATATATTAATATCATAGATGGTTATATTATTAATAAACCAGAAAAACTAATAATATATTAATAATATTATTTTAATATTATAATATTACTAATAATCATTATTAAACTCAAGAGAGTAATAAATCATATGAAACAAAATTTAAAAACAAAAAACCCAAGAGATTAATAAACCCTAACAATTAATATTTGAAAGTGAAGATATTAATAAAGCCAACGGATAATTAATAATACAAACCCAATGTCATCATAAACCAAAGGTTTAAATACTATAAACCAAGGAATTGGTGAACCCTAGCGAAAACCATTACCCAACAAATTATAAACCAAAGGAATTGGTGAACCCAAGGGAATTGATTTAAACATTGAGACAATTGTTGTCACAATGCGACGTTGGACCAACTATGACCATGGTTGGCCATGGGTGATTTTCATATTGAGACAATGTTTCTCATAATGTGTCATTTGATCAAGGATGACATTGATCGATTATTCATATTATAAACCAAAAAAACTAATAAACCCAAGGGTTTAATATTATAAACCAAAGGAATTGGTGAACCCAAGGGAAAACCATTACCCAACAAATTATAAACCACAGGAACTGGTGAACCCAAGGGAATTGATTTAAACATTCCTCAGAAATGTCACAGTTAATGTTAGATTCAACTATGAGCAATGGTTGGCCATAAGATTTTCATATTGAAACAATATTTGCTTTAATGTCACATTTTGATCAAAGATGACATTGATCAATTATTCATATTATAAACCAAAAGAACTAATGCAAACATTGATACAATTGTTCGTCACAATGACGTTAGCAAGTATGACCATGGTTGAAGTATACAGATTTTCATATTGATACAAAGGTTCGTCGACTTGACATTTCATCATGGATGACATTGATCGATCACGTATATTATAAACCAAAACTAATAAACCCAAGGGTTTAATATTATAAACCATGTCTTCAGAACCAAGGGACAACCATTACCTAACAAATTATAAACCAAGAGGAATTTGTGAACCCAAGAGAATTGATTTAAACATTGAGACAATGGTTGTCACAATGCGACGCTGGACCAACTATGACCATGGTTGGCCATGGGGGATTTTCATAATGAGACAATCTTTCTCATAACGTGTCATTTCATCATGGATGACATTGATCGATTATTCATTATAAACCAAAAAACTAATAAACCCAAGGGTTTAATATTATAAACCAAAGGAATTGGTGAACCCAAGGGAAAATCATTACCCAAAAAATTATAAAACAAAGGAATAGGTGAACCCAAGGGAATTGATTTAAACATTGAGATAATTGTTGTCGTAACGCTGACGTTGGGCTGGCACGCCATGGTCAGCCGTATGGGTGACATTTTCATATTGATAAAATGTTCAGAATGTGACATTTCATCAAGCGATGACATTGATCAAGAATTATTCATATATTATAAACCAAAAACTATTTAAACCCAAGGTTTAATATTAGTAAACTTGAAGAATTGCAAACCCAAGGACAAGGGACAACCATTACCGAACAAATTATAAACCAAAAGGAATTGGTGAACCCAAGGGAATTGATTTAAACATTGACACAATGGTTGTCACAATGCGACACTGGACCAACTATGACCATGGTTGGCCATGAGGTATTTTCATAACGAGACAATGTTTCTCATAACGTGTCATTTGATCATGGATGACATTGATCGATTATTCATATTATAAACCAAAAGAACTAATAAACTCAGGGGTTTAATATTATAAACCAAACCAAGTGGTGAACCCAAGGGAAAATCATTACCCAAAAAATTATAAACCAAAGGAATTGGTGAACCCAAGGGAATTGATTTAAACATTGACATAATTGTTGTCGCAATGCGACATTGGGCCAAGTATGACCATGGTTGGCCAAGGGTGATTTTCATATTGATACAATGTTTGTCAGAATGTGACATTTCATCATGGATGACATTGATCGACTATTCATATTATAAGCCAAAAAAACTAATAAACCCAAGGGTTTAATATTATAAACCAAAGGAATTGGTGAACCCAAGGGACAACCATTACCCAACAAATTATAAACCAAAAAGAATTCGTGAACCCAAGGGAATTGATTTAAACATTGAGACAATTGTTGTCACAATGCGACATTAGACCAACTATGACCATGGTTGGCCATGGGTGATTTTAATATTGAGACAATGTTTGTCAGAATGTGTCATTTGATCATGGATAACATTGATTGATTATTCATATTATAAACTAAAAAAACTAATAAACCCAAGGGTTTAATATTATAAACCAAAGGAATTGGTGAACCCAAGGCAAAATCATTACCCAAAAAATTATAAATCAATGGAAATGGTGAACCCAAGGGAATTGATTTAAACATTGAGACAATTGTTGTCACAATGCGACGTTGGACCAAGTATGACCATGGTTGGCAGCATTTTCATATTGATACAATAGTCATCGAATGTTATACTTACTCATGGATGACATTGATCGATCACTCAGAAGATAAAACCAAAACTAATAAACCCAAGGGTTTAATATTATAAACCAAAGCAATTGGTGAACCCAAGGGACAACCATTACCCAACAAATTATAAACCAAAAGGAATTGGTGAACCCAAGGGAATTGATTTAAACATTGAGACAATGGTTGTCCCAAGGCGACGTTGGACCAACTATGACCATGGATGGCCATGGGTGATTTTCATATTGAGACAATGTTTCTCATAATATGTTATTCGATCATGCATGACATTGATCGATTACTCATATTATAAACCAAAAAAACTAATAAACCCAAGGGTTTAATATTATAAACCAAAGCAAGTGGTGAACCCAAGGGAAAATCATTACCCAAAAAATTATAAACCAAAGGAATTGGTGAACCCAATGGAATTGATTTAAACATTGAGACAGTTGTTGTCGCAATGCGACATTGGGCCAAGTATGACCATGGTTGGCCAAGGGTGATTTTCATATTGATACAATGTTTGTCAGAATGTGACATTTCATCATGGATGACATTGATCGACTACTCATATTATAAACCAAAAAAACTAATAAACCCAAGGGTTTAATATTATAAACCAAAGGAATTAGTGAACCCAAGGGAGAACCATTACCTAACAAATTATAAGCCAAAAGGAATTGGTGAACCCAAGGGAATTGATTTAGACATTGAGACAATGGTTGTCACAATGCGACGCTGGACCAACTATGACCATGGTTGGCCATGGGGGATTTTCATAATAAGACAATGTTTCTCATAACGTGTCATTTCATCATGGATGACATTGATCGATTATTCATATTATAAACCAAAAAAACTAATAAACCCAAGGGTTTAATATTATAAACCAAACCAAGTGGTGAACCCAAGAGAAAATCATTACCCAAAAAATTATAGACCAAAGGAATTGGTGAACCCAATGGAATTGATTTAAACATTGAGACAATTGTTGTCGCAACGCGACGTTGGGCCAAGTATGACCATGGTTGGCCAAGGGTGCTTTTCATATTGATAAAAGGTCTGTCAGAATGTGACATTTCATCATGGATGACATTGATCAATTATTCATATTATAAACCAAAAAAACTAATAAACCCAAGGGTTTAATATTACAAACCAAAGGAATTGGTGAACCCAAGGGACAACCATTACCCAAAAAATTATAAACCAAAAGGAATTGGTGAACCCAAGGGAATTGATTTAAACATTGAGACAATGGTTGTCACAATGCGACGCTGAACCAACTATGACCATGGTTGGCCAAGGGTGATTTTCATAAGGAGACAATGTTTCTCATAACGTGTCATTTGATCATGGACGACATTGATCGATTATTCATATTATAAACCAAAAAAACTAATAAACCCAAGGGTTTAATATTATAAACCAAACCAAGTGGTGAACCCAAGGGAAAATCATTACCCAATAAATTATAAACCAAAGGAATTGGTGAACCCAATGGAATTGATTTAAACATCGAGACAATTGTTGTCGCAATGCGACTTTGGACCAACTATCACCATGGTTGGCCATGGGTGATTTTCATATTGATGCAATGTTTGTCAAAATGCGACATTTGATCATGGATGACATTGATCGATTATTCATATTATAAACCAAAAAAACTAATAAACCCAAGGGTTTAATATTATAAACCAAAGGAATTGGTGAACCCAAGGGACAACCATTACCCAACAAATTATAAACCAAAAGGAATTGGTGAACCCAAGGGAACTGATTTAAACATTGAGACATTGGTTGCCCCAATGCGACGTTGGACCAACTATGACCATGGTTGGCCATGGGCGATTTCCATATTGAGACAATGTTTCTCATAATGTGTCAGTTGATCATGGATGACATTGATCGATTATTCATATTATAAACCAAAAAAACTAATAAACCCAAGGGTTTAATATTATAAACCAAAGCAAGTGGTGAACCAAGGGAAAATAATTACCGAAAAAATTATAAACCAAAGTCATTGGTGAACCCAAGGGAATTGATTTAAACATTGAGACAATTGTTGTCACAATATCAATATATATATATATATATATATATATATATATATATAGCACCCCGTTTCTATTGTTTTTAAAAAAATGAATCTTAAAAATGCGATACTATAAACCTCATTAGAAATACATACTGCAGATGAAAAGAGTGATAAAAATAAATTTGTGATATGACCCATATTACAGTAATCAACAAGAAAGCACAAAATTCTAAACTCAATGTTTATAATGAAATATTAATAATGTTAGTAATTCAATATTTGTATTTAAATTAATGTCAATGTATATATTAACTGTAGTCTAATATTATTAACAAATATAAATATCTTGTCATTGAACCAAACCACAACACATTTAGCAAACCACATTGATAAATATTTTTAGTTTCATGTAATAGGGATATGGAATTCAATCTTGAATTTAATGATTGGCTAATATAACTGGCTGTATATGTCTGAATGGTCTACTATAAACAAAAGAACAATAGTGACTAAAAACTGGAGGTATATTGAACAACACGGAAAACGATGTATGGAATTTCTCATATATTACTATATTTCATCTCATGAATGTATTCATTTAATTAATACATAACACTATATAACACCTCGTTTCTATTGTTTTTTAAAAACTGAAACAAATATAAATATCTTGTCATTGAACCAAACCACAATACATTTAGCAAACCACATTGATAAATATTTTTAATTTCATGTAATAGGGATATGGACTTCAATCTTGAATTTAATGATTGGCTAATAAAACTGGCTAATGATTGGTTTACTATAAATAAAACTGGCTAATGATTGGTTTACTATAAATAAAAGAACAATAGCGACTAAAAAATGGAGGTATATTGAACAACACGAAAAATCATGTCTGGAATTTATCATATATTACTATATTGCATCTCATGAATGTATTCATTTAATTAATACATCAAAAGAATTCCTATACTAAATGAGCAAAGAGACGATAATAAAAACAATTATAAAACATTATATAAATATGTCAAAACACTATTAGCCACATGTGACAGTGATATGGAATTCCATATTGATTTTTAATGGTTGTCTCGTGTAACTAATTTTCTACCTGTGAATGGTTCATTGTAAGAAAAATAACAAAAAACGACATTATAAAAACAAGAAAATTAAAGAACAGGAAAAACGATGTAAACAACAATCCAAAATACTACTATGAATTTGATGAATGTAGACATGTCATTAATATATCAAAAGCATTATTATTATATAAATAGTTCCATATCATAGTGATATGGACTTCAATCTCTCCTCTTCTTTCTTCCTAATTGTAACATACGCACTATTATTCATCTTGGCATACTGCTGATAAGAGAAAGGTGGTGCAATGCGCAAACCATCTATTGATTTCACTCTTGATATGGCTGTGAAGGTCAGCCCTTGTTGTTCGGATACATTTGTTATAATAAAACAAGGGCACCACATTGCTAATTTTTAAATTGAAAAATGCTCTGCAGATTCATTGTTATAATATATATATATATATATATCAAAAATCTCCTTAAAAAGGCTTACAAAATGTCAAAAATAAGATGTATTGACATAATTGCATCATGTGTAGCATAGTGGTTAGATGGTTTCCCACTAGGGGGAAATACTAGTCGTATAGACAAGGCGTTGCTCGACAACGACAGCACCACTTGACGTCCAGAGTAGGTACACGGTCAAGATAGTATGCTCGGAGTTCTCTATGTGCATCCCGTTCATGAATATGGATGAGGAGATTCATCCAATTTCTTATCCGTTGCAGTAGTTGTATCATGGGGCGCAACCGGTAAAGAGGCAGAGTAGGTGGACGCAGGAATCGCTCCTGTACATTAAGAAGTGCAGCTTCTTGTTCATTGATTTCTTTGCAAAATTGTCGGAGCTGTGAGATATATCTATGATCCATTATGTTCCTGCAAGGAAATTGAAAGTATGTTGAAATCCTATTCACTAATTTGTCTTCAAAGGGCATCTGGGTATAAATTTTATGCTTCACTCTCTATCCGCAGTGAAAGCGGTAGCTATTCGATTGGTGCCCCGTACACCATCGAAACAGAACACAAACTCATCAGTTCAATTTTCTATTAATAAATTATTGGTTAAAGAAAGAATTTTTCGTATTGCCATCTACAAATATAGTAACATGCACATATACACAATGTATAAAACGATATGACCCACAAGAACAACAAGTTTTTCTCGATTGTTTAAATTACGAATTATTTTTTTAATAATCTAAGTTGGTAATTAATAATTAAAGCTATTTTACAAAAAGCCAAAGAAATATTTATTTTTATCTAAATATATTTGCAATCAATTTTTTTAAAGTAATAATTACATTTGTTTTTAATAATAATTTATCATTCATATCTTAGATTTTTTAAATTATCAATTTTTTTATAATAGTTTTAATTAATAGTTAATAATAAAATTTATTTTAAAAGATGGTAAAGAAATATTTTTTTTTCTCTTAATTTAATTTCAATTAATTTTTTTAAATCAATAATTAGATTTATTTTAAAACATGACAAGGATTGAATTTTTTTTTTTTGATGTAAATTCAATTTTAATAAAAAAAATTTATGGGTCCAATTTAAATAAAAAAAATAATATTACTAATATAAATATTAAAATCTTATAATACTATTAATAATCATTATTAAAAACACATAAAATTTTATGTATTTAAAATAAGAAAACATAAATTTTTATGTATTTTTATTTTAAAAACATAAAATTTTAAATTAAATAGTTTAAAATTTTATGTATTTAAAATAACAATAGAAAAAAATATTTAAATAAACCTAAGTGTATTTAAAAAAAACAAAACAAATATACCTATTTTTTTATATGATATTTTTATTTATATAGAGATCTTTATTAATATTTTCATTTTTTTAAGTGTAGATATTAAATTTATTAGAATCTCAAATTTACTAGAATCATTGAGAGTAAAAAAAATAAATAAAAAAACACATTATATTAACAAATTAAAATTATCCTATAATTAATTTGATTATTTCATTTTTTTATATCAGAAATAAATATAAAATTTGAAAACAAATTTAAATAAACTACAATTATGTGAATATTAAAAAATCACATTTCCGTATTTTTACTTGGATTCTTTGAATCTTAAACAGTGAACATCCTTCTTTACTGAGATGGAAATCTAAACTTCCAATCTTACTTCAAAATTAAAAATTTATTTAATAATATTGTTCCACCTATATAAGGTCATTAACATAGTTTAATATAAACCATTCTTTTAAACTATATTATAATAATTTAATGTTCTGTATTATAATAATTCTGAGTTTTATTGAATAAGAGTTTCACAAACTTTATTTTATTAATTCATAAAGGTGAAGATTTTTACTTTTGGTTCTTACTGATTCTAGTTTGCAAAATATAAATTAATTATACAACATTTATTTTAGATACAAATTATTATAACGTTAAGCGTTCTCCGCAATAATGAAATACAAATTATGACCGCAATAAATCTTAAAATTCAAGACCTATATTTATATGTCATAAAGTAAAAATTTATTGAGAAAATTGTTATTAGTTTAAACACACATTCAAAATAAATATATTGTGTTAAATAATCAAAATACACATTAGAATTCACAAAATCCCTGCCCATTAATATTTTGTACCAAAATGATCAGAATAATTTGAAATTCCAACCATATATGTAATAATTTGAAATTCCAACCATATATGTAAAATTTATGTTAATTTATTATGCCACCAGCGCCGCAAAAAATAAGCAAAATATCTCTTCGTTTTTAGTTTTTCCAGCGTCTTGATTTTGTTATTATCCAACTACGGATGTGCCTTAAAGTTTTACAACGTTGCGCGAATATCTATACTTGATTACTCCAGCGATGGGGTATATTGAAATTGAAAACCTTAGTTTACAGTTTAAATTTGTAATCTCAATAAATTCCATCTTTTAAAAAAACAGAAAAACGGTTTTATAACTAATCGATTTTCTTGTTTTTTTCTTTTCTTTCCTTGAAATTGTGCTCGAAGTTGATGACTTGATTTTGCCTAGATATAATAAACCTATCCTAACACATTTATTTTTATATATCAATTTTTATGATCACATAATACTCTTTCAATCAATCTACATTAATATAAATATAAAAAATAATAAACTCACTATTCTTGAAATATTTTTTAAATTATCATATTCTAAATATGATATTTTTGTTCTAACTACTTCTCATTAGTTTTGTAATTCACCACTCCCATATCTTAAATACAATCTAACCTATTAAACCATTTTTAGATCTAATGTGATATTTTTTATAATCCATCCTTACCAAAATAGATTTGTTTTTGAATTTGAATCTACCCTTTTTCTTGAATAAATAAATTCTACTTATCGTTGAATATATAAGTAACACTGGTCTTCTTTCGAGTCCCTAATTGCAGCTGATATTAATTTTATTATTTTTTATAGTAGTCGCCACCATTAAATATTTAAGAGCATTACATAAATATATACATATGGTTTCATTCTAATGAAATTTTCTCCTGCTAAACCATAATACCCTAGAATCAACTATAATGGTTGCATGGTAAATTAATACCATATATTGATACCATTTCGCATAGGATACCATATTACATTCCTTGCAAGACTAATGATATGCAAAAAAATAAGGAATTTTAAAAGGAAATTCAATAATCTAAATACAAATAAAACGTGAAAAAGAAGATATATATTAAAAATTTAATTCCAAATTTATCTAAGCTAAAAAGTTAGGTGCGATCAATATTCTATTGAAGCGTTCTATGTTGAGTATATAATTCTGTTAATTTTGAATTTTTTAAATTATATTTATGTTTTATATACTTTGGAAAAGTTGGCTTTTTAGAAAATATTGGCATTAAAAATTTTCATTACAACTAAATGAAAATGTGTAACCGAAAAAGACTTACTTCAGACAACAAAGAGCAAGAAATTTGCAGGGAATATATTGCCTTAAAATCACTCACAAAAACTATGAATGCATATTTCTTTGATGTATAATTTGTTAACAAATATTAGTGCAAATTAGAAATAATTTCTAAATCTTTTGGCCTATTCCAAAAGCTATTGTTAAGTATCATATTAATTTTTTTTTTAATATAACAAAAAAAATTGCTAAATAAACAAAATTTTAATACAGTAATTGAGAGTAAGTTTAATTGAAACTATTATATTTTTTTGAATTTTTTTAAATTATATATATATATATATATATATATATATTAACTTCACTATATCTGCATCCTGCAACCTGCCTCCAGACTTAATAATTTAATTTCAAGAGAAATTTAAAATATAAAATTCTATTCAGACACATTCATTCTTATTCCTGACGTTCATTTAATTTACATACCAACCTCCTCACTTTCGGCTTTCCATTGGAAAATGAGCAACTGGATGAGTTTTAGTTTTATGAAAAGAATATAAAATTATTACTTTATGCACTGAGTTTGAATTAAAAGAATTACAGGCATTCACCCTAACAATTGTATTTAACACAATTGTGTCAATATAATTTGGATTTATTTCACCCACTCGTCATCTCTGTAGTAATTCTCTTAAGTTGAAATTATTCCTTGAATTATTCCTTGAAGTGAATTTACAGGCCGGGGAATGGAATTTAATTTTGCACAACATTTACCTTATATGAATTGTCTAGACTCTAAATAACGATGAACCCAATTGAAAAATATGAAATGGTTAATACCAGATGAGCAACCATTCCCTACACGATAATCATGAGATATTTAGAAGGTAAATATGAAATGGTTAATACCAGATGACCAGCCATTCCCTACATGTTAATCATGAGATCATTAGAAGGTAAATAATGCTTGCAAAGGAGCAAGGAATATCTTGTTTTGAAATCGCCAATCTTCACAGAATAGAATCCCGAGAGAGAACAAAGCAAGAAATTTAATGCAACAAATAAAGAAACGAACCGATCCTCCAATAATGAAAATAAAATCTCCATGACTAGTTGTAGTAGGAACTAGTATGAATCCAGGGTTTCAGACCATGACTAAATTTAATAACTAAAATCTTCATCATTTAAATAAATCTAAACAATAAAGTTAGACCCAAAATTCCAATCCTAACTCTCCTAACTGCATAGACACGTGCCGATCTAGGATATTTCCACGAAGGATCTATTCCATCTACCAAATCAATGACTATAATGTATTCTTAACAAATTGACGGCGTTAATCTTTTTAGGGTTTTTTCTCTTAAAAACAAAAAGACAATTCTCACAGTTTTTTCGGCTAATTCGTTCTATCAATGTGTTCTGTAGACCAATGCTCCACCACTGGCTTTGTGAAGGGTTGTTCGCCTTAGTGTTTAATATGATAGAAGTGAGGTTTTCTTCCTACCATTCATTGTAGCCTTAAAAAAAAAATAGTTAACGCTACGGGTTTCTGTTTGCCGCTTTGTGAAGGGTTGTTCGCCTTAGTGTTTAATATGATAGAAGTGAGGTTTTCTTCCTACCATTCATTGTAGCCTTAAAAAAAAATAGTTAACGCTACGGGTTTCTGTTTGCCCCTCACCCATCCCAATGGAGTACAAAATTCCAAGAATTCTTTGCATGCAGGCTAAAGCAACCAACGAAATACAATACTGGGATCAAAGTGCACTCATTACCTGCAATTTTGAGTGAAGCGGAAGATCGGCGTTTGTAGCCAACGGTCAGACCGCGAAAAATAATAGGTTCTACTCTCCAAGCCTCAACAACAGACTTTGCCGAAAAGCCTCTCGCTCTTCACAAATTCTACTGTCACTCCCTGTAAAATCGCCCTTTGCAGATTCAATTCCAACATCCAGTGGATTGCACACAACGTAGGAGACAAAGGAACCAGCGATTAGGGAAATCACCTAAATATGCTTTCCTTCGATCCGCCTTCTTCAACAACCCGCTCACCTGCTCGCTCTTGCCCACGTTCATTTACCAATTAACATTAATTTTGCATGAGAAACGTCTGCCCTGTCTCCACCTTTGAGGATGAGCTGCCACGATCGGAGGATGGCGGGCGCAGGTGGCGGGCGCACGTTTCATTGAGACCTTCAACAGTCGCATCGGAGGATGGCGGGCGCAGGTGGGGGGTGCACGTTCCAATGTGGTCACCACCATGTTCGGCCAGAATTGCAAACATTTGAAACCACCAGGGGCAACGCTTCTGCCACGTTGCAGAGAACTCTTCCACTCCTCCACCGTTACCCCATATGAAACCACAGGGCGCCCACAACGTTGACACCTTGCATAACCGTTCCACACACTTGGACAAGGTTAATATTTCAGTTTCATTGGAAATGTTAATTTGGATAGGTGGCAACTAATAAATGGCACAGTAAATTTTAAATCCAGATTTGTAAAAAATTAATTTAAGTACGACTTAAACACCTGATTTAGATATGCAAGGAAGTTAGTGGGGTAGATTTCAACCATCGATTTAGTGGCGACGACCAGAATATACTGGCATCTTCCAATCCTGACCATCAGATCAAAAAAATTAATTAGCCTAATCATAAAACATGCTCCTTCCAACAGGGGGTTACGCCTATCGGCGTAATTAATTGTGGAACATGATCGATGCTGCAGCCCAGGCTTTGGGATTGCCGTTTCTGAGTCCATATTTACAGTCAGTAGGTTCGACTTTCGGGCAGGGCGCCAACTTTGCAGCGGCAGGTGCTACTGCTCGTGACATCAATTCCTTCATTGCTCCTATCTCTCTCACTGTTCAGATCAATCAGTTCAAGGCCTTCAAGCAAAAGGTTCTGGCCAGCATCCAGGCACACGGTAAGTTGAGTAATAATATAATGACGTTATTTTATCGCCAGAATTCACTCTACCGGTTTGTTAATTAATAATGAAATGATTTTTGCTTCATAATGTCTTCAAAACCAGATTATATTTTGCATTCATGCAATGCTGAGTCATCATTCCAAAACCAGATTACATTTTACATTCATGCAGTGCTGATTCATCATTCCACTTAGGAGGTTTCTCACTATCTTCAAAAGGACTTACCCACTTATTCATTACATAGAAATTCAAAAAGCAAAGCCACACATTTTGGTTGGTTATATCCTAATAGTGAAAAACATAACACAAAACCAGAGAAGCTAGCAGACTTGCAGACGGTTAAGAATACTAGGAGAAAACAATAGTTGGGTCGTTTACGTTTGAACCTGGAGGAATAGGATCAAAATTATATTGAAGATGACCTTTTATATGGACCAACTTTGCATCCAATCTGTTTATGAAGAAATCTTGTGTTCTTTTCATGTGAGGCAAACACATTATAATTTTCTACTGGTTTGTCTTTCAATATTATATCCAGGGAAGTCTTCATTTTCTAGTGCAATGTACTTGAGTTGACATATTGTTTCCTCCAGCCACTAGTATGACAAGGAAGCATGTGAGACAAACCTATTATACTTTTCGACTTGCTTGTCTTTCAATACTATATATATCCAGCGAAGTCTTCATTTTCTAATGCAATGCACTTGACTTGACATATTTTTTCCTCCAACCACTAATGTGACAAGGGAGAGCCGGGACCAGGAGATCTCTTCCAATATCCCACATTCAAAAAATGCTTGCCATGGTTTTGAAATTCCTGATTTGTAGCTAAGTTTCAATGGCCACAACATTAAAGCAAGCCTCAACTAATTCCTGCACAAATAAATGAGCCCTATGGTGGCCTTGGAACCTTACAGCTTCCACCCTGCAATTGTGCATATGTTGCCTAGGCAGCAGGATGTGCAAGAGAGGTACCTTTTTACAATGACCACCCAAATACTTACAACTAAGGTCTGGAGCATACACCAACCTACTACAAAATCACTAACAACACACCCACTAACAATGCACTCATTACAAACTTCAAACCTATAATGACACCGATTCAAGTCAAGAAACAACTCACACCTTCCAAACTCACATGGGTAATAACCACCTCTAAACTTGTAACCTTCAGTGCTCACAGCACTAAAACAAGGCCAGAAACGGACCTAAAAAATAGACGTAAGAAAATTATATCCTTTTCTTATTATATCCTTTTCTTTTAACATATATATTCAGGATATCGAACACATATGAGAGGTTGATGAAAACTTCTTGAATCCAGCTCCCGCTTATTTTGTTAGAAGAGAAGTTTAGGGTGAATATTTCACCTATTTTTAAGGGAAAGAAGCCGTAATAGATGATAAGAAGAGTCGTGGACAAGAATGTATTTGAATTTAAATTCACAAATAATTCTAATAAGAAAGTTCCTAATTCAATAAAATCTCTAATATATATTTGGTTGGAGTCTCCATGAACGTAAAATAAGCAGATAGAAATGATAGCCACCTCCACACATGCCGTGCTTCTGCACAATCAGCAATCAAATAAAAAAAACTGAATTTTTATGCTAAGCGACCTGATTCCATGGAATGGTAACTATATTGGGATTTGAATTTCTGACTGCCAAAGATCTCAGCATTCTAAATAGCAATAGTAATAGATTTTTGAATGCTAAATTAAATATATAGATTTGAGAATTGCTGGAATAATATTGCAGGTCCTCTAAGCCATCTCCCAAGCGAGGAAGCATTCAAAAGCGGGCTTTACACTATAGATATAGGGGGCAATGACTTCAGCTACGCATACATGAACCTCAAACTCACCACCGCCCAGGCGAAGGAGCGATTTCTTCCAAAGGTTGCAAGGTATATTGTAGGAGCTGTGCAATCTCTGTACAATGAAGGAGCAAGGACTATCCTGGTTAGTGGCGTGCAGCCGCAAGGCTGCAGTCCTTTCTGGCTCACTTATTTTTCCCATTCTTCCAACGACTTCGATCAACATGGCTGCTCCATATCGTACAACGACGCAGTTCTCTATTACAACACAGTCCTCCGATATCAGCTCTCCTCCATCCGCAAACAACTGAAAGACGCCAACATTATCTACGTCAACACATACGACATTATCCATGGTTTCTTCACCAATCCCTCTGAATATGGTATTTACTTCCTTATATATTGTGCAGGTTCTAGTTAGATTTCTAGGGAGTTGGATATACTAACAGCCCACTCTACACTGGAAAGTGGGGAATTGTTTTCATGGAAAATTATCTCTATATATAAATGCAGGGTTCAAGGCCACCACTACAGCATGCTGCGGAGTTGGGGGAAAGTATAACTACGACTACGCAATACAGTGTGGATCCACTGGTAGCATCAATGGCAGCACTGTGAAGGCGGTGTCCTGCTCGGATCCAACCTCCTACGTTAGCTGGGACGGGGTCCACTGGACTGACGAGGCCAACAGGCTCCTCACTAAACAAATTTTGAGTGGAAAATACTTTGAACCATCCTTCCCCCTCGCTAGCTTCTGTGATTTGGGTTTGATCAGTACAGGGTCAATCATATTTTGAATATTCATGCTAGGCCGCTATTGCTATTTGAATTGTTATTTTATCTATATCTATGGTTAGTACAAATCATCTATCCACAGGCATGAGTCACCGTACTAATTTGAACTGATGTTAAACGAAGGAGGATCCTTCCATTCCTTTTCTTGGGGTGGAGGATTCTTATTCGATGCGTCAGTTATATGTACAATAAATAGTTGAGCAGCAATAGTTGAGCAGCATTATGTTTGCTCAAGGGATAAAGGTATGTACTTCTGTGGATGATTTAGGATTGATTATCTTTTGTCATTATTTCTCGATAACAAAATGAGAGTCGAGACTGAAGTTGCATTGCATAGTACCTTGAAATCTATTGCTAAAAACAATATACTGCTGAATTTTGGTTTCATTTCACTGTTACAACGAATTGTTTGAGCTCTCTTGAACCATCAAATTTTGGGTATTCTTCATCTATTTTTTTAATTTAAGAGGAATTCTTAGTTTATAAGCGATAATTTTTTTTTGTAATTTTATTTTCGGATCCATGACATTAAGTAAATTTTTCTATGACTTTTCGAACCAGTTAAGAAATTTATTATCAAAATACAATTGAATGAGAGAAACTGATCTCAAATAAGATAAATAAATATTTAAAAAATTTGTATTTATAAAGATTAAAACTTTTAAATATTTATTATTCTACCTGAAATCAATTTCTTTGATAATAAATCTCCTTAACTGGTTTGAAAATCTATAAAAAAAAAATGAGATCAATCTGGAAATAACATTATCACAAAATAAAGATAGCAGAAGTCTGAAATCGGAAATTTTGTTTTCGTGAAATTTAAAATAAAGTCTAACATTTCACGACGTGCTGTGCTGCCATTGACTTTTCTGCGATGAATTTTGGCAAGTATCGATAATGATATGTTGCAATTTGGAGACGATATATGCTATGCCACGTAACGACTTCGTTAAAACCTTTCCTATTTCTCGCATAAAGCAACTCAAGGTCTTTGAAGGGAGACTAAGGGAAAGTATCCATATGTGATTCACGGATTATGTGGTTTGTGTAAATGTTAGTTTAATATAATGTATCTATATGTCAGTTAGATATTATGGATTGTGCGGTTTGTATAAATATTAGTATAATTTATGAGTTGATAATTATTATATTAGAATTTTTTTTATAAAAATTACATGAAATAACTCATTGTGGATGCATTTTGAATTAATTAGTGTAGTTTATTTTTATAAAGAGATGAGAAATTAAATCCAGGTGATGAGCTTAAATCTTTATAGAAAGGGCCAAACTAGTTGTTGGTTTAAAGGCTATTTTGACTAAGAAGTAAATTAAATAATGAATCAAATAAAAAGATATTTAAATTTAAATTAAATTTTTATTTTTATTAGCCCCAATTTTAATACTAGCAATTACATTAGATGTTGCAAAGGAAACCCGACACATAAAAAATTATTGAAGATAAAAATTACTAAAAAAAATGTCATTCAAGGGATACGAAATCACTTACATTATGCCAAATTGATATATTCTATAACCTTTTCGACATAGATTGCAACTTAATCTTTAAAGGCTGTCTTTCAAGATCCAATAGCAAATATTTGATAGATTTTGAAAAAATAGAGGTAGTATATGACATCAGATAGGCTAAATAAAATAATATTAATTCATGAACAATATGATGGTTATCTTTCCAAATCTAAATTTGCATCACAACCTCACAAATTTCAGACATCATCACTTATTGGATGAAAATGAGCGAGACATCAACTCCCAATTATTCATATCTTTTGGTGTAAAATCTACAACTTCGATGGGAAACTCTAGTGCAGTGCAGTTGATGTTGTTTAATATGTTTAATATCTCCAATGTTTCCTCAAAGAAAATGATCTCTGAAATTGGAAAGAAGCATTTTGAATTTCACTAACATTAACAACAAGAGAATATTTTAGTATTTTTCATCGCACCCTCAACAGTATAGGGTTTACATCTCGTGGTGGCCATAATTCTAATATGCAGTATAACTTCTTGTATATATCATCGATTTTTATTGACAATTGCAACAAACTATTGTAACGCTTTATATGGTGGTGAATCCTCTACATGGTTGAAGACATTGAGTATTCACAGAATCCAATAAACCACCAACCACCTATAACTTGACCAACTCAAAACTACCCAACAAAAATAATTAAAAAAAAATCAATGACAATGAACTACCCCCAAGGCCCAGTGAAGTAATACAATGTGTAGAATGTGCATTTGAAACAAGATTGAGGGTGGTCAACTTGCAATCGTAATGTACCCTCTCTACAATGATGCTTGCTACAATTTACAAATGCACAACAATACCTATCCGAGAACTATTATTCAGTAAGACTAGACAATTTTAACGAAAGTGGATGATGCAATCTAGTGCCTCAACTATACTTGATGTGAGTGTGATGTGAATGTGAGGATAATATGACGAAAAAATTATTAATGTAATTCATTATCGATTTAGTAGTATTAATAAGTTGTAAGAGGTTGTTTTACCACTTGTAATGAGCTCATCATCACTTTTAACTGTGATCGATGAAGAAAGTGGAGTTCCATGACCGAACGATTACATCAAAATACGACTAATTCACTTTGATACAACCTCAACTACTCTAAAGGAGAGTGTCTCATTGTTACTACCACTCATCTCGCTGAAGCGCGAGCACATGTTGTTTGATTTAGTCCTTGACCAAGCAATAGATGACCTTGAATCCAATATTTTCTTCACGAGAACTACCGCCTTGGCCATTCAAAATGAGAAAATTGATTGTACTGATCTGACGATGCCAAGACCTAGTTCCTATGCCCACCATGGATGCGGGTTGATAGGTTCCCCACTTCGAGTGAGAACAAAAGCGTAATCATGGAAGAGTGCTTTCTTTAATCCACTCATGTGCATCATCACTCATGAAAGAATAGCGGGAAAATAACACTTTCATACATTATATATGATTTCATTCATTATATATGAGTGATATTTTCAAAATGATATCGAATGACAAAGCGTGTGCGCCACCTTTCACATGCCTCATTGCCACACTTCATATGGGAATGCAGACATCAATTCCCATGCCCCCTCAAGCCTTTCCTCGTTTAACTCTTATTTTCTTTGCGTCCATTAGGTCACAACCTCCACAGATCCCCTAGCCAGCTAGATACACTCACTCAGAGGAGGGAGAAGGTAAGGAGAAAGGTAAGATATGGACTTCACTGTGAGAAAGGCAAGGGAGAGATATTTACTTTTAGAACTCCTAATTACTTGTTCATTGAGGATGCATCACAACAGTAGATTCTAGAGAAGCCGAGGAGCACCCGTCGACCCAAGAATGAGACGCTCATGGGCTACGTTATGTCTTGTTTTATTATATTTCACAAAGTTCCCAATTCTGGTTGAGTTGAGTGAGAAAGATCATCCGTAGAGGGGCTCTGGCTAGATAGGAAGAAAGAGGGGTAATTTATAATAAGGAAGACCATGAAAACGAATGTCTCATTGTTACACCCCCTCATCTTGATGAATCCCCAGCACACGTTCTTGATTTACTCCTTGACCAAGCACGATATGACATCGAATACAATTGTTTTCTCTACGTAGGAAAAATGCAAGGCAAAGAAGGTTGTACTCAACAATAGGTGATAACTCCCTGCCTTGAAAGGTGGTCGTACTTAGTGAAACAGGAAAAATCAAGCTTGATAAAAGGTTTACACATGTTGAATTCTGATGGGAGAGAACAATCATAATGGAGTGAGGGTATTAGATGGGCTAACCAATGTTTTCCCAATGAACTTCATAAAGAACAGATGTGTAAGGTGATTAATGGAATTTTTTGAATCACATTCAACATAAAACTTAATCTCAGTTCATTCAAGAGCAAGATTAGTCAATTTTTGTTCGTGGATAGTATTATATTATTTTTCATGGAGATGGGCAATGGTTCAAACTTCAGATCCTTATTATCTTTTAGGTATTATTCACTCTGAGTTCTTGGTGAGAGTCAAGGCTGGAGCATAGGTATGTACTCGTGGGTGTGGACGAAAATCATTGTTTAGAACAACCATGTTTACAAGTTGAATGCATTTAATTGTTTTAGAACACCAACGATGCTGAAAGAGATGAGTGTTTCACCTTTTGTATATATTTGTAAGCCTCGTGCAATCTAATCAGAGAAACCAATTATGTGATTAATTCAAATTTCACTACTACATTTCTATTTTAGCAGTCTTTCATGACTGTCACACTGGCAACATTCTTAATTCAAGAATTTTAATGCGTTATCAACTGACAAATTATTGTGTAGATCCATGAGGCTTGTGGTGAAGAAGACTTGTTTAGAATAACCATGTTTACACATTGAATGCATTTAATTGTTTTAGAACACCAAGGACGCTGAAAGATAAAAATGTTTCACATATAGTATATATTTGTAAGCCTCGTGCAATCTAACCAGAGAAGCCAATTATGTGATTGACTCAAATTTCACTACCACATTTCCATTTTAATAGTCTTTCATGACTGTCACACTGGAAAAATTCTTAATTCGAGAATTTTAATGGTTTATCAACTGAGAAATTATTCATTTTCATCTCTCCCTTATCACTCCCTCTATCTCTCCACCTCTACCTGTCAATTCCTTTGTTCTACCCTCCCTCTATTTCCCCCTTCCAACTCCATCTTTCTCTCCCCCTCTCTCTCTCCTCTCTCTCAAGACCCCTCTCTCTTCCTTCCTCTCTCTCCCTTTCTCTCCCACCTCCCTCTATATCTCCCCCCCATCACACGCTCTCTCTCTCTCTTCCCTCCAACTCTGTCACGATCTCCCTCTCTTTATCCTTCTTTCTCTCCCCTTTACTCCCCCCTTCATATCTATGTCTCCTTGTCTCTCTCTTCCCCTTCTTGCCCTATCTCTACCCTCTCCTTTTCTCTCCCTTCGTTCGTCTCCTATCTCCCTCATTCCATATTTATCTCTCCCTTATCACTCCCTGTCTCTCTCCACCTCTATCTCTCAATTTATTTGTTGTTCCATCCCTCTCTTTCCCCTGTCCAACTCCATCTCTCTCTCTCCTTCTCTCTCTCCCAATTCATCTCTCTTTTCCTTCCTCTCTCTCCCTTTCTCTCCCACCTCCCTCTGTCTCTCCCCCCATCACACACACACACACACTCTCTCCACCCTCCAACTCTGTCACTATCTCCCTCTCTCTCTCTCCTTCTCGCTCTTCCCCTCTCTCCCCCCTCCATATCTATGTCTCCATGTCTCTCTCTTCCCCTACTTTCCCTATCTGTATCATCTCATTTTCTCTCCATTCTCTCATCTCCTCTCTCCCTCATTCCATATTCATCTCTCCCTTATCACTCCCTCTATCTCTCTCTTAAATATGATCTCGTTGTATTTTATTTAAGAAAATATATAAATTATAAAAAAAAACATAATTGGTTTTAAAATATTAAACCTATATTTTTGATCAATTATATCAAAGAAAATACAACAACAAAAAACTTAAAAGAACCATGCACTATCTTTCCTCTATTATTCTTAGTCACTTTTCTTTCTCTCTTTGCTTGGAGCTTCCGTTTAAATGCATCTATCATGGTTCTTTAGTATTATATTAGCTTTGTTCGTGGATAGTATTATATTATTTTTCATGCAGATGGGCAATGGTTCAAACTTTAGATCCTTATTATATTTTAGGTATTATTCACTCTGAGTTCTTGGTGAGAGTCAAAGCTAGAGCATAGGTATGTACTCGTGGGTGTGGACGACAATCATTGTTTAGAACAATCATGTTTACAAGTTGAATGCATTTAATTGTTTTAGAACACCAACGATGCTAAAAGAGATGAGTGTTTCACCTTTTGTATATATTTGTAAGCCTTGTGCAATCTAATCAGAGAAGCCAATTATGTGATTAATTCAAATTTCAGTACTACATTTCTATTTTAGCAGTCTTTCATGACTGTCACACTGGCAACATTCTTAATTCAAGAATTTTAATGCGTTATCAACTGACAAATTATTGTGTAGATCCATGAGGCTTGTGGTGAAGAAGACTTGTTTAGAATAATCATGTTTACACATTGAATGCATTTAATTTTTTTAGAACACCAAGGACGTTGAAAGATAAAAATGTTTCACATATAGTATATATTTGTAAGCCTCGTTCAATCTAACCAGAGAAGCCAATTATGTGATTGACTCAAATTTCACTACCACATTTCCATTTTAACAGTCTTTCATGACTGTCACACTGGAAACATTCTTAATTCGAGAATTTTAATGGTTTATCAACTGAGAAATTATTCATTTTCATCTCTCCCTAATCACTCCCTCTATCTCTCCACCTCTACCTGTCAATTCCTTTGTTCTACCCTCCCTCTATTTCCCCCTTCCAACTCCATCTTTCTCTCCCCCTCTCTCTCTCCTCTCTCTCAAGACCCCTCTCTCTTCCTTCCTCTCTCTCCCTTTCTCTCCCACCTCCCTCTATATCTCCCCCCCATCACACGCTCTCTCTCTCTCTTCCCTCCAACTATGTCACTATCTTCCTCTCTTTATCCTTCTCGCTCTCCCCTTTACTCCCCCCTTCATATCTATGTCTCCTTGTCTCTCTCTTCCCCTTCTTTCCCTATCTCTACCCTCTCCTTTTCTCTCCCTTCGTTCGTCTCCTATCTCCCTCATTCCATCTTTATCTCTCCCTTATCACTCCCTGTCTCTCTCCACCTCTATCTCTCAATTTATTTGTTGTTCCATCCCTCTCTTTCCCCTTTCCAACTCCATCTCTCTCTCTCCTTCTCTCTCTCCCAATTAATCTCTCTTTTCCTTCCTCTCTCTCCCTTTCTCTCCCACCTCCCTCTGTCTCTCCCCCCATCACACACACACACACTCTCTCCACCCTCCAACTCTGTCACTATCTCCCTCTCTCTCTCTCCTTCTCACTCTTCCCCTCTCTCCCCCCTCCATATCTATGTCTCCATGTCTCTCTCTTCCCCTACTTTCCCTATCTGTATCATCTCATTTTCTCTCCATTCTCTCATCTCCTCTCTCCCTCATTCCATCTTCATCTCTCCCTTATCACTCCCTCTATCTCTCTCTTAAATATGATCTCGTTGTATTTTATTTAAGAAAATATATAAATTATAAAAAAAAACATAATTGGTTGTAAAATATTAAACCTATATTTTTGATCAATCATATCAAAGAAAATACAACAACAAAAAACTTAAAAGAACCATGCACTATCTTTCCTCTATTATTGTTAGTCACTTTTCTTTCTCTCTTTCTCTATGGGAATATTTTTAGTAGCCGTGAGGATGGTGATTTTAGATACACCTCAAAAGTAATTATAACCTTTTTTCTCTTAGATTTAATTAAAAAATGTTATAAAATTAAATTAAAATAAAGTATTTGTAAAATATTTTGATTTTGAAATAAGTTATGGTTTTTGGACATGTGGTATTGATAACCCAATGGCTTTGGTATTGACCCATGGTATTGATAAACCATGGTATTATGATTTTTTTCTCTTCTATCTTTCCCTTCCTCCCTCTCTCTAACTTTATCTCCTGGGTATGGGTATTGGCCCATTATATGGTAAAACAATCTATTTAGAAGTTAATAATATCCATGGTAAATATTCATGATTAAAAATCCTCTTATACTGTAAATATTATTTTTTATCTTAAATTTAAAGATGGTTATGGAGTCATTATTTTAATTTATATTGTAAAGTAAATGTTAATTGATAAGTACTATTTATGTTTTATATATTTTAATGTGATATGTATGTTATACTTTCTTTTATCTAAACAATTGTTCGTAATTTTATTTTAATAAAAAACAAAATTACAATATAAAAAATTATATTTAAAAAATATCTCACATCTCAAAATTAACATCTCACAATTCACATCTAACACTGTCTAGACCCAATTATTGAACTAATTACTATTTGAAAATGAAGAATAATTTTATTATATTTTAAAAATATAAATAATTTTCAAATAATTTTTATATCAACTTTAATTTTTAAATAACTCTGAAATAAAAAATTTCATTTATGCTTAACATAACAAAACATATAAAACATAAAGTATAAATTAATTTATTAATTTCATTTATTTATTAATTTTATATAGACCAGCCTATATCCATCTTAACTCTGGATGTATTAAGCACCAAGAGGGATTTGATGTATTAAGCGCCAAGAGGGATCAAATCCCTTGAGGTGCAAACCTCTTTTTTGAGTGAAAAACTTGAGGAAAAGTTTGCACCTCAAGAGATTTGATCCCTCTCGACACTTGATAGATCCCTGAGTTTGTTGAGATGATAAATATTGTAAAATAACTTTAATGATGAAAAATGATGAAATAAAATTTCTGAATGCAAAGTGACAATGTAATAATATTGAATGATAGAAAATGTGAATAATAAGAATGTAGTAAATTACAAATAGCCTTCATTGTGATCAATCTCAAACAATTTTCTTCTACTATTCTTATTATCACCCTTCTTAGTTTTATTATCACCCTTCTCAGTTTTGTCATCTTTTCATAAATCATTTAAATGTTTAGCTCTAGTTGTTGTAGTAAACAACATACACTGTTTCTCTTTCTCTCCAATATTATTAGGTTTAATTACTATAACACAAAAAGAAATCTACATTGTCAATAATTTTTTGTGCTTACACTGAAATCAATGCACGCACACTATTAATCCAATGACTTTAAAATTAATGTACCATCATACATCCAATTACATCAAATCAGAAATCAACATATACACTAAAATCAATGCATCTAATGAAAAAAACAAAATAAGATTAGAAAACAACATCTACACTGAAATCAATGCATGTAATGAAAATAATCAAATAGGATTAGAAATCAACATCTACACTCAAATCAATGCATCTAGTGCAAGTAAGCAAATAGGATTAGAAACCAACAAGTACACTAAAATCAATGCATCTAGTGCAAGCAATCAAATAGGATTATAAACCACCATCTACACTGAAATCAATGCATTTAGTGCAAGTAATCAAATAGGATTAGAAATTATATATATTGAAATCAATGCATCTAGTGTAAGCAATCAAATATAATTAGAAATCACCATCTACATTGAAATCAACGCATTTAGTGCAAGAAATCAGATAGGATTAGAAATCATCTACATTGAAATAAATGCATCTAGTGAAAGTAATCAAATATCATTAGAAATCAAAACCTACACAAAAATCAATGCATCTAGTTCAAGCAATCAAATAGGATTACAAACCACCATCTACACTAAAATAAATGCATCTATTGCAATAAATAGTCTTCCCTCTCTCCCCCCTCCATATATATCTATATGTCCCACCATATTTCCTTCTTTGCCTCTTTATCTCACCCCCACAAACACACACACTCTCTCACTCCATATTTATAAATCTATTTGTCCCTCCCTCCATGTCTCCATCTATCTCTTGTTTCTCTTCACCTTCTATCTATATCTCTATTTCCCTTTGTCTCTCTATATCAACCCCAAAACATACACTCTCTTTCTCCAATCTATCCATCTAACACTCCCTCCTCCTCTCCCTCCCTCTCTCTCTCTTCCCCTTCCCTCCCTCTTCCCTTCTTATATCTCTCTTCCCTCCTGCTATCCTCTCTCCCTCTCTCTCCATCTTCCTTATCACTCCCCCTCTTTTTCTCTCTCTCCAGCTTTCACTCTATGTATTTCTTCTTACCTCCCTCTCTCTCCCCCTCCATCTCCATCTCTCTTTCCCTACCTCTCTCCACTCTCTCTCTTCCTTTCTCTCCCACCTCTCTCTCTCTCTATCTTCACCTTCCAACTTTGTTAATATATGCCTCTCTCTCTCTCCTTATCTCCTCCCTTATCTCCATCTCTCTGTCTTTATCTCTTTATCTCACCCCAAACATACACACTCTCTCTCCATCTCTCCCTTGTCACCCCCTCTCTCTCTCCACTTGTCACTCTATATGTATTTCTTCTTCCCTCCCTCTCTTCTCCTCTCTCTCAAGTCCCCTCTATTTTCCTTTCTCTCTCTCCCTTTCTCTCCTACCTCCCTCTCTCTTCCCCCATCACCCTCTCTCTCTCTCTCTCCCCTAAAATCCTCTCACTTCCCCCTCACTCTCTTCCTCTCTCTCAAGGCCTCTCTCTCATCCTTCATCTCTCTCCCTTTCTTGCTTGCCTCTCTCTCTCTCTCTAAAATCCTCTCTCTTCCCCCATCACTATATCTCTCTCTCCAACTATGTTACTATATCCCTCCCTTTCTTCTTCTCTCTCCTTCTCTCCCCCCTTGTCTCCATCACTCCTTCTATGTCTCTTTATCTCACCCCTAAACATACATAGGCTCTCTCCATCTCTCCCTTGTCACTCCCTCTCTATCCACTTCTCACACTCTATGTATTTCTTCTTCTCTCCCTCTCTCATCCTGTCATCCCCCCTCTCTCTCTCCCCCACCCCCTGCTCTCTCTCTCTCTACCCTCTAATCCTCTCTCCTTCTCCCTACTTCTCTCCTTATCTATCTCTCCCACCTCCATCTTTATGTCTCCCTCTCCCTCTCTCTCTCTTATCCTTATCAACCTCTCTCAATCCTCTCCCTCTCTCTCTTCATTCCTCCTCTCCCCTCTTCTTCAATTTATCTCCATCTCTCCTTTGTCACTATGGCTATTTCTCCACCTCTATCACCTCTATCATATGTCTTTCTTCTTCCCTCCCATATATATATAACAAATTTAATATATATATATATATATATAATTTAATATTGTATTAATATAAAGCTATTAAATTTAATAATATTAATATGAATATTAGATTTAATAATAATAATAATAATAATAATGTTAGGATTAATAATGTTTTTTGCATGCTATTATTATTAATTTGGTCCATCGGCTTCATATATAATTATATGTTGATTTCTACTCCTATTTGATATATTTTTATTTAATTACCTTACCTTTTTATACCTCTTTTATAAATATAGTATTTGGCCCATGGTATTAATAATAATTTGTTCCATGGTATTTGGCCCATAGGATTCACCTAAATAAAACCTATTTTTTGAGTTTTTGTAAAAACAAAGAGGTTTATGGAGTAAATATAAAAAGAGGTTTTATTTATCTACCATACCTCTAGTTTATTTATATTTTTATTTATTTACCATACCTCTAGTTTATTTGTATTTTTACGCTGTAAAGCGTTCTTATTTGAAAAAAACTTTGCTAAATGAATACGTGTACCATTATGCACCTTTGATTTGAATGTTAGACGATTCAAACCATCTCAACCCTAGGATTAAATTCTGTTATTTTAATCAGTTATACAACATAACGAATATCAGATGTCCGTGAGGGAACTCAGTGAGGGTTTCTTCTCTCATACCTCGACCTCATTTTCTTCTCCGATGGCTGCCGGCTCATTTTATTCTTCTGGAAAAATGGAGATACCATGTGCATTGAAGATAGCATACGTTTTACCAGTATCCTGTTACCAACAATCAAAACTCAGATTGAAGGGTTTCTTTATATTTGAAGCAAAGCGCTTTCTGTAAACCAGGGCTTCACTTTTTAAGTTCTTCCACGTTTGACCAGGACTCCTATTTCATTCGTTAATTCATTCTTTCGACAACGCTCCTTCTCTTTGAACAATGGAATATGAATCAGAGCTATTTGAACCAAAGCTCCTCCTCAGTTTCTGTTACTGGTGGTAATCCTGAATCGATGGTTGTTCCTGTGTGATGGGGTCGTGATGCCGTCAGTAGCGGAGGAAGTAGCGACTTCCTTCAGGATCATGCGTACCAATGAATAGCCTTATGATATTTCCTAATCGGGCCACCTCCTCCCTTGTGTTCACATTCATGCCTCCGTGAGGGAACTCAGTGAGGGTTTCTTCTCTCATACCTCGACTTCATTTTCTTCTTCGATGGCTGCCGGCTCATTTTCTTCTTCTGGAAAAATGGAGATACCATGTGCATTGAAGATAGCATACATTTTAACAGTATCCTATTACCAACAATCAAAACTCAGATTGAAGGGTTTCTTTATATTTGAAGCAAAGCACTTTCTGTAAACCAGGGCTTCACTTTTTAGGTTCTTCCATGTTTGACCAGGACTCCTATTTCATTCGTTAATTCATTCCGAAAATTCATTCTTTCGACAGGGCTCCTTCTCTTTGAACAATGGAATATGAATCAGAGCTATTTGAACCAAAGCCCCTCCTCAGTTTTTGTTATTGGTGGTAATCCTGAATCGATGGTTGTTCCTGCGTGATGGGGTCGTGATGCCATCAGTAGCGGAGGCAGTAGCGGCTTCCTTCAGGATCAAGCGTACCAATGAATAGCCTTATGATATTTCTTGATCAGGCCACCTCCTCCCTTGTGTTCGCATTCATGCCTCCGATCTTCTATATCGGTACAATATCTTGCTTTATGGAGATTTGATGGGGGTAAAATGAATTCCATTTTATGGAGTAGGAATCTTATATTAATAGCATTAGCAGTTGTTAAATTCGCTTTATATTGTTTAATATGCTCTACACTCTCTTTCCACTTATGTTCTATTGTATATTGCTTCTATTTTTCTGACTTAAATCTAAGTTCTGTAACTTTATAACCCTTCAAATCTTCATACAACAGGGGTGAGACGAAGAAAATGGGGCAAAAGAAAATAGGGCAAAAGCTCTATGTTCGTCATTATTGTCATGAGAATCTTGCATTTCAGATGAAAATTCACCTGGGGATTACTTTCCAGTCTCTTCTTCAAGTTCTGGACAGCAAATGAGAACACTAGATTCATCACATCTGGTGCAATTGCATAAAATTTTAAAATAAAAAATATATGATCCATAATCTCCAGCTTATCAATTGAACAAGACGATATTAAGATTTTTCCAGAGTAGATAGGTACATATAAATAGTTTTTCTCATAATAATTTTTTTTCAATTTTGGTCAGTAATTTTGTATTCTTTCCCTCCGAACTTAATTTTTCAATTTTAGTCAATAATTTTGTATTCTTTCTCTTCAAACTTCTCTCATCCACTCCTGTAGTTTATTACACACTCCCAGTAAAATGCACTACTGGTACATGTAGATCTGAATACTTAGAAAAGGAAAAATGCAAGAGAAGCCTCCACTAAATCGAATATACAACTCTGAATTGGGTGTGATATTTATTTTGAGATTTGGGCCTCCATGAAAAATGCAAGAGTAGCCTCCACTAAATCGAATATACAACTGTGAATTGGGTGTGATATTTATTTTGTGATTTGGACCTCCATGCTACATATTGTTAGCAATGGAAAATTCATGAGCGTGGAGCATAGAGCAGTTATAAACAGAGTGGAATCAAGATTGTCAATTCCTAGCTTCTTCAGTCCTCAATGGGATCTGAAGGTTTCTCCCATCATCAACAATTTCGATGATAGTGAAGGCTATCAGGAATGCATGTTTGATGATTACATGCACTCCTTTTTGGCCAAAAGCTTAGAGAAGAAATCTTCTCTGCATTTAGCCCGGAAGATCACTTGATAATTGTCTTCAAAAAGTTGTATTCTTGTTACTTTTAGTTGATATCCCACCTTCATTGCTTGAGCTAACATCTCTTCATATTCAACTTTCCTTTAAAAGATGCAGATACTTCCATGATGTTTGGCCATAAATAATAAGTTTCTTCTTCCTGGAGTTTATCTCTAAACAATTTAGATGATGAAATTAAACCTGTAACAATTATATCTCTACTTGTCTATTTTTAAAAATGGTTTAATCTATTATAAAAAAATAGATTGTATATATAGCTATAACCCAAAATATATGCAGATGTCTTACCCTAACCACCTTACTAAATAACGGATGAACAAAGGGAATGCAAATTTCATGTGATTTGGTTTGAGACTCGGATCCAAGAAAAAACATGCTCTTTTTTTCGAACTCTGAATTTGCAAAAATAAATACTAATTTTGAGAGAGTATAGTCTAAGAAACTATATGCATATGAGTAATTTCTCACCCAATAATAGGAAAATGAAAATACCACCTTAAACATGACTATAAGGCCATTGGGATTAAGGAACCCAGCTCGACGCATGTAGCACACCATCCCATCTCATTAGCTTTTATGGTTCAACTGATTTACTCACACGTAGTTATGTTCATGGCTAAAGAATGCCAGCAGTATTGCGTGCCTTTAAAATAAAATTCCCTTCCAAAGAATGGGTACCTCATATGGTGAGGAATGTGACCCTTTGGTTTATGGTGAGGAATGTGAGCAAGTTAAGGTCACCGCTGCACAACCTTTCAAGCTCCGGGAGATGCTCGATGAGGAGGAAAAACTTTGAATTCCAGTCGCATAAGGGTTGCCATGGACAACAGATGAGCCAGAGTGTTTGTTAAAGCCCCCTGTTAAAGAAAGCATTAAACCAACAAGAGGTAAAATATGAAAGAACAAAGAATATCAATTTCAATTTCAAATTCAAAGAAAAAACATGAACTTATTTATATAGATGTGTCCCTTACCTCAACGAAGTAGTCATGGAAGAAGAGCCTCAGTGTTGCAGGGACTGTGACAAGCGTCTGCTCAAACTTTTGAGAAACAACACTCCTTACAATGGATTCAACATTGGAACAGGTTTCTGCATAAAAATTCTCACTAACCTGAGCTAATCCTTTGCTTACACGATTAAGACAATACCACCTGGGGAAGGAAATTACAAAAAAGCTCTATACGAAAACTCAAAATATAAGAGCCTCGCTCGTCTCTGACAAATGACACAGCGCAGTTGAATACAAGCCAATTGATAAATGATGAGTTCAGGCGAGATAAGTACAAATCAACAAAACACAATTTGGAAAACAGGCCGGCATGATGTTTCCTCTGGCCTTTCGATACCCTTTGAATTATTATCAATCCAAATTCCCATTCATGTGAGAATCGAGATCATCCTCTCGCTTTTTGATATCCCTAGAACTTTTCTTAATCGGCTTTGAATTCATGTGAGATCATTAACTTCTGGTGATAATATTAGGTTTTCATTAATATTTATTTCTCTTATATCCATGTCCACACTAAAAAGGAGGTGGGCAACTTAGCCCTGTGATGCAAATCACTTACCAATGCTACAACATCTCTGGCAGCCATGGCTAGGATATCAGCACAGGACACCGTGTTGGGGCACACATTTTCTACAGCTTTCTTGGCCTTTATTACAGTATCAAATCCATCACCAGCTACTGATAAGTTGTTTAAATAGTCTTTCTCAGCGATGTTGTTTGGAGTAGACTGAATAGTCACAGAAGAATCACCTCCCTGTGCAAACCCAAATGAAAAATCAAAACATTTGACCTCAATGCAAACATCCATCATCATAATTGGCACTGTTCAACAATATATGTCAGCCCATATATTAATAATACTAATTTACTAGGATCAACAAGAGGTAAAAGATGAAAGAACAAAGAATATCAATTTCAATTTCAATTTCAAATTCAAAGCAAAAACATGAACTTATTTATATAGATGTGTCCCTTACCTCAACGAAGCAGTCATGAAAGAAGAGCCTCAGTGTTGCAGGGACTGTGACAAGCGTCTGCTCAAAATTTTGAGAAACAACACTCCTTACAATGGATTCAACGTTGGAACAGGTTTCTGCATAAAAATTCTCACTAACCTGAGTTTATCCTTTGCTTACACACAGTCCAGACAATACCCAAATTACAAATCTAGCCAATTCCAATGGTTTCCTTCCATATTTCTCTGCAACCATGATTCACAGAACTCAATAATATTCCAGATACTCTTATCTGAAAACTCAAAATATAAGGAGCCTCTGGCCTCGTCTGCAACAATGAAAACTGAAAACTGCACAGTTCTAGATATATGACAGTAAATGAATGATGTGGTTCCAGTTGGGGGCAGGAATGGGTATAAATCAAACAAAGAATTTCAATTTGCAGGGGAAAACAGGCCGGCGTGATGTTTCCTCTGGCCTTTCGATACCCTTTGAATTATTATTGGGTGTGATATTTATTTTGAGATTTGGGCCTCCATGAAAAATGCAAGAGTAGCCTCCACTAAATCGAATATAAAACTGTGAATTGGGTGTGATATTTATTTTGTGATTTGGACCTCCATGCTATAGATTGTCAGCAATGGAAAATTCAGGAGCGTGGAGCATAGAGCAGTTATAAACAGAGTGGAAGCAAGATTGTCAATTCCTATCTTCTTCAGTCCTCAATGGGATCTGAAGGTTTCTCCCATCATCAACAATGTCGATGATAGTGAAGGCTATCAGGAATGCATGTTCGATGATTACATGCGCTCCTTTTTGGCCAAAAGCTTAGAGAAGAAATCTTCTCTGCATTTAGCCCGGAAGATCACTTGATAATTGTCTTCAAAAAGTTGTATTCTTGTTACTTTTAGTTGATATCCCACCTTCATTGCTTGAGCTAACATCCTATTTCATAATTAAGCACTCGAAAGAGTCTGAATTCTTCCATGATGTCTAGCTATTAAATAATAAGTTTCTTCTTCCCGGAGTTTATCTCTAAAAAATTTAGATGATGAAATTAAACCTGTAACAATTATATCTCTACTTGTCTATTTTTAAAAATGGTTTAATCTATTATAAAAAAATAGATTGTATAATAGCTATAACCCAAAATATATGCAGATGTCTTACCCTAACCACCTTACTAAATAACGGATGAACAAAGGGAATGCAAACTTCATGTGATTTGGTTTGAGACTCGGATCCAAGAAAAAACATGCTCTTTTTTTCGAACTCTGAATTTGCAAAAATAAATACTAATTTTGAGAGAGTATAGTCTAAGAAACTGTATGCATATGAGTAATTTCTCACCCAATAATAGGAAAATGCAAATACCACCTTAAACATGACTATAAGGCCATTGGGATTAAGGAACCCAGCTCGACGCATGTAGCACACCATCCCATCTCATTAGCTTTTATGGTTCAACTGATTTACTCACACGTAGTTATGTTCATGGCTAAAGAATGCCAGCAGTATTGCGTGCCTTTAAAAGAAAATGCCCTTCCAAAGAATGGGTACCTCATATGGTGAGGAATGTGACCCTTTGGTTTATGGTGAGGAATGTGAGCAACTTAAGGTCACCGCTGCACAACCTTTCAAGCTCCGGAAGATGCTCGATGAGGAGGAAAAACTTTGAATTCCAGTCGCATAAGGGTTTCCATGGACAACAGATGAGCCAGAGTGTTTGATAAAGCCCCCTGTTAAAGAAAGCATTAAACCAACAAGAGGTAAAAGATTAAAGAACAAATAATTTCAATTTCAATTTCAAATTCAAAGCAAAAACATGAAATCTCTGGCAGCCATGGCTAGGACATCAGCGCAGGACACCGTGTTGGGGCACACATTTTTTAACATATGTAGTTGTAACCAAATTATGTAACCGAATAACCCGGCTATCCTGCATGATTAATGTGAGAGCATTTCCTCTATACTACTCTTTCCTACTTGCATGATTCATGTGAGATCATTTCCTCTATACTACTCTTCACTATGTTACTGCTTTACAGCGTTTCCTTTGCAACATATGGTGCAATTGCTAGTTATTTATTTACCATACCTCCCTAGTGTTCTTAAAACTCTTAATATTTTAAATTTATATTGTTTAAATTTATTTTCAATTTATTTTAATTGTTTATTTATATGGTTGTGTAAGTTATTCTTTAAGCCAACATTATTTAGATTTTATTTATTTATTTATTTTTTGGTTTGGCTTCGACATACTTACACATCGGGGTCATACTGTGCGGTAGAATGCGCCTCTCGGGGCAAAAATTATTTTGTTTATGATTTGTAAATTTAACATAACAAAACATATAAAACATAAAGTATAAATGCATTTTCAATTATTTATTAATTTTATATAGAAAACTAATTTATATCTTAGTCTTCCTTGTACAAATGCAAACCAGCTTTTGTAAGAGACTCTGTCATGTACAAACCCTGTAAGAGACATTGTCATGTACAAATTCAACATATTTTGGAACTAGAAACTATTTATATGTAGATTTTACATTGAAAAATTAAACTGGGAAGTAAAATATGAAGAAAACACACACTTATGGAGTGGACTAAAGCTTCTGAACATGTCTGCAAGGAATTTTACAGCACCATTAAAAGCTTTCAAGCACTGGCCCACATTCAACTTGGTGTAAACTTAGAGCCATGTTTAAGCTTGAGCATACCCAGCTTAACCCAATCCTACCAATAGAGACACAAAAGCTAAAGGGACGTCTAACTTCTGAACCATATGAATTTACATAATCCAGTGCTACACTAAAGATCCTAAACAAAATGAAATAAAATCCTCACATAGATGCAATCCAACAAAACCATGATTCCAACTCATTAAAATAACACTATATCATGGAATTCAACTGTTGTCAATAGTGTAATAACCTTCAAAAATCAAGTATCCAATCTGCAACAGACACTATTAAATATATTCCTTGTGAAGTCCGAGAGACTAACTGGCTCTCAAGGAACATAAAATAATTATTCATCACATAAAATATTAGTATTGATTTTGTCCCATATAACACCATTTGGTACATTATACATTGACAATACAAGACTCGATGGTCATGGAAATTCCCAGTTATTAGCAACAACAACTTGATGAAGGTACCTGACACCTTTACTGTAATAATCCAGTAGTGATGTAAGTAATCTGATAGTGATGTAAGCTGACTTGATTGAAGGTCCAAATGAGTAAGATTCACCATCACGCAAAATATCCAATAAACAGACATTCCAGCTGACTGCTGATAAGTAATATTCTTGAGAGAATACTACCTTTATGTTATTATAAGAAAGGTCAAGCTTCACGAATGTAGATGAAAGATATATTCTTTCTATCGTCTGGAATGATGTGAAGGAGAAGCTAGCCAAGGTTGAGCTCAATGTACGAGAATTTATTAGAAATTTGGTGCAATAGAGCTACCATTTTGTTTTCTACATCTTCAAATTCAGACATTTGGCTATCCTAGGGCATTATGCTCCCAAATTGAAACAAAATCTTCAATCTCTTAATAGAATATTTTCTTTCATATTCTTCTGCTTTCATCTTCTTCTTGTAGATTCAACAATTTATTTGTCTCATATATTGGCCTCGTACGCCTTAGCTTTAACCATTAATCTGTTGTGCTCCCTCTATATGATCTAAGACCCACACCCTTAACAGAATTGATGTTCAGATGGGCGTAGCAGAAATTTACTTGGCTTGTAATCACCACTTTCCTTGAATCGAAGTTCTTGGTAACAAAATATACGGAGGAAGGCTAAGGTTGTTAAAGCGGTTACTTACATATGAATTCACATTCATTTAATGTTTATACTAAGGAGTTAGGTAAATAAATAAACTAACAATTCAATTCATCAGAAGTTAGAGAATTAGTTAGGTAGTTAGGTTAAATGAAGGAAGTTGTAGATGAATGGCTTAAAACATTTCAATCATCTAACATTTGATCTGATGGTGCAGACAGGTACACCGTGGCAACTGGGGGAGTTGTTTTCAAATAAGAACACATTACAACGTAAATATTTATAATAAAGATTCGTTTATATTATCCTGAAGATGAACCACACTAGTTGGTTCAAAACACATCGGCGATGCTCTATCTCACGTGATTTTTAGCAGAAGATTTATGTTATATTACTATGGATCACAGAAGCCTCAATTCAAAAATTGATAATTATTATTAATAAATTTATTTTTAAAAATAAGTATAATAAGTAGTTTGTATTTATAAATATTATATTAAGTTGTTTTATGATTTATAGTTTAACAATTTTTTCTTTTATGTTCAACTAGTTTTTAATTTCAAAGAAGTTAAATTTAATGGTGGAAAGTTGGGAATTTAGTTTATCACTATTCGTTAAGGTTTAATTTTTTATGATTGTACCTATAGATATTATATTAAATGGGTTCACTTCCTATGATTGGTCTCACAAATATTATATTAAATGTTTTCATATCAAAGTCCACACTCATTTTCTCCAATTTGAAAAAGCCCAAAGAGGTTGGATAAGTGTGGAAATTGAAGAGTTTTCCATAGTGGGTTAGATCTAGCTGTGGTAAGTGAGGTGATTTTCACAAGGGGTTTGACCCAATTGTGGATATGAGGTATTTTTCACCAATGGATGAGGTGTTTTCACTAATGGTAGACATCTAAGAGTTTTCCATAACTAATGTAACATCCCTCATTAAAATTACCTTACAATCCACTTGGAACACTAGAGTTTTTTTTTCTTTAATCATATAACATCTTCATAATGTATTCCATACACCCTAATTATTCCTATAGAATCCAGATAACAACAATTATATGAAAAATGAATACAAAGAGAAAAAATTTCAATAGAGTTACATTTCCATTGTAAGTTTATTTAAATAGCACTGTTCATTGTCTTTAATTTTTTCAAGCCTTAAAAATTGTAGTTTTTTCCTTAATTATTAATTTTCCCTCTATTGCACAAATGATTATAAACACTTCTATTTTCCTTCCTTATATAAATTTATTTTCAACAATAAACTATAATCATAGAGAGACCTATTGTCATGCCCCAGAGTTAAAGTCGTGTGCTACCGAGTGGTGGCGGGAGCGCCTTGGTGTGATGAGTGCCCAACTCGGGTATGTGTGACGGCGATGTGTGACGGCCATGCCTATAGCAGGCGAGAAATTCATGTGGAGTGTAGGTGTGTCGTTTGTTTTGATGAACGGGGTGAGTCTGGGCACCGGGTGAGCGGGAACCCATAGTGGATGGGCGAGTGAAGGGTGCGAGGCGAAGTCGTGTTGCTGAGCACGTTCGGTGAAACAACTGTGTCGGTGTAGCGGATAGGCGAGCTGGGCACGTCGAGTGTGGGTGGCCAAGCCAACCCGAGTAACCCAAGTGACCCGAGAAACCCACCAGCAGACAGCGATATGTGATGGCGAGTTTATATGTGATGGCATGAAGTGCGATGTGGTTAGATGGCCTATGTATTAACTTAACATGCAAGATGAACTTTGGTGGATAGGTCGACCTTGAATGGTCGCGACCCTTGGAAAAACAGACCATGGTTCACCATATAAATGAGGCATGGTGTGGAGGAGCTTAAGACATCATTCGATCAGATCATCACTTAGAGTTCAAATCTGAAACAATGGAGTAAGTGGATGAGCCCGTTGGGCGGGCAGACACATAGCAGAATGCGGAAGATTAGAGCAAGGGAAAAGTCATGTAAATCATGAGCTAAACTTGCAGTGCAACGGGTGGAGTCGGGGGCTGAACCAACAAGTCGGAACGCATGCATAATGGGTCATTTTTGGTGCTCTACGTGTAGGGCACTGAATGCGTCATTGAGTCATGAATTCGTGTAGAAGGGTCACTTGTAGAGGTCGCGTGCAGAAAGGTCACTCAGTGACCCAGAACATGAAGAACATGACAAAATGTGACCATAAGTGAAAAAAGAGTTGTCCAAGTTAGCAGAACAGGAAGTAAGTGCAGAAGTGCATTTGTGGAGACTAAATTTGCAGTTTCCTTGGTAGATTTGTGTGGGAAAGTGGCATCATTGTTGTTGCACAACTTTGACATAACTTTAGTAAATTTGGCTAAGTGTGTAGGCCAAGTCAGTAGGAAGCACACTTGTTGTAAAACTTGTACTTTGTGAATTATTGTAGATTGTTGATATATATTATTGGGTAGACTTCACAGGAGTTTCCCCTCCAAAGTATGTATGGGAGTACATGTGTGATGGTTGTGAATGTTTAATTGCTAAAATATTAAATATTGAACATTAATGTTATTCCATTGCATTGTTAAAGAACACTTGATTGGAAATTGAATAAGTATTGGAGTTAAGTGTAGTCTATGCATTTGAGTATTGGTAAAAAGAAAAAGTGTAGTAGTGGCACACCCTGTATACATGGTTGAAAGAGCACCACAAGTATAGGGTCATCACAGATAGTATCAGAGCTTGATTCTGGGCAAGGTTGATTATTCAAGAAGCAGAAATAAAATTGCAAGGTTGAAAATGGTATTGAAGCTTGAACTTATAATGAGTTAGACCGTTTTGCAAAAAATGGGCTTTACAGGGATTTGGAGTTTTGAAGATTTCTAGAAGCACACTATGGGGCCGAGTCAAGTTGAAGAAATTCCCTCAACATAATTGTGATATATTGAAGAGAGATTGATAGAATTGCATAAATATTTTTGCGATGAGACAAACTCTTCTTGCATTGGTTAAGGAAGGGATAACCGACACGAACATGGATGAATTCTATCGAATCGTGAGGAAAGTAGAATTTTTTGAAGCATGTATAATGAAGATGAAGAAAGAGAAATTCATGGTTTAGGAGAAGAAAGTTGAGTATAGAAGGAGTCTTGAAAAAATGAAGCATGGTGGGATGGAGCTCACTATGGCCGAACTGAAGGATGTTGCAGAAGTATGAAGGAAAGAGGAAGAAGTTGGGGTGATTGAATTAACCCAAGTTGAGCCATATTCGTGCACATTACAGACCTTGACCTGTGAAGAAGAGGAAATTGTAGGTGTGTCAATGATTAAGGAGGAACTTGATGAACAGGTTGAATTGATATCGTACACATTGCAGACATTGATGAAGGAGGGCACTCACTTGGAGAGACCTCGTGGAAATGTAAGTATTGATATGACTTGTTTTTCATTGGAGCTTTTGGAGGATGGACCATATGTAGAAATGAGGAAAGGGATAAATTATTTGACAATGCCATGGATGATCTCTCCTTGGATGACTATGTTGATACCTTGTATTGTGAGAAACAGAGAACATTGGTTGTTATAGAACATGTTGGGGAAATCTGGGACCTCATGCTAGGAGGTTCAACTTCCCGTGACAATGGTGGAACATGATGAGCTTTGCGATGGATGGGTCATGCTTAGCCCATTAGGGAAGTTTTGAGGTCTCAAATGGGCCTCCTAAGAAAATTATAAAATAATAGTGGAAATAATAAAATAATATTGGATTACATCATCAAATGTTAGAGGGAAAAAGAATAAAAAATAATAAAATAATAAAACTACTTTCTCAACTTATCTCCCTAAGTTTTTACTCAAATTTAGAATGGAAACACTCGTTGGATGCATAATTTAATCTCTCATCCAATGAGTACCCATGCTGCATAATTTTTATGGACCCTACTACACGAAAAATGAGAAATACATTAAAAACGTGATTGCAATGACATTTTTTCATGTATTTCTCATTTTTCGTGTAGTAGGGTCCATCAGAAGTATGCAACATGGGTACTCCTTGGATGAGGAATTAAATTTTGCATCCAATGAGTAATCTCGCTCGAAATTTGTGTAAAAACTTAGGGAGATAAGTTGAAAATACGAGTTGAAAAAGTAGTTTTACTATTTTATTATTTTTTATTCTTTTTACTTTTTTACTCCAAAAATGGTGAATCACCCCCCATGGTTGACATCATCATCCTGAATCCTATTGGTTCTTATAAAGTTTATTTTTGTTGTAAATTTTTCTTAGGAGGCCCATTTTAGACCTCAAAATTACCCTAATGCATATGGAGAATTGGCTAAGTGTCTAGCATGAATCATGGAAAACTTGGAGGAAGGGCATACAAGAGTTATATGATGATATTTGGGTAGACTTATTCATGGCTGAAACCAAGAAGGAAATCTTGGTGGACCTTTAGTTGGGGAGGGAGTAGTGAAATAAGGACACGTGATGACATATGAAGGAAGAAGTGACTAAGGGCACTGGCTTGGATGACTAGAGTTGTGTTGAGTCTACTTTTGATAAACACATGGACAACCAAAGTCATGGATATAACATGGGAGCATGGAAGACATTATGCAGGTGCACTTATGGTGATTCCACTTCTGAGCATCAAGGAGGAGTGTCAAAGTAGGGATGTTGAGAAGAACGGATTTGCTAGTGCGACATGGAGACATTTTTTATATAGAACGATGGGGATGGTATTCACATTTGGACAACAAGACCATGGTTGGATGAGCAACCTATGGGGACATTCATATAACTTGCAGAGCAGGAAAAAATTGCGATGGTACTCATGGCCAAGTCAAGTATGCTTGCTGAAGTATTGGATGGAGATGATGCATAATAGTTCGTGATGATTTGGAGATGGTTGCAACCATTGGAGACTTCATATTATAGAGATTATCTGGTTCATTGATGAAAAGAGGACACTTTGGAGTTTGATAGAGTTGCAGCGATGGAGATGACTTGGTAGGGTGCACTTGGGCATGGGTTAAGTCATTGAGACTTAGCCACAATTTTGATAGACATGGTGATTGATTGATCTAGGATCATGGGAAACACATGGATGGATGATGAGGCAAGGTTGGACTTGCCCCTTCGAGAGATTTTATTTATGGCATATTGCAGATGAGATGGAGATTGCTTCATGGACCTGGATATGGCACATTGAGAATTGGATTGATGGGAGTATTTCTTGACTTGTTTTACGAGGAAATCTCACATATGGATGATGATACTTGGATGTATGTTACTAATTTTGTAGCACATGGAAATTAGCATCATGAAAAACATATCACAGATGGATGAAGACTACTTCATTGACCTGGATATGTCTTGTTTGATACTTGATGGACAACATGTTGCAGATGAGATGGAGGCTACTTCATGGACCTCGATATCACTTGGTTGATACTTGATGCATAACATGTTGCAGATGAGGTGGAGGCTACTTCATGGACTTCGACATGGATTAATTTTAATTTTTATGGAGATGGTATGGATTCTTGATTGAGTTGAGGATGTGACAAAATGATGGATAAATGACTGATGAAGGCATAAGGATGTGCATTCTCATGGTTTGGAAATGACGGTTGGAATTGCTACTCGACTAGTTTGAGTCATGGGGGTTGCAAATGTGCAGAGATATGTTTAAGTTGTGTTGGAGTATCATAGAAAATATCCACATCATGATTGATCATATATGATGGTTCGACATGATATGTTGCAGGGATAACATGTAGCCTGGGCTAAGGAGACTGAACTCCCATGATCGAGGCATCATCTGGAGCTTGTGACAGGTGTTGTTGATGATCATGGATTGAGGATATCTTCACATGGACAATTTTATGGAGTCATGAGCCTTTTCAAAGGTTTGTGTGATGTTGGAGAAAATATGGGCAACATGGACATTTTGGAGATATTGGAGCTAGCAACACTTTGTGATGATGATGATGGATTTTTCAAGGATGAAAACCTTATTTGGAGTGGGGGAGGATGTCACGCCATCGAGTTAGAATCGTGTTCAACTAAGTGGTGGAGGGCATGTGTTGGCCCGATGAGAACTCAACTCGGGTATGTTCGACGATGATGTGCGATGACCATGCCCATAGCGGTTGGGCGTGTCATGTGGAGCGTTAGCACGTCATGTGTTTTAATGAATGAGGTAAGCGTGGGAGTTGGGCGAGTGAGTCAAGGGCATCGAGTGAAGTCACGTTGGTGAGTGTATTCAGTGAAATAGGTGCGTCGGTGTAGTGAATGGTTGAGTTGGGCACGTTGGGCGCAGGCATCCGAGCCAACCCAGGTGACCTGAGTGACCCGAGCCACCCACCGATGAGCAACGATATGCGATGGCGAGTTTATATGTGATGGAATGAAGTGTGATGTGGTTAGCTAGCCGACATATTAACTTAACATGCATGCTAACCTTTGGTTGGCGGGCCAAACTTGACTAGTCGTGACCCTTGGAAAAATGGACCACAACCTTACCATATAAATGAGGCATGGTGTGGAGGAGCTTAAGAAATCATTCTATCAGATCATCACTTAGATTTCCTATTTGAAAAAATGAAGGATTTATTGGATGAGCCCGTAGGGCAGGAGGGTAGACAACTAGATGCAGAAGATTAGAGTGCAGGCAGATTTGTGTAAATCAGGAGCCGAACGTGCAGTGTGATGGGCAGATTCAGGCATTGACCTGACAGGGCATAATACGTGCAGAACGGGTCATCCGTAGTGCACTGTGTGTAGGGCGCCGAATGTGCAGTCAGGTCACAAACTCATGAAGAAGGGTCACTTCTAGCAACCACGTGAAAACAGGTCACTCAGTGACCCAGAACATGTAGGATGTGCTTAGAAGTGACAAGAATTGATGGAAGAGTTGGCCAGGTCAGCAGAATAGGAAAAAAATTCAGAAGTGCATTTGTGGAGACTAAATTTGGGGTTTATTTGGCAGATTTGTGTGGGAAAGTGGCAGCAGTGTTGCTACACGACTTTGACATAGCTTTGGTAAATTTGGCTAAGTGTGTAGGCCAAGGCAGTTGGAAGCACACTTGTTGTAAAACTTGTACTTTGTAAATTATTGTACATTGTTGATATCTATTATTTGGTAGAATTCACGGAAGTTTCCCCTCCCAAGTATGTATGGACGTACTTGTGTGATGGTTGTGATTTTTTTATTGTTGAATGATTAAATATTGAAGATTAATGTTATTATGTTGCATTGTTAAAGAACACTTGATTTGAAATTGACAAAGTGTTGGAGTTAGGTGTAGTCTATGCACTTGAGTATTGGTAAAAAGAAAAAGTGTAGTACTTTCCCACCAACTATACATGGTTGAAAGAGCACCACAAGTATAGGGTCGTGACACATATTCTCTCAACATAGCATGCATCAAGTTATAATTATTAACCTTATAATTTCATGGCTTGTGGCATAATCCACTACGAATGTTATTGAATTTTCAAGGGTTCCCTTGTTTGTATCTCTAATTATGTCTCTCCTAGTTGGTCGACACAACCTTATTGGCATTTTAATGATTTCTTTTTTCTTGGAATATTATTGTATATCAATAATATTATCGCACCCCTAGTAATGTTATTATGGTGAGCTTATGTAAGGAGTTAATGTTAATGATTCGGTGTGAATTTAACACTATCCCAGTCAATCTCAAAGGATTTAGACATTGCAATTTTAACCAATATAAGTCCTTGCATGGCATACATTGAAGAGACTTGTTAGTAAATATCGCTTCAGATGTGTCTAGAGATCGACGATGCATATGAATTGTGCTTACATTGATGAATTAAAAAAACTTGGAGGGTTTCTTGGGTAACTACCACCCCCCAAAACTTTTCTTGGGTAAATAACACCCCCTCACCATTGAACCTATCTCATTTTCTCGTTTCACCACTTGGGAGAAAGATCTGCAATCATACAGGGTTTCATAATTTCTCTCCCATCAATTTACTTCTACAATTTTATTCCTTCACTTGGGATCTGGTTGTTAGACTCTTGAGGCTTGAAGTGAATAACTCTTGTCGATAGGTCAGGGTTGCACAATCCCAAGTCAAGTATCACTCTCCTTGTGGCAAGGGTTAATATCACATTTTTTTTTTTTGAGCGAGGTATTTCCTATGGCCATGGAGTTAATTTTATTTTCTCGTGAGGGATCTTGTTGCAGTTAATGGTTCTTCATAGTCTTGATACAAACAAAATTGTCTCTGACCAATAGAATCCTAAAAATCAAGAGTTCTAGGGTTTTCCTATTGTCATGGCCATTTTATGTAAGCGATATTGTGACATAACTCTGGATTTCTTTCCCTACCTACAATATTATCGTTATATTATTTCCTTAATATTTTTTTCCTCCTCTGTAAAATTCCAAGGGCAGAATTCGAACTACCTTGGATTCAAAAAAATTTAAAGGTATGAACATGCCTCTTAGTGTTTGCGACCATGACGTGGTTCTTAACATGTATTTTATTCTTTAGTTATTTTTGTTTGTCCTACTTTTATTTGATTACTGATTTTGAGCTATATAGTGTTGTTCTCCACAGGTTTGTGCTCTTCTTTGGAAGGGATAATCAAAGAATGCAGACTACACAACAACTTGAACTTTTCGTTGCTAGAGAAGGATTTTTATACATGATGATGAAGCTTCTCGATTCTCTATATTTTTTGTGAAAATGGATTCTTCCAGAATCTATAAGAACTCTCCACAAGCCATGAGACAATTTTGTTGGTGCATTTAATGTGGTTGGTAACTTGGTAGGTTGGAATTACTTTTATCCAACACTCCCCCTTAAATCCAACCATATGTCAAACACACAAAATGCGCTATAAGACCCAAACATACACTTAATTGAAATGCTTGTTGGTCTAAGTCTCAGCTAGGTCTAAAACATAATCTGGATTTCTACAACACATAACTTACTTTTACAAATCTTAAATTTAGCCTTCCCAAGAGGCTTAGTGAATATGTTGGCAAAATTTTCATTTGCATTACAATATATTAAGTGAATTTCATTTTATTAGACATTTTCACTTACAAAATCATCTTGTGTGTCTATATGCTTTGACCTTTCATGACATACAAGATTGTTCACCAATTTTATGGTGCTTTGATTATCACATCTAATCACTGTAGGTTCTTGTTGAGCTTCTCCAACATCTTCAAGTATCATTTTTTAGCCATATTGCTTCACAGGTGGCACTGCATAATTCTTTATACTCTGCTTCAGTTGATGATACAGAAACTATTGGTTGTTTCTTACTTCTCCATGATATAGATCATGATCCTATATTAAACATGTATCCAATGGTGGATTTCCTATCATCTATATTTCGGAGTAAGTCAGAATCAGAATGACCTTTCAATTCAAAATTACAACCATTAGTACATTCAATACCAAAATTGATAGTTCCCTTTAAATATCAAAGGACCTCTTTTGCAGTTATCCAATGGCTTTCACAAGGCTTAGCCATGAATTGACTAAGTATGCTTACTTCATAAGCAATGTCTGGTCTATTAGTAGTGAGATAATTCAGAATTCCCACTAATTGTGGATACAATGTTCCATTTACCTCTTTTGTTCCATCATCATTTCTCAATTTGATATTTGTTCCAATGGAGTACTCACTGCTTTAAATCCTTGCATATGAAATCTCTTTAGTACTTCATTTATATATTTTCTTTCTGTGATTAAATTCATTCCATCATCTCTCCATAATTCAAGACCTAGATAATAATGCATCTGTCCAAAATCCTTCATCTCAAATTCTTGTGATAATTTCCTTTTTATATCTTTAATCAATTTAGCAACACTCTGTGATATTATTCGATCATCAACGTATATAGATATTAATACTTTATCTTCATTTCTATCTGACTTGATATATAAATTAAGGTCATTTTTACAAGTCTGTTAAATCCTTGCTAAAATAATAATTTATCAATTTTCTCATGCACCAAGATCTTGGTGCTTGTTTTAGTCCATATAGGGCCTTTTTAAACTTTCATACAAGATGTTCTTGTCCCTTCTTTACAAATCCCTCTGGTTGAACAAGATACATATCCTCTTTTAAGTCCCCATTTAGAAAATATGACTTCACATCTAATTGATGTATCTTCCAATCATATTTAGTGGTTAATGCTATCATTATTATGACTTTGATCAATTTTTGCAACCGAAGCAAAGATATCCTCATAATCTATACCTTCCTTTTGTGAATAACCTTTTGCAAGAAATCTTGCCTTATATTTATCTATGCCACCATCAACATTAAATTTTGTCTTGTACAACCATTTTGATCCTATAGGGACTTTATTTTCAAGTAATTCTATTAATTCCCAAGTTTCTTTTTTCATTATAGAGTTATAATCTTATTTCATTTCTTCCATCCGTTCTTTATGATTTTTCGCTTGTTCATATTTTAAACGCTAAAAAATAGTCATTACTTGAGACATTAAAGCATAATACATATACCTGATAGGGGTTTAAATTTGTCATGTTGACCTTATTAGAGGTTCATTACACCGTGGAGTACCTTATCCTCTTCTTCTTCTCTTTGGAGTGCCTTCATCACTTCTTTGTGGGCTTTGACTTCTTGAAATGTATTCTCAAATATCCATGCTTTCTTGAGCTTGAGATGATTCCACAAATTATTATTCTTCTTCTTTAAAGTTTTCATAAGGAGGATGCCATACATTATGTTCATCCTCTTTTATTTTTTTATCTGCATGTTCATGAAATATAACATCTCTTCTTGCAAAGACCTTGTGATTACTACTTAGATCATACATTTTATATGCTTTTTTATGACTGAAATATCAAATAAAAATGCATTTGATAACTTTGGCACTTAATTTTCTCCTATCCTCTTTAGCAATATGAGCAAAGGACTTGCATCCAGATATCCTTAAATGACTAAATTTAGGTTTAAAATTGTAAAATGCTTCAAATGGTGTTTTGTGCTCAAGATATTATGTAGTGATTCTATTTTTGAGGTATACAAATGTATTAATGGATTTAGCCCAAAAAATATTAGAAATACCTTTACCTTTTAACATACTACAAGGACATTCAACTAATGTTCTATTATTTCTCTCAACTACTCCATTTTGCTAAGGTGTATGTGGTACTATAAATTGTTTCACAATTCCATTTTGCTTGCAGTATTTGACAAAATATCATGAAGTGTACTCACCATCTTTATATGATCGAGGAATTGTAATACTCTTTCATGTTTTCTTTTCAATGGTATTCTTGAATTCTTTAAAGTATTCAAACACGTCACTTTTATTTCTTATAAAGTACACCTAGGTGTATCTAGTGCCATCATCAATAAATATGAGAAAGTAATATGCTCCACCAAGTCACCTAGTTTTCATAGGACCACACACATCGGTATGCACTAGTTCAAGTATTCCATGTTTTCTTCTATCTTCATGCATAGGAAATTCTTCCCTATATTGTTTTCCTAGTGCACAACCTTCACATTCAAAGCGTTCACTCTTAATATTTGGAAGGCCTTCTACCATTATTTTATTTTGTAGTAACATTAGGTCATTATGATTTAAGTGTCCATACATTTGATGCCAAAGCTCTATACTTGACATGATTTTTGATGCCAAAGCTTGATGCACATTCTTCGTTACATCTAACTTGTATAATCCTCAAACTCTCGTTCCTTTTGCAACAACCTTGTAGTTGTCATGCATATCCATTACCAAACAATGTGATTTCACAAATTCAACTTTTAAATGTTTATATGTAATAGTAGAGACTAAAATTAAGTTCTTCTTTAATCCCGGAACATACACCACATTTTGAATTTGTTTTTCTTATCCACTAGGAACCCTAACACTTATATCTCCATATCCTTTAATTTTATGTGATATATTATCTCCTGAATATATGTGTGTGCTGTTATTAACTTCATGATAAGTATCACACCAATCTCTTTTGCATGACATGCCAATTGATGCACCAAAATCTATAAACCAAGCATTATCGTCATCAATTTTCGCTGATAAAGAAGCATTGGACACAAATAATTTAATATTACTAAAATCATTACTAGTTGCCTCATCTCTATCAACATAATTGCATGTATGCCTTCTTTGTTTAAATTTATTAGACCTTATTTTCAGGAAATTATTAGCAAAATGAACAGGTTTTCCACAGTAATAACACACATCATCTCTACTTGATTTTGCATTTGACCTTGGTGAAGGTGTACCTTGAAACTATTTTACCTGTGGCTTTTTTCGTTTATTTTTCTCCCATTATTTTCCTTTGAAGGACTACTTCCCTTTAGCCATCAATGTTAAATCTGAGTTGGGATATTTCTGATTAAGACTTCTTCTCCACTCTTCTTCTTGCATAAATATACCTGCCAACTCATCAAACGTGGGAGACTTATTTCTTGTTGCAAGGCCAATGATAAACATCTAATATTCATCATGCATTCCATTTAATGTCACAGTAACCAAGTATGTACTAGATATTGCAATGTCACCTAATTTATCTTTTAGATCCTTAATTCTAGAAATAAAATCACTGATACTTTCCTTTTCTTCCATCTTAATTGAAAGAAGCTTAGTTTTTAAATACAATATTTGATTTGTAGTCTTCGTCTCATACAAATTTTTAGAGTGTCCCATGTCTCTCTCCTTGGATGTTTGTACTCTCTAATGTGTGGAATAATGTTTTCCTTAACGAACATCCACAAAAGCACTTTCTATTTGTTTTCTCGTCGCATCCAATATTGAATTGCAAAATTTGTGGATTAAGGGGGCACTAGCTTTACATCAGTTCCACACACAATGGTCCATATATTGCAGCTTTCCATCAAATTTTACGGCCTAAACTTCCAATTTGCATAGTTTTCACTGTTTAGCCTATTAGAGTCAAATAAATTCAAAATCAGATAAATAAGATTCTGCAAATACATTAGCCATAGTACTAAACTTATAAATATTTAAGTACCAATACCAATAAATTTAATAGATAAATAATAACACCTTCTTTAAATAATTTACTAACTCTTTAATCACAAATAGTAAAATCTTGTTTTTCCTCTCCTCTTCTTCTTCTTTTATTTTTATTTTTATTTAAAACTCCCAAAACATTGTACCACAATTAACTTTACTTGTTCAAGGAAGTAACAAAATGCATACTTCAACGTTACAAAAAAATGCTGGTTAATAGACAAAAATTCTAGTGATTTTCTATATCCCAATCGATATGCCCATCCTCAGATGGATAACAATCCAGCCAACAGAAAGTATCACACAGAATTCTAAAAATATCAATCCCACTCAAGAAATGTTTATATTCACAAGAAGAACCTAAAAAAAAAAATGTATCTCATAATTTATTAGACATTGGGATCCAAAAACACTAATATCACAATATAAAAAATGTCTTTGCTAACAAATCTATTCAAGGTTCAACGCAGGCCTCCTTCAGGTTTCTCTCTCCAGGCTCCATCGAACACAAACAAATTTCTCCACGCGGCTCTGTCGCCTGATGTTCCATGCCCTGCGCTTTAAGCTCCATCTCCTGTGCCTGATCTTCCTCTTTAGCTTCCTTGCTCGACTTCTTGACCCGCTCTCACATGCAAGCTCTCACGTGATTTCTCAGCGGCACACCCTCTCTGCAACACGGCGATTTCTCAAACTCACACATAGTGGGCTCTCACGTGAGTTCTCTGCAACACACCCTCACAGAATAACCTTACACTCTCAGTGCTCAACCTCGCACTGATACCAAATCAGAGAATGCAGACTACAACACAACTTGAACTTTCACTTCCAGAGAAGGAAACTTCTCGATTCTCTGGATTGTCGGTGACAATGGATTCTTTAGGAAGTTATCTAAACTCTCAAAAAACCACGAGACAATTTTCCTGGTGCATTTCATGTGGTTGGTAGCTTGGAATTATTGTTATCCAACAAGCTGGATAACTTCTAAAGCAACTTGTTGTTAATGGTGTTTCTACCTGTGGAGTTTTACTCTTTGATTAACCAGGTTCTAACAAGGATTTTTCTCCTTTTTATGGTTCTTTAACCATCTCTAACAACTCCGTTCAAGGGTTATTAGAATGTTAAGGTTTATACACTGAAATTTCGTATTATTCTATTCAGATCTTATTGTGTTGAGAGGAAGCCAAAATAAAAAATTATTATTTTTTAAATAAAATAGAAATAATGTGGGCATTAAAAATAACTTACATAATGGTATAAATAAACAATTAAAAATAAATTTAAACAATATAAATTTAAAATATGAAGAGTTTTATGGACACTTAAAAAAGAGATATGGTAAATAAATAAAAATATAAATAAACCAGAGGTATGGTAAATAAATAAAAATATAAATAAACTAGAGATATTGTAAATAAATAAAACACTTCTAATTTTTACTCGATAAACCTCTTTATATTTACAAAAACTCAAAAAGAAGTTTTATTTAGGTGAAGCCTGTGGGCCAAATACCATGGGTTGAATACCATGAGCCAAATACCATATTTATAAAAGAGGTATAAAAAGGTAACGTAAGTAAATAAAAATATATCAAATAGGAGTAGAAATCAACATCTAATTATATTTGATGCCTCTCCACCAAATACCATGGACCAAATTAATAATAATACCATGAAAAAAGAAATTATTATTATTTTTTTTTGTAAATTCCGTAGTACCTAGCCATTTTATATTATCGGGGCAAGTTGCATCAAAATTTACATCCAAAATTGAGTGCCTCAACCTGCCCGAAGGAAACCACGTAACCCTAACATTAACATTAAAATATTAATATTAATATTGTTATTAATATTGTTATTATTATTACTAAATATAAAATTGATATCAATATATTATAATATTAAAACTATTAAATTTAATAATTTTATATTAATACTATCTATATATATATATATATATATATTAACTCTAGATATATATGGGAGGGAAGAACAAAGACATATGATAGAGGTGGAGAAATAGAGGGATTGATAATGGAGAGATGAGGGGACAGGAGGAATGAAGAGAGAGAGAGAGAGAGAGGATAGAGAGAGGTAGAGAAGGGTAAGAGAAGGAGAGGGAGCCATAAAGATGGAGTTGGGAGAGAGAAAGAAGGAGAAAGAGAGAGGGAGAAGGAGAAAGGATTGGAGGGCAGAGAGAGAGAGAGGTCGGAGATAAAGGGAGAGCGAGGAAGGATGAGAGGAGGAGAGAGGGAGGGATAGAGAGATAGAGTTGTAGGGGGAGAGAAGAAGAAAGACATAGATTGTGAGAAGTAAAGAGAGAGGGAGTGACAAGGGAGAGATGAAGAGAGAGTGTGTATGTTTAGGGGTGAGATAAAGAGACAAAGACAGAGTGATGTAGACAAGGGGGGAGAAAAGGAGGGAGAAGAAGAAAGGGAGTGATATAGCAATATAGTTGGAGAGAGAGATAGAGTGATGGGGGTAGAGAGAGGATTTGAGGGCAGAGAGAGAGGTTGGGGGCAGGGGGTCGGGGGGGATGAATATAGAGGGAGGGAGGCGATAAAGGGAGAGAGAGGAAGAGAGTGATGGGGGAATGTAGAGGATTGTAGGGGGAGAGAGAGAGAGAGAGTGAGTGAGTGATGGGGGAAGAGAGAGGGAGGTAGGAGAGAAAGGGATAGAGAGGAAGGAAAAGAGAGGGGACTTGAGAGAGAGGAGGAGAGAGGGAGGGATATAGAGATGGAGTTGGAGGGGGAGAGAGGGAGGGATATATGGAGCTGGACGGGGAGATACATTGAGTTGGAGGGGGAAAGAGAGATGGAGCTGGGTGGGGAGAGAGGGAGGGAAGAAGAAATACATAGAGATTAAAAAGTGGAGAGAGAGATGGAGTGACAAGGGAGATATGGAGAGAATCATGTATATGTTTTGGGGTGAAATAAAGGGACAAAGAATAAGAGATGGAGAGAACGAGAGAGAGAGGCATATAGCAAAAAAGTTAGAAGGTGAAGAGAGAGAGAGAGAGGGAGAGAGAGGTGGGAGATAAAGGAAGAGAAAGAGTGGAGAGAAGTAGGGAAAGAGAGATGGAGATGGAGGGGGAGAAAGAGGGAGGTAATGAGAAAGACATAAAGAGTGAAAGTTGGAGAGAGAGAGAGAGAGAGGAGTGATAAGGAAGATGGAGGGAGAGCGAGAGAGGATAGAAGGAGGGAAGGGAGATAGAAGTGGGGGAGAGGGAGGGAAGGGGAAGGGAAAGAGAGGGAGGGAGAGGAGGGAGTGATAGATATATTGGAGAAAGAGAGTGTATGTTTTGGGTTTGATATAGAGAGATAAAGGGAGATAGAGATATAAATGGAAGGTGAACAGAAAGAAGAGATAGATGGGGACAAAGAGGGAGGGACAAAGAGATTGATAAATATGGAGTGAGAGAGTGTTTGTGTTTGTGGGGGTGAGATAAAGAGACAAAGAAGGAGAGATGGAGGGACATATAGATATATATGGAGGGGGTGCGGAGGGGAAGGGAGGAGAGGGAAGAATACTTCTTACAATAGATGCATTGATTTCAGTGTAGATAGTGATTTCTAATCCTATTTGATTACTTCACTAGATGCATTGATTTTAGTGTATATTTTGATTTCTAACGATATTTTATTACTTGCAATAGATGCATTGATTTCAATGTAGATGATTTATAATTCTATTTGATTTGTTGCACTAAATGCATTGATTTCGGTGTAGATGGTGATTTCTAATCCTATTTGATTACTTGCACTAGATGCATTAATTTAAATATAGATGTTGATTTATAATTATATTTGATTGCTTACACTATATGCATTTATTTCAATACAAATTATTTCTAATCCTATTTGATTTCTTGCACTAAATTCATTCATTTCAGTGTAGATGGTGATTTATAATCATATTTTATTGCTTGCACTAGATGCATTGAATTTAGTGTATATGTTGGTTTCTAATCTTATTTTCTTACTTGCACTAGATGCATCGATTTGAGTGTAGATGTTGATTTTTAATTGTATTTGATTACTTGCATTAGATGCATTGATATCTATAGATGTTGTTTTCTAATCTTATTTGATTTATTGCATTAGATGCATTGATTTCAGTGTACATGTTGATTTCTGATTTGATGTAATCGAATGTATGAGGGTACATTATTTTTAAACTAATTGGATTAATAGTGTGCATTGATTTCAGTGTAAGCACAAAAAATTATTGACAATGTAGAACGATATTTTTGTTAGTAATGAAACATAATAATATTGGAAAGCAAGAGAGACAAGGTATGATGTTTACTACAACAGCTCGTGCTAAATATTTAAATAGTTTATGATTTATGATTTTTACTATCTTTTTCATATAATTGATATAGAAAGATGACAAAACTAACAAGGGTGATAATAAGAATAGTAGAAGAAAATAGTTTGAGATTGATGACAAAGAAGGCAATTTGTAATTGACTACCTTCTTATTTTTCACAATTTCTATCATTCAATATTATTACATTGTCTCTTTGCATTCAAAATTTTATTTCATCATTTTTCATCATTAAATTTATTTTACAATATTTATCATCTCAAGGTAACTAAGAAAATTTAAAATTAAAATGAATCGATAAATATCAAACATATTTAGCATATTTAAAATGTTTATATTAATATTATATGTATTTACATATTATTGATAAAATTAATCATATGTTCCTCATATTATCGATAGATTTTCCTTGGTCGCACACAACTGAAACCAGCCTAGATCCATCTTAAATATGGATCCATCAAGTGTCAAGAGGGATCAAATCTCTTGAGGTGCAAACCTTTTCTCAAGTTTTACACTAAAAAATAGGTTTGCACCTCGAGAGATTTGATCCCTCTCGACGCCTGATAGATCTGTAGTTGAAATGGATCTAGGCTGGTAGTTTGCCACATGTCAGTATATATATATATATATATATATATATATATATATATATATATATATATATTCCCTGGAGAGCATATGTAACTATCTATATAATATTTAGTTACTTTGGCTAATTGGTCATATAAATTATTTCCTCAATGTCTAGACTATGGCTATTCATTGAAATTGAAAGTGTCTCTTTAGATTTAATTTCAAGTCTAATGTTTTTGGGATTGTCTATTTCAGTTTACCTTATGTGGCATATGTTTGAAAACCTATAAAAATTTTCTTCAAAAGAACTGTTACTTTGTAGTATATTATGCATGTTCAACATTGCATATTTATTGCAAAGATTTCTTCTATGACTACAAATTCATTCCTACCTTTTTAGTCTCCGATTTTGATGTGAAAATAATTGATATTTCAGGTTTTCCATTTATCATTAGTAGCCTTGAATGAAATAAAACTTACTTACAATTTGAGTTTGAAATTTTCCAGTTACTTTTAGGGCTTTTTGATCATGAAAGAAAAATAAAAATAGAACAATTTTCATTTTTTTAAAGAATAGTTATTGTATTTAAATTCCTCTATCTTCAGTATTTTTCCTCTTCTTTTGGGGATTATTATTTGACAACTAGAACCTCTTTGCTTCATGAGACCTAACTATTTAAACCCAAGGATTGTTACCAATACAGAGTGTAGCCTTCACTCGTCCACTATTTTGTGGTAACTAACCCGAGTTCCAATAATAATTAATTATCCCATATACATATATATATATATATATATATATATAACCTTTTTTTTTTCTTACAGTTATTCTTTCTACAAAATCATTTTTTATTAATTCCCTCATATGCATAGGGAATCCTTTCTATTAACATTATTCAAACAATCAACCATATTATTTTTGTGGAAACTGAAAACCCTTTTATATATATATATATATATATATATATATATATATACCTCCATATGAAATTTACCTTGTGTGCACATAACAGGCTCCAAATTGATGTTGTAGTCTCATCTGTCACAAATTAAAACTCTATCATTCCATATTATTTCCAAATAATGTTTATTTATTCACAAAATGTATAATTTCTAACTAAATGTCTATTCTACTCTTCTGTCACATTTTTCCAATACTAACTTTAATATCAATATGATACCTATCAATTTTCTTTTGGAATGTGTAAAGCGCTATCATGGTCCTCCCAATTGTAAGCTATTCAACCAACTACTCTTGAGCTCTTCTCCTTTCTATCAGAAAAACAGTTCTAGGAGTTGTACAAAAATGTTTCCCCTGAACCCTCAAGTAGTGTCCTACTTGTTAACTTGGGTCCAACCAATTTTTCTCTATCACTCTTTATAATTTGGAATCATTGTCCCTTATCTCCCACAAGATTCCAATACAAAACCAAATTCATGTCATTTATGTCCATCCATGTGAATTTATTTTCTTTTGTCCTCCATTTTGGTCTCTTCTTGCCTATATCTCCTAAATAATGAAAAATGGAGAAATTTTTCATGTTTTATTTTTTCCTTTTTTTGGGCATAACTAATTACAACTATTTCCATGTGACAATTAGGAGTTAAGTTCCACCTAATATTCGTTAACACATTTCAATAGTGTTAACTACAAAAATAATTTATTTATTTATTTTTATTATTTACAATAAAACATAAATATTTATATCAACAAGTATTTCTAAACTTTTTCTGTAACTTTTAAGTTAAAATAAAATAAAATACAAAAAGTCATGAATAATAAAATAAGGTTGTTACATCTCCCCTCCCCTTATATGGACACCATCCTAGTGCTTTTCTCTTTATTTTTTCCTATCCTTTACCCGCTTATTTGGTCTCTTTATTTTATTTTAATTCATTATTTGTGTTTCTTCTATAATTTCTTTACTTTATTTTTACCTCCTTAATTTTGTTTTTATTTTAGTTTATTCATATATTTAGTTTCATTTTATTTCAATATATATATATTTTTTTAATATTTAATTTAATTTTTTATTGTTTTTTTAATATTTAATTTAATTTAGTATTTATTTTTATTTTATTGATTTTTAATTTATTGATTTTTATTTTTCTTTATGATCCTTTATCTTTTCTTATTTTGTTAGGCTTGTTATTTCCTTCTTTATTTATTTCTAATTTATAATTGCTAGGTCATGAGGTAACTCTTCAAAGTAACTTTTGTTTTTTCATTAAGATTGATCATAGATATATACATGGAGGGAGAGACTCATGGGCTTCATTTCTCAGGGTCTCTTCATATTCCTATTTTTCTTGTCTTCTATTTACACTATTTTACATGGATTTCCTAATCCCAAAGATTAGGTGTCAACATTCTCCCCCCTTAATCTGCAGGGATGTTGGTGAGTCCAAGCATCATTCTGAATCTTTCAAAATTTTCTCTTCCAAGTGCTTTGGTGAAGATGTATGCAATCTGCTCATTTATGGAACCATGGTGTAGATGGATTGTCTTGGCATAAACATGGTGTTGAATGAGATGGTATTTTGTATTTACGTGCTTCATTCAATCATGGAACTTTTGGTTCTTGGCCAACTTTGTTGCAGAAGTGTTGCTAATCATGAGAGGAGTTGAATGCATTTGTTTCTCCTGCAAATCTTCGACAATTTTCCCAAGCCACACAATTTCCTTTGTTGCTTCAACTGTGGCCACATATTCTGCCTCAAATGTGGAATCCGTTGGAACTGATTGTTTATGTGACCTCCAATATACAACTCATGATCCAAGACTCATAGCATAACCTAAATTAGATAACCTAGTTTCTTTATCTGCATCGAAGTTTGAATTAAAGTATCCAATCAAGATGAAGTCACCCACCTGTGTATACTTAATTCCAAAGTCTTGAGTTCCCTTCAAGTACTTTAGAACTTTTTTTGCAATAGACCAATGTCCCTAACAAGAATTTTGCATAAACCTTGAGAGGATTCTAACAACAAATGAAATGTATGGTCTTGTAGTAGTCGAGTAGTTGAGACTTCCTACAAGTTGTCTATACTTTGTTGCATCCTCAAATTCGTTTCCTTCAATGGATGTGAGCTTCAAGTTTTGTTCAATTGGAGTATTCAAATGGTTGCACTCATTCATGCCAAACTTGTTCAAAAAATATCCAATGTAATTCTTCTGAGAGATGAATATAAAATTTGGATATTGAGTTCAATACCAAGATAGTATTGAACACAGCCTAAGTGAGTCATTTAAAAACCTTTCCTTAATTCATTCTTTATGGATGCAATGTAGCTCTCATTGTTCCTTGACATCAAAAGATCTTCCACATGCACCGCAAGATATAAAGATGTTATTCCAATTTTCTGGACAAACAAAGTTGCATCATCATGATGATAATGTTTAAAGTTGAGTTTCAGAAGATGCTCAGTTAATTTCTCATACCAGGCTCGTGGAGCTTGCTTGAGTCCATACAAGGATTTCAAAAGCTTGCATACTTTGTGTTATTGACCTTTCATAACAAATCCTTCTGGATAAGACATAAAAACATTCTCTTTAATATCTCCATTCAATGAATAAATTTTTACATCCATTTGATGAACTTTCCAACTGTTATGAGTTGCCAAGGCAAAGAGTTTCTGGATGGTAGCTTATTTTTTTGTGGGGGAAAAACTATCCTCATAGTAGACCCCTTCCTTCTGTGCAAAACCTTCATCCACAAGCCTTACTTTGTGCTTTTCAAGTGAGCCATAAACTTTATGTGTGTTCTTGTAGACCCCCTTGCATCCTATTTGTTTGGTTCCCAATAAAGGATCAACTAGCTTCGAGGTGTCATTCTTTATCAAGGCGTCATATTCATTCTGCATCACTTCTTTCCATTTATCAGGAGAAGAGACTTATTTGAAGGAATTCGGTTCAAAATATGTAGAAAAATTTAGTTTACAATCATAATAAACACCTATATCAACAGGTGAATCAGAAATTCCTACATCGCCTTCATTTTTCTTGGTTGTACTTCTTGTTCCTGTATTTTCCAACCTCATCGAGATGAACACTTTCAAGGGTCTTTGTTAGCCATTTTCGAGGACCTTTTTGAGATGGCCCAGGATGATCATTTTAGTAAGTTGGGGTTGAATCAATATTAAGTCTCCGAAATTTTTCAATCACATCACTCAAAAGTGTCATCCATTAGGGGAATTTTGAGGTCTAAAATGGCCCCCCCTAAGAAAAATGTACAACTAAAATAAAATTTATAAGAACCAATAGGATTCAAGATGATGATGTCAACCATGGGGGATGATTCACCATTTTTGGAGTAAAAAAGTAAAAAGATTAAAAAATAATATAATAATAAAACTACGTTTTCAACTCGTATTTTCAACTTATCTCCCTAAGTTTTTACTCAAATTTCGAACGGGAATACTCGTTGGATGAAAAATTTAATTGCTCATCCAAGGAGTACCCATGTTGCATACTTTTGATGGACCCTGCTACACAAAAAATGAGAAATACATAGAAAAACATTATTGCAATCACGTTTTTTTATGTATTTCTCATTTTTCGTGTAGAAAAGTCCATCAAAAGTATGCAACATGGGTCCTCCTTAGATGAGGATTTACATTTTGCATCCAATGAGTAGTCTCACTCAAAATTTGAGTAAAACCTTAGGGATATAAGTTCAAAATAAGAGTTGAAAAAGTAGTTTTTTTTCTTTTTTCCCTCTAATATTTGATGATGTAATCAAATCTTATTTTATTATTTCCACTACTATTTTATAATTTCCTTAGGAGGCCCATTTTAGACCTCAAAATTCCCCTAATGAGTAGTGGGAGCTTCATGTGGGGGAGAAAGTGCTTCAAAAGAATATTACACAGATTGATCTAGTATAGTATTCGCCCCTTCAAGATGTGGAATATGATTATCAAATTCTTGAAAATACTTTGCATGTCTGAATCTATCCAAGTGATTAAGCTATAGCTCAACAACATTGTCAGACATGGAAGATTTAATAAATATAATTTCTCTAGACACTACAAAATTATTATTAACTTCATCATAGAGATGATATGCTTTGGAGGTATTTGAATACCCCAAGAAGATACACTTACGACTCCCTGCACCAAGTTTGTTTCTTTGCTCCTTTGGTATCAAGGAATAATAGGTGGAACCAAATATCCTGAGATGTTTTACCGAAGGAATGTGGCCATACCACATTTCATAAGGATTCTTGTTTCTAATAGCATTAGATAGACACCTATTCTTTATATACATAACACATACAACTCCATCAACCCAAAAAATGAGTTTGACATTCTCCAAAAACATCATGGAACGTACCATATTTAAGATTTTCTTGTTCATTCTTTCAGCCGCTCCATTATATTGGGGATTATAAGACACATTTTTTTGATGTTTGATCCCATGTTGGCGAATATAGTTTTCAAATTCATTTGAAGTGTTTTTTTTTCCATTGTCAGTGAAAATAGAGCCAATATGAGATTGTGCATCATTTTAAATCCATGCATGGAAATTCTTGAATACTTGAAAACCATCAAATTTGTTCTTGAATAAATAAACCCAACACATTCTGGTGTAGTCATCAATAAATGCAATCATATATTTATTATCATTTGCAGAAGGAAAAAACATTGGGCCACATATGTATGAATGAATAAGTTCAAGTTTTCTATGTGCTTTGGAATGAGAATCATGAAAATATTGTTTTCTATGCTTTCCTAGAATACAAGCATCACATTTCTTAGGTTTCATAGGAATTGTTGGCATACGAGTAATACCATTTTTCTTCAACAAGCGAAGGCTATCATAGTTCAAGTGTCCCAATCTAACATGCCATAAAAGAATTGATGGAAATGTACCTTCATCATAGTGAGAATTGTATGAAAATATTTGTGCATGAGCAGAGGTACCTTGCAGCTTCATAAGTATTTCTTCTTCTTTCCCTGTCATGACAAGTGAGTGATATGATGCTTTTATGACCCTGAACTTTCCATCAAATATATGAAAGGACTAAAGAAAATAAGTTTCTTCTCAACTCTGAGAGGCATAAAATATCATGTAGAAGAAATTTTGGAAGCTAAGGAAATTTGAGCCTAATGGTGCCAAGCCCTAATGGCTTTAGTTTTGAATTATTTTCATAATATATTACTCTGTTTGCATTGAATTATTCAAAACAATCTCTCCTAAAATTCATGTGGAAATTTTCTCCTAAATCGAGAAACCTATCTCTCTATGAAGCAAGTGAAGCATTGAACAAGTCTTCAACTACTCAAATATTTCAGTGTGCCACAACATAGTAAGAAGATTCAGGTGCTTCACCTTTTCCTTTGTCATTGGTTTTTTCTTTGGCTTCATTTCTTTCTTGCTCAATTTTGTCCCAAGGAAATTTACATGTGGATGCATCATGTCCATATTTATTGCAACGAATGCAATGAAGATCATACTTTTCTCCTTAGAAGTGTCTGCCCCGCCATACCTCTAAAATTCCTTATTCCTCTTCCTCTTCGACCACCTCTTCCTCTAGAAGAATCTGGTGCATGATTCTTCTCTCTATGTGCAAGATACACAACTGCTCTAGAATACCGAGGAGCTATCTTTTCCCAAAAGCCTTCTCTCTCTCAGAAAAATTTTTCTCCAGGGATTAAAAGGTAATCTCCTTAAGGTTTCCACTTGCTTGCAATGGCTCAAGATAATGTGAATAAGTGGGATATAGTGTCTTGACATAAACTATGAGAGGAATGTCTATTTAAACACCAGTGGTTTTTATATCATGCATAATAGATCTTACTTTTGATGCTAAGGAAAGAGGGTCATCATTTTTCAATTCAAGACTAAACAATTTAATCATCAACTAGAAAACTTCAAGTTCATAGTGCGAGTCATTTAATTCCTTCAAATTCTTTAAGGCTTCAAAATCATTCGAAAATTGTGAAATGTGGTGACTCACCTCTTCATTTACAGATGTCGCAATCAAGGCATAAGCCTTGTTGTTATTATTCTCCCAAATGACAATCTCCTTACCTGAGGTGGGATTCGTAGGTGCATTGTCTCCTTCTCCTTCACAAACTTCTCTCCACAACTCATTAAAAATGAGAGTGTGTTTTATCTTCCGTGACCATTCATGATAGTTATATTTCCCAAATAGAACTACTCCAACAATTGATATCAGTGAATGCATTAAAAATATGTGTACTGTGTAAAAATTTACTCTTTTCTCCATACGAACCAATGAAAGAAGGGTTCGGGAGGATCCAGGGACCTATAGGGCCATTAAAAATGGTAGATACCATTAAGACTATCTATGGAACCTCGGGCGGCGTGAGAGGACAAAAACCTAAAAGTGAGGAACCCTTCAGAAGACCGATACCAACACTAGCATAGGAGTCAGGTATGCCACCCACTAAGGGCATAATGCTGCTAGGTAACAGGGAGTAGTATGGGGTACAAAAGTATAGTTGATCCACTATGAATATTTCACGATCCAAGGGAAAATGAATAAATCGTAAGACTGAAGAAACAATGGAAGTCATGGCATAAGTCCAACTGCTGCCCAAAAACAGATTATAGTCGAGATGATGATCTACAACTTCAATTTCCACCATTACAGTTTTCCCACTTAGATTAATGGGGTAGCTAATACGGTATCCTTTTGGGATGAAAGTGTGACCATCAAAATATTTGAGGGAATTTGATGGTGGTGATAGAGTGGGAGAACCCAAGGTGAGCCAAAAGGAAGTAGACATTACGCAGGTCGAAGCACCTTCACCAATGACAGTTTGGTGGATAGCTTTTCCCTTCACCACAACCTGCACTTGAAATGCAAGATGATGGGAGAGGAGAGGCTTACTCTTTTCCAGGTTGAAAATCATTATATTGGAATCCCGAGGATCAATTCCACCAATGGTTGAAATCAAAGATTTCCATTGTGTTGGAGAGGGTTGTAATACTTCAAGGGAAAACATAGCAGACAGTACTTGTGCCAAATATTTTACAATATTGTAGTTTGGGAAGCACGTGTAGAGGTATTGTGTGTTGTATGATGAAGTGTCTCTTTTGGGGGATGAATCACAAGGTCAATGATAGACCTATCGATATGCAGATCATTAGGCGGCAGTGGATTAGAGCTCGAGGAAGCATCTGAAGCATTAGCGACTGGGTTTCCATAATTCTTTTCTCTTATTTTTAAATCAACTATTTTAAAGGTGTAGACAGTTGACAATCCTTCTCCAGAAGGAGGTGGATGTGAACCGTCGTTACCCCCTTGTGAAGTTTGCGATGGATTCGATACAAGATGTTGTTGCTGCTAAGTAGGGAATGGGTTGTTGAGGACTAAAAGGATCTGACCAGTGTCCTTTTATGCAAGAAGTTCCATGAATTCTTAAAGAAAAGGACAGTAATAGGTCGTATTGTCATCAACATATATATTTCAAGGGAACTTGACAGTTTTTTCCCTCCCTTTCTTAGATTTAGAAACAACTTTCTGATTGGGATTGTTCTAGGTGGTGGGCTGATCTTCAGAAGGAGTGATTTTTTTTCTTATTCCTCTTGTTCTTACCGATGGGTTTTTGTGTAGATTGCACATAGTTGATCACAATGATTGGAATGTATGTTTTAACTCTGTACAAAAATTATCTGCAAACAAATTCTTAAAACAAATAATAAAAAATGGCAAGAAAATAAAACATAAAACAAATATACATAGAGATTTTCGCTTAGAGCCAAAAACCAACTACCAAATTGATTTTTCATTATATTTCTTTCAATTTTACAATACATATATATACATGTTGAAGGATTCATAAACCCCAATCCATTAACCTTGGATTAGAACATAATCGTAGTTCTCTTAAAATCTACAACATACCATGGGCAGGAAACCATCATGCCAAAAACCATGTTCAAAATGCATACACAAAACCATAAGTAAGTCTATCCACCTATTAAAGGGTCCAATTTTTTTTTACCTCTAACTATTGTATTTACTTCTTGATATACTCCTTATCCCATGCTTATCCCCAAGCTCTATTTTTATGTATTCTTGTATATACTCCAAATCCCTAGGTTCTATTTATTTTCTTATGGGGTTAGATATCCTAAGGTCATACAACTCACTCTACACTTTACACTAGATAATGGGGAATTACGTTTAGATTTGCTGAGAATTATGTACTCTATATATAAATGCAGGGTTGAAGGCCACCACTACAGCATGTTGCGGAGTTGGAAGCAAGTATAATTATAACTACGCCATACAATGTAGATTCACTGGTACTATCAATGGGAGCATTGTGAAGGGGGTGTCTTGCTTGGATCCAGCCTCCTATGTTAGCTGGGACGGGCTCCACTGGACTGACGAGGCCAACAGAATCCTCACTAAACAATTTTTGAATGGAAAATACTTTGAAACATCCTTCCCCTTGCTAGCTTCTATGATCTCCAGTTCCCGTGAGATGACACAAGGAAGGGGAGGGTCAATCATATTTTGAATATTCATACTCGGCAACTATTTGAGTTGCTATTTTATCTCTATATATTATTAGTACAAATCATCTATCCACGGGCCGACTCCGTACTAATTTGAGCTGATGTTAAACGAAGGATCCTTCCATTTCTTTTATTGGGGTGTAGGATTCTTATTTGATCCATCAGTTATATGTACAATAAATAATTAAGCAATATTATGTTTGTTCAAGGAATAAAGGTATGTACTTCTGTGGATGATTTAGGATTGATTATCTTTTCTCCTTCTTATCTTCTCGATAACAAAATGAGAGTCGAGAGTAAAGTCAAATTATGAATTTGGTGATATTCAGGAGGTCAAATTTATCGCTGAGTTTCTTGGGGTTGAAATACGACTGGCATCTAAGGGTTTTAAATATTTGGGTTATTTCATTAAACCCTGTGGATACAGAAACAATGATTGGAATTGAATTGTAGATAGATTCCAGGACAAAATTCATCTATGGTCTCATCGCTGGCTGACTAAGGGTGGTCGGCTTATCATGATCCAGTCAGTTTTATCCCAGATGATGGTGTTCTGGGGTCATCTCCTCTTCATCCCTGCTGGTATTAGAAGCAAAATAAACAACATTATTACACAATTTCTATGGGGAGGGGCTGAAATGCACAGGAAATATCCATTATGTAGTTTGACAGCTATCAGCATACCTAAGGACATGGAGGGGTGGGGTATCTTGAACACCCGTAAATTCAATAACGCCATTTTAACGAAATCCTTCTGGCAGGCCATCAATGGAAATGGCATATGGTATGCCATCAACAGAGCTAAATACTATCAAGGTGACGCTCTTTTTCTGATCAGCTGTAGTAACTTTTCTTTCCCTCGGAAAATTTCTTGTATTTGGGGCAGCTTTAAAAAAATTATAGCCCAAGTGGCTCCTAGATTAGTTTGGCACTTTCGTGATGGGAGCCGCATACCAATAGGATCGCTAAATGTTCATCCTTTGACGCCACAATCCGCTCCATCTCATCGCCTTCTCCACGCTCTGACTCAAAGGGGTATTATGTACTATTCTCAAATTATATATTGCTGGTCATTTGGAGCTCCTATATTCAAGACTGCTGCTCAATTAGGGTTGGACGACTCTATGACAAGTGAATGGGATCATTTCCGGGATCATTTGTGATGTGCTGGGCTGTGTTATGCAACTGGTGGTGATCATATTATGTGGAATGGCCCGCTAAAGAACAATATAGTAATAGTGCAGGAGGTATACCGAATCAATATTGCTCTATCCCAACAGATTCATGCTTCCAAAATTTTCTATCCTTTCTGGCACAGGAATATTCCCACGAAAATGACAATTTTCGGATGGCTGGTCTGGAGGGGTAAAGTTCTCACATGGGAAAATCTCAAGAAGAGGGGCAATCTGGGGCCCAGCCGTTGTGCACTCTGCTGCTCGGAGGAGGAAACTACATCTCATCTTTTTTTCTCTTGTCCTATAACAACTAGATTATGGAGGCTATTCAGCACCTATATTTTAACCCCATCATGGATTCCTCATGATTTCATATCTGCTGCACATGAATGGGATAAGCTGAACAGTGAATTCAGGTCGCTCCCTTTCTTCTTTATTTGGGAGGCATGGCTGGCTCGGAATCGACTGATCTTTGAGAATCGTCCTTTCCATATTCAACGGGTTTATGTGGCTATTAAATCTTGGGTGGTCGACCGACCCTTTCAATTGCCAGTTGTGTCTAATTGCTCTCATCGTATTAGACCACATGCGATTAGTATCCCTGCAATCTTTTTCGATGGGTCCTCAGCCGAAGGTATGAATGGATGTGGAGTGTGGATCAAAATCTCTGATCGTGAGCGATATCACATTTTTTGGAATGGAGGCCCTAGAACTAACAATAAGGCTGAGATCATGGCGCTTTGGGGGGGCCTCCTAGCTGCCTCAGATCTTCAAATACAAGGGGTCAGCATTTATGGGGACTCTCAATTGATTATTGGATGGATTACCAACAGATGTCTCATGTTATCCCCGCAACTACAAGGATAGATTGAAAGAACACAACGTCTGTGGTGAAGATTGGGCTATCCGCCCATCAATCATATTTTTCGAGAGAACAATACGAGGGCTGATAAACTTTCAAAGAAGGGTCTAGAGGCTGATTATGGCCTGATGAAGATTCTCCATTTCTCCGATGGCAGACAGATTGGGGAATTTTCCATTCCCATCCCATGAGCTTTGTGATTTATTTTCTTACATTACTTACATGGCTAATCAGTGGAATATGGGAGGGTTTCTGGTTTTTTGTCACAGGTTTTTTGGTCCGTGGTTTTTGCTGGATCTATGTCTCTGAAGCTATGCATACCTACCAGAATGAATATTATCTTTCTAGCATTGCAGATTTTTTGATTGTTTTATATTGTCAAGCGAGCCCGCTAAAAAAGATGGAAGGTCCGGAATACTTTGGACAGGGGTTTATACTTTTTTCCTCATCAAGCGAACTTGGATTTCAACTCGACAAGCAGAATTGCGTTTTGTCTTTGGTTTAGCATCCCTGTACATTCTCATCAAGTGAGCCTGTAACATCTTTCTATCTCGATGACTCAGAACTTTAATATCAAGCGAGCCTGAATATGACTCAATCGGGCCAAAATTTTTATATCAAGCGAGCCTGAATATGATAACAAGCAAGCCTGAACAAGACTTTTCTCACGCCAGACGTATTTGATATCAATGGTGAATTGAATGTCTGCCAATATATTGCAAGCGAGCCTATCTAACATGTGGATCTTGTATTAGCTCAGTGTTTTGTTTCTCGATTTGCATCATTTTAGAAGGGGAAGAAAAGGGCGAACTGATCTAATCTCTTATATAGCTTTTGTTACACAATCAATCTCATTGCCCTGGTATCACCTACAATTACTCTTATCACATTTTCTGTATGTTCATCTCCACTTTCTCTATTTCCGTCCTCACCAGTATATCAATTCTCATGTCATAGGATGTTTTCTATTTGTATGGGATGGAACATAGTCCCGTTATGTGGAGGCCGACCTATCACATTTTTGCTCATTCTCTCTATTAATGAGCAACAATCATATGGCCTAGTCATGGTGGATTTCTCACTGTTTCTTTTTCAGCTGAGAATATATATGTCAATGTACTGTTTATATATTAATATAATCAGCGTTTTTTTCTTCTGAAAAAAACGAGAGTCGAGAGTGAAGTTGCCTCGGATGATACCTCGAAATGTATATTGCTGCATTTTGGTTTCATTTCACTGTTACAAGGAATTCGTTGAACTCTCTTGAACCAACAAATTTTGGATATTCTCAGAATATGCAATCATATAATTTCCTAATTTAAGAAGAATTCTATTGTGTCCATGGGTGATAAGCTTATTTTTAGTAAAAAAAAATTCGTGAAATTTAAAATAAAAACATACAGCCACATGTTGTGCTGCCATGGATTTTTCTACGAGGAATTTTGGTAAGTATCGATAATGATATGTTGCAATTTGGAGACGATGTATGACGCGTAACGACTTGGTTAAAACCTTTCCTATTTCTCACATAAATCAAATCACGATTTTTGAAGGGAGACTAATGTAATGTATCCATAATGAATCTATATGTCATTTATGGATTATGGATTGTATAATGTTCATTAGTATAATGTAGGGGTGGATAATTATTATTAGTAAATTTATTTTTGAAAATATAAAATAATGATTGTATAATATATATTTTGTATTTGTGAAGATTATATTGATTGGTTTTGTGATTGACGGTTCAATAATTTTTGTTTTTATGTTCAATGATTTTTAATTCTAAAGGAGTTAAATTTATTGATGGAAAGTTGGGACTTTAGTTTATCACTATTGATTAAGGTTCAATTTTTTATGATTGTATTTAAATATATTATATTAAACGGGTTCAATTTTTATGATTTCTCTTATAAAGATTATATTAAATGTTCTTATATTCAAGCTCACACTCATCTTCTCCAATTTTAAGAAGCCTAAAAATGTTAGATTCAAGTGTGGAAATTGAGGTGTTTTTCATAGTGGGTTGGATCTCATTGTGGAAAGTGTCGTGTTTTTAAATAGTTTCATATCAAATCCCATACTAATTTCCTTCAATTTAAATAATATCAAAGTGGATCCATTAGTGGAAAGTGATGTGTTTTTCACAAGGGGTTGGATCCAATTGTGGAAATTAAGGTTTTTTTGGCCAATGGATGAGGTGTTTTTCAGTAATGGTAGAAAGTTAAGAGTTTTCCACCACTAATGTAACATCTTTGATTAAAATTACCTTACAATCCTTTTAGAGCACTAGAGTTTTTTTTTTAATTTAATTTATAACATCTTTAGACTGTATTCCATACACTCTAACTCCAAATAACATCAATTGTATGAAAAATAAATACAAAGGGACAAATTTTCCACAAAGTTACATTTCCATTGCGAGTTTATTTAAATACTGCAGTTCATAGTCTCTTCTTAGATTTAGGACTTAAATTATTGCAAGACTGGAAGATTGGAGTATTTTTCTAATTATTAATTTTACCTCTATTGCACATATGATTATAAACACTTACATTTTTGTTCCTTATATAAATTAATTTTCAACAATAAACTTTCATCATAGAGAGACTAATTTTTAGGACTTCGAGTTGGGAACGCCCAAGGAGAGTCAAAAAATTTAAGTCGTGACATGGGCATGCCCATGATGTGCGAAGAGCACATGTGTTCGGTTAAAAGCATCACGATTCGGTTAAAGGAGACTCGGGTGGAGGTATTCGGTTAAAGGTGACTCGGGTGGAGATGTTCGGTTATGTGTGAGCCCACTATCTGTTAAAGGCACACATGGGCATAGTGTTGGTTAAAGACAACGGGTGGGAAAACACGTGTAGCAGGCATGTTGTGTTGGGTGGGTGCTTGCCCATCACCACGAGTGATCGAGATAGCAGGAACACATGGGCGACACGAGTGCGATGAGTTGGTCGAGTCACTAGGGTGTGGACGACTGGGCAACATGAGTCAGACGAGCGATAGGGTGGGTGAGTGCCCAAGTAGGTGAATGATTCAGGTGAGTCGGTCGGGCAAGACAGGTGTTAACACTGGAAAATCATACAGCAGAAGACGACATTAATTAATGTGAGGCAAAAGGATTTACAGGGCTGGAAGACATTATAGAATCTGGAAAGTATTTAAAAATCTCTAAGGTCTGAGGAAAATCAAATTTGAACTAGTCCTAAATGTTATTTGCACGCATAATCCTTAGTGAAGAGCACCTTCCATGCGCCTTTTTTCCCAATACGTGCGCAATCCTGGGAGTGGAAAAATGTCACTATCCGGGACCACACAAAGCAAAGGACAAGTGATTCCTTACTTGAAATTGCCTAAGGACAACCACCAATGCCTCCTTAGACACTATGTGAGCACACAATGGAATATTTGGAGCACACAAAGGAATCACACCCCTCTCTTGGGTCACCATCGTCCATGTGCCAAGAGAGGAAAGGGAGGATTTGAGATTTCCTATATAAGGCCACCATGAGATGAAGAATTGGTGAACACATTTTTATGCTGGCAAAAATTACTCAAGCAATACCAGTAATGTGTGAGCCGGAGTTGAAGATAGAGGGGACTCAATTGTAGGCCATCCAACAAGTTCATCTCAACATAATAGAGAGAGAGGGAGACTGGACCAAGGCAATCTTGGGATAAAAACATCCTTGCATCGAGACCTAGAACCATTGTCTAGGGGCCCTTTGGCAAGAGGGTAAAGTTTCACTCTTATTACTACCAGCACTCAATAAGAAGGGCCTAGAGCCACCATTCATATTATTGTTGTCATTCGACTCTTTTCAAATCTCTTGTTTATTTGTTTTTAGATTTTTAGTTTAGTTTTTAGTTTATATATGCATGATATTTCTCTATCTAGTATGCTTATGATTCTAGCTTGTTCCACTAACTTGCTTGACTCCACTTCTTTTTCTTCCTGTTACCAATTGTAGGTTGTAACCGTGTACAAAAATTATCTACAAAAGAATCTTAAAACAAAAAATAGACAATAGAGAGAGCATAAAACATAAATACAGAGATTTTCCCCTGGATCCCAAATTGGGACGACCAACTTGATTTTTCATTATATTCCTTTTAGTGTTACAACACATATATATACATGCAGAAGCATACATAAACCCTAATCCATTAACCCTGGATTAGAACGTAACTGTAGTTCCCTTGACCAGATCTACAAAATACCAAGGGCCGAAAACCATCATGCCCCAAAACCATGTGCAAACCCATGTACAAAACTATGGGCAGGTCCGTGGAAAGAATATAACACATATCCAACATTCTCCCACTTGTTGTTTTCTTTTCGTAGGGGGCCACAGGAGAGCTTAGTCATTAGCCCAACTTTGCAGTACCCATTGTTTCTCTACACCAAGAGAACTTCCGAGTGCTCACAAACTTCTTCAATGCATCTGCAACATTCTTCAAGGTGTCCACCTTTACCAGTAACACCCTTTTATCTTCAACCATATCTCTCACAAAGTGATATTGAACATCAATGTGATTTGTCTTTGAATGATAAGTAGGGTTCTTAGCCAAGAAAATTGCACTTTGGCTATCACAATATATCCTTATAGCTTACTGCACCAACCCCATACTTGAGCACAATCTCTACAACCAAACTGCTTCCTTGCTTGCATGAGTGGCTACTATGTATTCTACCTCTGTATTTGAAAGAGCCACTAAAAACTGTCTTTTACTCATCCAATTGACTGCACCTCCAAATAGGCTAAAAAAATACCCACTTGTAGATCTTATTTGGTCCAGATCTCCAGCCTAGTCTGCATCAACAAAACCATGAATGTACACCACTCTTTCCAATCCTGGTCTTTGTTGGTAGCACAAGACATAATCACTAGTGCCACGAAAATATCTAAAAACCCGCTTCACTGCTGTCTAATGCTCCTTCCCTGGGTTTGACATAAACCTGCTTAATATTCCCATTGCATGTGCAATGTCTGGTCTAGTACAAACCATTGCATACATCAGGCTACCCTATGCACTTGCATATGGAATACGGGACATATCCTCCTCTTCTTCTTGTGTCTTGGGACACTGTTCAACAGATAGCTTTAAACCTACATGAATAGGAACATTCACCATTTTAATATCCTGCATATTGAACCTCTGCAATATAGTCTCGACACACCTCCTCTTGTTTAACTAGAGCTTCCTGTTTTCCTGATCTCTCTTAATTTCCATCCCCAAAATATAGTTTGCAGCACCAAGATCCTTCATGTTGAATTTGGAGAATAGTTGGGTCTTCAAATCTTGGATAATTTCTTTGTCATTTCCAATCAACAACATATCATCCACATACAAGAACAAACAAATAACATGGTCACCAATTAATTTAAAATAAACACAATGATCCTCCTTGCTTTTTTTGAAGCCAAGTTCCCGTATATAGGTATGAAATTTCTGATACCACATCCTTGGTGACTGTTTTAACCCATACACATACTTCTTTAACCTGCATACCAGTTCTTTCGTCCCCTTCACCATAAAGCCTTAAAGTTTTTTCATGTAGATCTCCTCTTCCAGATCCCCATGAAGAAATGTTGTCTTCACATCCATTAGTTCTACCTCGAAATCAAATGCAGCAACAACAGATAAAAGTAATCTAATAGAAGTAACTTTGGCAACAGGAGAAAAAATATCACCAAAATCAATTCACGAAACCTGGGAATAACCTTTTTCTACCAACCAAGCTTTGTATTTCTCCACCTTGCCTTCTACATTTATCTTCTTCTTAAACACCCATTTGCTCCCAATGGGCTTCCTTCCAGTTGGAAACTCCACCAGATCCCATCCCTCATTTTTGTGCAAGGATGTCATTTCATCAACCATGGCCTCCTTCCAGAGTTTTCTATCCTCTGAATCTACTGCCTCCCTAGCAATTTTTGGATTGTCATCAGTTATAGTTAAAGAAAAATTTGAACATAAAGCATATGGACTATACCTTTCTGGTTGTCTTCTTTCCCGATCTGATCTTCTCACAGATAGAGTTTGTGGCTCTTCCTCTTCTGAGTCTTCTTCTGTTGTAGAGTCTGATTCATCCTCTTTTAGCTCAAACTCTATCTTCTCAGGTTCCTTTGGTAGGACTTCATGTTTAGCAACATTTTTCACCTCTCTAAACACCACATCTCAACTGTACACAACCTTCCTTGTTTCTGGGTTCCAAATATTGTAACCCTTCAAACCATCCTTATACCCAATAAAGATGTACCTTTCAGATCTATTATCCAACTTGGTCCTTTTCTCCTTTGGAACATGTACATATGCATCACATCCAAATACCCTCAGATGTGAAGAGATGGTTTCTTACCAGTCCACACCTCATGTGGATTCTTATCCTCCAACGCTGATGAAGGTGATATGTTAACCAAGTAACATGCAGTCTCCATTGCCTTTGCCCAGAATTCTTGTCCTAACCTGGTACCACTGAGCATGCTTCTTGCCTTTTCCATCAACATTCTATTCATTCTTTCTGAAAATCCATTTTGCTGAGGTCTGTATGGAGTAGTCTTCTTCCATGCTATACCACACTTCTTATAGAACTCTTCAAATTCCTTCTTGCAGAACTCCCCACCATTATCTGTCCTTAGCACCTTTATCTTCTTATCTGTCTAGTTTTCCACCAGAGCCTTAAATTCTTTAATCTGTCAAAGACTTCAGATTTATTCCTCAAGAAATATATCCATGTATTCCTTGAGAAGTCATCTATGAATGAAATATAGTACACAAACTTACCAAGTGATGGAACTGACATAAGTCCAAACACATCACTGTGCATAAGCTCTAATAACTTGCTCGCCCTCTTAGCACTAGAAGGAAAACTCACCCGATTCTGCTTCCATATACACAATGTTCATAGAAATCAAAATCCAGAGAGAAATTATACATAACTTCTACCATACCATTTCCATGCAGTATCCAAAGGCCCTTCTCTCCAATGTGTCCAAGCCTTTGATGCCATAGCAAGGGCTTTTCTCCAGAGACCACTAGGCTTTTCGCTCCACTTTCAGGAACCAAAAAACTGTTGCACCCATAAATAATAGTGTTGCCCTGAAGCTTGTACATAGTTCCAATCCGAACTCCCCGCATTAATACTAGTGCTCCCTGAACCATCTTATAGGTATCTTTTTCTAACACTATTTTTACACCCGCATCATCCATCTTTCTTACAGAAATCAGATTTCTGGCCAATGCAGGAATATGCAGAACACCAGGAAGTGTTCTAATCCGTCCACCTTGCAGCTTCAGCTTGAATTTTCTACGTCTAACAATTCTTTCCTTCCTATCATTCCCTAGGAAGACATCACCGCCAACATATTTCTCATACTCGTAGAACCACTCCCTATGGGGAGTGAAGTGAAAGGATGCACCCGAGTCAATAAACCATGACTCATGATATACATGTGTATTTGAGGAAGAAGCCAAATACACATCCCCACCTTCATCCGAGGTGGTTTTTGCCTCTACAGAAGGAGTATCATCATATCCCTTTCCTTTCTTAGGAGCTTTAGATCTGCAATCCTTTTTATAGTGCCCTTCCTTTTTGCATTTCCAGCACACCATTACAAACTTTCCAGGAGATTGAGATCTCCCACTCGAAACCTTATTCTTGTTTCTATTTTGGGACCTTCCTCGTACAGATAAGGCATCTCCATTCTAGCCATCCATATTTCTCCAGCTAATTTCCTTCGACAGCAAGGCTGAGACAATGTCATTAAAATTCAAGTTAGTTGTATTGCTACCTATTGCGATAACCAGACTGCCCCACGACTCTGGTAGAGAACACAACAAACTGATGCACTTATCTTCATCTGATATTTTAATATCAACACATGATAGCTGACTTACCACTGTATTGAATGCGTTCAAATTCTCTGTCACCAAGTCTCCATCCTTCATCCTCAGGCTATACAACTTTTTCCGCAGGAACAATTTATTCACCAGAGACTTAGATTGGTACAAAGTCCTTAGTTTGTCCCACAAATTCTTCGTCATAGCTTCCCTAGATACATTCAACAATACCGAATCGGAGACACACAACCGTATTGTGCTCTTCGCCTTTCGATCCAACTTCTTCCAATATTCATCTGACATTGTCGTTGGTTTAGTACCTGGATATACCATGATCCATTGATCTTTATCGACCAACATGTCCTCCATCTTAAGCTTCCACAACTCAAAACTCTGACCATTAAATTTCTTAATCTCTATCTTTCCACTGCTCGCCATCTTCTTTCACCGCAAGAAACGATCCCGTAGATCTCCCACTGAACAGGATCTACCTCAAGCCCGAGCAAAAAACCCCTCAGCAGCAAAGGCGTCCCCTTCAAGCTGAAACAACTCTGATACCAAATGTAGGTTTTAACCCTGTACAGAAATTATCTACAAACGAATCTTAAAATAGAAAATAAACAATTGCGAGAGCATAAAACATAAAACCGATAAACATAGAGATTTTCCCCTTGATCCCAAATCGGGACGACCAACTTGATTTTTCATTATATTCCTTTTAGTGTTAAAACACACATATATATACATGCTAAAGCATACATAAACCCCAATCCATTAACCCTGGATTAGAATGTAACTATAGTTCCCTTGATCGGATCTACAAAATACCAGGGGCCGAAAACCATCATGCCCCAAAACCATGTGCAAACCCATGCACAAAACCATGGGCGGGTCCACGCGTGACTAGTTGTGGAAAGAATATAACACATACCCAACACCAATAACTTAACTGGATATACCACACCCCTTAAGTTGGTGTGATTTCGTATGTACGTGCACAAAACACGCCCCTACAGGGTTGGCGACTCCACTAACGTTTATTATCAAGTTTATGTGGTTGCGTCTTTTTTGTAGAGACCTTTGTCTATGTTGTGGAGTGGAGCTGAATTTCCCCTGATTTCTCTTGCTGTCCCTAGTTCATCCCAAATGATAGACTGAAGTAGAACAACTCCACTAAGCGAAGAAAAGACACCTAAAACTAACTTAACCAAACTCACTAAATACTCCCCACAGGGGCCACAAAATAATTTATAACTTAAGTTAGGATCAAGGGGGTAGGCATCTAATAAGCCGCCTTGATCATACTTCATACTGAAACATAGAAGTTGTCTATTTAGGGAGCTTCAAATCCAGCTATCGTCCCATGACAAAGAAAACCAGAGCACGGAAGATACCTGTTTTAGAGGGGGTTAGGCTTAGGCGTAGTGTGGGCAGGTATCAGTCAAGGCTACTTGACTTGGTTGATACTCGGTATTGTTAGCTAACTACCAAGAAGCCCAAGACTTGAAATTTCATGTGGGACGATGGTTCTTAGTGGCCAAAAATTAGGGCATCCTTTTCCCTATAGGTTACGATGTAGGAAAACACTAGACCCTCTACCTTTAGCCTGGTGGATTCTCTTCGAATGACTGGGGGCATCTCCAGCTCTTATGGGACGTTGTGCCAACACTCACAAGAAATATTATCAAGGTCCAGTTAAATTTGAGTGTGTGAGGATGAGTAGGTCTTCTAGGATTTTGAGTATCATACGCAAACAAACAAAAACCACTTTTTTGATTGCTTGATCACATAGATTAATTTAAAGGGAAATTTATTTTATTTTTCGCTTTATTTTATGTATGTGACAAGAATTTTGATTTGATCATAGA